>JAQJVL010000076.1:177500-636462 GCA_035578905.1 Stictocephala bisonia | reverse complement strand
GGACATTTAACAAGAACGTATAGTTAAGATTTCACTAGAAAAAATTCAGATTTTTCATCGAAAAAGTGCCAAAGGGGAGACCATTGGAAAATTTGAAGTTTTTTGAGAAAAATCATCCAACCACGCAACTCTTGACGTATGACACACTTTTCTGGGGTAGAATTATACACTGAATCAGGAAAGTTCTTTCGTTTTGATGCAACTCTCACAATAAAGCCTCCAGAGGGAATTGAAACATCACAATCAGGGCGAATTTGCTAAAAACTTTGTTTCCAATTCTCTCGCTTTCTAGACATCTCACGGGCTATTCTGATGCTTTTCCATGACCAGCTGGAAATTTTAAACAAGTACGTATAGTTAAGATTTCACTAGAAAAAATTCAGATTTTTCATCGAAAAAGTGCCAAAGGGGGGACCATTGGAAGATTTGAAGTTTTTTGAGAAAAATCCAACCACGCAAATCTTGACGTAAGACACACTTTTCTGGGGTAGAATTATACAATGAATCAGGAAATGTCTTTCGTTTTGGTGCAACTCTTACATTAAATTCTCCAGAGGGAATTTAAACATCACAATAAGAGCGCAATTTCCAACAAACTTTGTTTCTAATTCTCTCGTTTTCTAGACGTCTCACGGGCTATTCTGATGCTTTTCCATGACCAGCTGGACATTCTAAACAAGTACGTATAGTTAAGATTTCACTAGAAAAAATTCAGATTTTTCATCGAAAAAGTGCCAAAGGGGGGACCATTGGAAGATTTGAAGTTTATTTGAGAAAAATCCAACCACGCAAATCTTGACGTATGACACACTTTTCTGAGGTAGAATTATACACTGAATCAGGAAATTTCTTTCGTTTTGATGCAACTCTCACAATAAAGCCTCCAGAGGGAATTGAAACATCACAATCAGGGCGAATTTGCTAAAAACTTTGTTTCCAATTCTCTCGCTTTCTAGACATCTCACGGGCTATTCTGATGCTTTTCCATGACTAGCTGGACATTTTAAACAAGTACGTATAGTTAAGATTTCACTAGAAAAAATTCAGATTTTTCATCGAAAAAGTGCCAAAGGGGAGAGCATTGGAAAATTTGAAGTTTTTTGAGAAAAATCATCCAACCACGCAAATCTTGACGTATGACACACTTTTCTGGGGTAGAATTATACACTGAATCAGGAAATGTCTTTCGTTTTGGTGCAACTCTCACAATAAAGCTTCCAGAAGGAATTTAAACGTCACAATCAGGGCGAATTTGCTAAAAACTTTGTTTCTAATTCTCTCGCTTTCTAGACATCTCATGGGCTATTCTGATGCTTTTCCATGACCAGCTGGACATTCTAAACAAGTACGTATAGGTAAGATTTCACTAGAAAAAAATTCAGATTTATCATCGAAAAAGTGCCAAAGGGGGGACCATTGGAAGAATTGAAGTTTTTTGAAAAAAATCCAACCACGCAAATCTTGACGTAAGACACACCTTTTTGGGGTAGAATTATACAATGAATCAGGAAATGTCTTTCGTTTTGGTGCAACTCTTACATTAAATTCTCCAGAGGGAATTTAACCCGGGAGAACTTGCATAGTGGGGTAAGGACCGCGGGCTAGCTTAAGTTGGAACAACTGAAGGGTGGGGAGTAACAGAGCCAAGGTCATCCCCCACTTTGTCTCTTAACCCCTCCCCTTCCACCACCAGTCGTCAGCTTCCGTCAGTCTGTTCTGCTCACTGTGATAATAATTGTTTTCTTCCGGTGCGGTGGTTTCCTTCACATGCGAGTTCTCGCGTTTGCGTGAGTGCGGTTGTTTCCCTCATGTGCGAGTTCTGTCATTAGTGTATTTGAGGTATCTGGATACTGTTAACTTTTATTTTGTTGTATAGTCTAGTGTAAATAATTTGATTTGTAATGGATAAGAATGAAGAAACTCGTATTTTAGGATTATTAGATAGTGTAATAATGAATTTTTTGTAAATGTTGTGCGTATTACTGTAAGACTTTTTATTATGTAATTTTTACTGTTTGAATTTTTTACTAATAATGAATTTTTTGTAAATTTTATGCGTACTACTGTAAGACGTTTTATTATGTCATTTTTACTGTTTGAATTTTTTACTAACAATGAAAGTTTTTTTTAATTTTTGTTCGTATTACTGTAAGACTTTTTACTATGTAATTTTTACTGTTTGAATTTTATACTAATAATGATTTTTTTGTAAATGTTGTGCGTACTACTGTAAGATGTTTTATTATGTTATTTTTACTGTTTGAATTTTTTACTAATAATGAATTTTTTTTAGTAAATAAGTTAATGTTATTTTCTATAAGCTCATTTATTTATATCACCAAAAAAAGTTCAGTAAATGTTAGTAAATAGCATATATAGAGTCAAATATTTACTAATAGTAAATAAATATAGTTGTAATAAACATAACAGGACATATTTAATTCATTTTAAATGCATTTCGTCACGTTTTCATCAGTGCGGTGGAAAACACCGTGTGCGAGCTCTCACGTTCGAAATTTAGTGCGAGTTTTCCCGGGTTAAATCGCGCATATATCTACTAGGGGCCATGCTTGCACGATTCGTAGCAGCCCCGTCACTCGCTCATATAATTTTGCTATTTTTATTCTAATGAACTTTTAAATTACAAAAAATTAACCTTATATAAAAAAATATCACAATACTAAATGTATTTTTAGTATGGTGAATGATACGAAAGCCTCTAATGAACTGCTACTAGGGTATTTACTATCTACCTTTTTGTAGATCCTTAATAGAAATTTTAAAAAGAAATCTGTTCTATAACAGGATTATAAAATTCTAATTAAATTTACTGACTGATATTCGTTTTTCGAAAACTATAGCTATAAGGCTAAAAGGATAATCCGATTGACAAAACTATTCTTTAATAAGCTCTAGATTCTCTCTCCATTATCAAAATATTAAAAAATATTCTCTCCCAAAGAGCTAAAATAATGTAGATAATCAGTGTACCGAAAACACCAGAAAATCAGAATCTTTGTTACAATGTACCACATATAGGACCACGATGTGTCAATTCAATTTGACATATCGTGTAATTTTTTATTATTAAACAATATAAAATGTAAGCATGCGATAGAAAAGGAAAGTAACACAATTAATGAACATAGTGAGGGGCGGGAAGTATACAGGGGTGTCTCCTAGTTTATCTATGAGTATTTTTTTTTAACTATTGAAAAAGAAATACACAGTTTATCTCAGGTTTGATATTTACAACATTCTTATGATTATGTAAACATTTGAAAGTAAAGATGTTATTATTTATTTAAATATACTGTATTAAAAATATAGAGTATATTAAAGCTATCAATAACATGAGGAAAAATTAATCTAAATATAAACAAGCCATTTACCACCCATCACTATTTCTCCAAAACTAAAATCCTAGAAATTTTTTACATAGATTTATCTTGGCACTCATAGGCTTGCTAAGAAAGAACTTTCCTCTCCGACCTCAAGACTCTATCACACTAGCCTAAAAAATTGCCATGGTATTCTTCTGGAGCTACATTAATTATCGATTGGTTTATTTGATTAAGAACTGTTAAATAAAAACAAATTGAATAACATTTAGCTAGGCTAAACTTTTAAAATTTAAAATAATTGAGTACAGTAGTAAATAATACATACAATCAGCTGTTCTAAATTCGATATTAATTGGACACAGTGTAAACTGAAAGCTTGCTGCACATTTCGATTATATAATCAAACTCAGTATTATGACCGGCGAATCAGGTGAGTATAGCTAGTTAATCATAAAATAAGTTTTGTTGTATTTTTTTATTAAAATATTTACTACGATTTGATTTTAAAATGTATAAGAAGTTGTATAGTATGATATTGAATGTATTAATTAAAAAACATTTTCAGTAGATTCATTAGTAGCCTAAATAAGAGCCTATTCATAGTCATTTATTTATTTAATGAATTTTACCTATTTCCTTCTAAGTAGGTACGACAAAGTATAAAAAATACCTAAAAGTTTTATTACATTTTAATGAATTTTTCATCTGGTTTGAAGATTAATATTTCAGTTTGACGAAAAAAACATAATTGTTATTAATAATTAACGACGAAAACCTTGATTTTGCCATATTTTTGTAAGGTTTGAATACTTGATTAAGAAAGTAAAATGCCAAGTGGGATAAAAACTCTTTTTATAATTTTGAAAAAAATGCGTTTACAGTTTTTTATGCCGCAGAACTTAATTTTTCATTATATATGGAAAATATATTTTTAAAATCCTTCATTGTATTAAAAATCTTATGGAGTGAAAATTAAATAATAAATTTATATTTTGATATAAATACATAATTTTTTTAATTTGAGTACAGCACTTATCTCACTTTGCCTCGTATTGAGTGCACTTAACCCACTTAAAAAAGCAAAACACTTTGGTGACTCTGAAGAATACTTGGAAATGAAAAATAAAATTTATTTCTGAGGAAAAATTGTATAATTAACAAACTGAATAATTATACTCTAATGTAAAAGATGTTATCTTAAATTAAGTTAGACGCACTGCTTTCATCTCTCTAATCCATCACTTTGTCATCTTCTTCCTCATCGTACTTTTACTATTGACTGATCAGGTTTTGATTTTTGTTTAGCATCATCGAATGCTTTTACATATATAGTACTACATTCTTTACCAAAAGATTCTATAAATTCATGCCCAATGTAAATTTATGAATACAATTAAAAGTTATATACACACCTTAAAATATCAAAACTACGTTTAATGTGATAGATTATAGTGAAAACAAAATTATTAAGCAGTTAATCTTAAGTAAAAGAAAAAAATGCAAATTACTGTATAACCTATGTTTATAAGAAATGTGTTTATAATGTTGTTTTGCTTGGTAAATATTGATAGTTTCTAATAATCGTTTAGAAAAATACTTGGTCTAAGAATTACTAACCAAGAACTTCAATTTCTTTGTGTAGAAATATTTATGCCCAAACCAAATTTTATTTGTGCCCAAAACAAAATTAATGTTGTGTTTTATGGAATTCAACTTGCTTGAGGTTTCCGAATCATATGTATGAAATATGAATATAATAGTTCCATAAGACTCTTATATTTCAAGGAATTATTCTGTTCATTCCCCACATATAAACTCTCTTAAGTTCGTACAAAATACTATCTGATATTTTGATTTACATTAATAATAATATATTTGAAGTTATGAAAATGTTAAAATCGCTTGAAGAGCGTAATACCCTGGTGAATGTTAAGATCCTAAAGAAACCTTACCTCAAAGAAGATAAACGACCATCGAAGGAAATGGTGGTCAGATTAAGACCCTTAAAATATTCAATAGGAAAGTTATTAATCTTAAGAACTCTTTAAATTAAGTTATAATAAATTAGGGTGCCATTTTAGTAAGAGAGAACATAAGGATGACATAAAATTGAAAATGGTTTTAACATTGATAAATTGTTTATACACTTGAATCATTGCAATTACAAATTAACTTTGAAAATGTAGGTTCAAATCTTTATGAAGATCAGTATTTTCAAAGAAGAAATTAATTAAGAACATTTTAATATTTTCTAATTATTCAATTAATTGATAATACTATTATTGTAATATTGTATTGATATCCAAGTGTAAATAACAAAACAGATGAAGAATTGAAAATTTAAACAAGCAGAATAGAAATAAGTAAATATAATAATAAGTTAAATAAATTATTATATTGCACAGTAATATTATCAGAGATGAGTATACACGTCGATAAAAAAATACATCGTTTTCATTGCCCGATCACATCAGTTGAGAAATATTGGCTATAATCAAATTAACAAATTAATGTAAAATTTGATTTTTAAGAATTTATGACACTTTAATGCAATAAAATATTTTTTAAGTCTCCTCCTCTGACGTAGCCAGTAACAACACTGTCCGATTCATGCATAATTGTTGGGATGTTGGGATTGAATACCGTAAAATATGTATTCAAATTCAATGTATGTAATAATTATATTTTTGGTCATTTATAAACACACCGTATTTAAGTTATAGAGATGGGACATTGTTATGAAAATTTCAAAAACAATAGCGTTGACAGTGAATAACAATTACAGAAATGAATAATAGAGTTATATTTATTAATGTACTATGGTGAATGAATAATGGTGAGATAATTTTCACCATTTCCTATATTACTTACTTGCAGCAGGGCTTTAACAATACTTTAATTGGTTAACAGCGATATTTGTTTCTGTGTACTCAACCCGGAGTGGTCTAGTAAACTTTCACCAAACATTGCAAATATATTTGAAGTAAAATAAAGTATTATAACTTAGACTTATGAACATCAAAATTAGTATTTAATTTAAGTAAATAAATTAGCTTAATAAATACAAGTATTTCATACGTGAGAGTGTTGTTTTAATAATCCTATAGAAATCTACCCTTTTAGTACATATAAAAACAAAAATGTATACTCATTTAATTAATCTTGAATAGCAGGTTTATCGTCGAATTTAGATAGTGTTCTTCAACAAAAACTAAATAGGTAAATATACTAACTATCATATAGTACGGGTTAGTTAGTATAGTTATTAATTAAAATCCACATATACATCCCATAACATCATTACGTTTGCCTGAAGGTCGATTATATAAGATGGTCTAAGTAATTGACACAACCACATTAGGCTTAAGGTTGTATCAATTACTTACATCACACCTCCATTTCATAACACCATTAGGTTAGCCTAAAGGTAGATTACACAAGTTAGTCTAAGTAATTGATACAACCACATTAGGCTTGAGGTTGTATCAATTACTTACATCACAACTCCATTTCATAACACCATTAGGTTTGCCTGAAGGTGATTACACAAGTTAGTCTAAGTAATTGACACAACCACATTAGGCTTAAGGTTGTATCAATTACTTACATCACACCTCCATTTCATAACCCTTTAGGTTTGCCTAAAGGTAGATTACACAAGTTAGTCTAAGTAATTGATACAACCACATTAGGCTTGAGGTTGTATCAATTACTTACATCACACCTCTAATTCATAACACCATTAGGTTTTCCTGAAGGTGGATTACACAAGTAAGTCTAAGTAATTGACAAAACCAAATTAGGCTTGAGGTTGTGTCAATTACTTACATTACACCTCCATTTCATAACACCATTAGGTTTGCCTGAAGGTGGATTACACAAGTTAGGCTAAGTAATTGACACAACCACATTAGGCTTGAGGGTGTGTCAATTACTTACATTACACCTCCATTTCATAACACCATTAGGTTAGCCTGAAGGTGGATTACACAAGTTAGTCTAAGTAATTGACACAACCAAATTAGGCTTGAGGTTGTGTCAATTACTTACATTACACCTCCATTTCATAACACCATTAGGTTTGCCTGAAGGTGGATTACACAAGTTAGTCTAAGTAATTGACAAAACTACATTAGGCTTGAGGTTGTGTCAATTACTTACATTACACCTCCATTTCATAACACCATTAGGTTTGCCTGAAGGTGGATTACACAAGTTAGTCTAAGTAATTGACACAACCAAATTAGGCTTGAGGTTGTGTCAATTACTTACATTACACCTCCATTTCATAACCCATTAGGTTTGCCTAAAGGTAGATTACACAAGTTAGTCTAAGTAATTGACACAACCAAATTAGGCTTGAGGTTGTGTCAATTACTTACATTACACCTCCATTTCATAACACCATTAGGTTTGCCTGAAGGTGGATTACACAAGTTAGTCTAAGTAATTGACACAACCACATTAGGCTTGAGGTTGTGTCAATTACTTACATTACACCTCCATTTCATAACACCATTAGGTTTGCCTGAAGGTAGATTACACAAGTTAGTCTAAGTAATTGATACAACCACATTAGGCTTGAGGTTGTGTCAATTACTTACATTACACCTCCATTTCATAACACCATTAGGTTTGCCTGAAAGTGGATTACACAAGTTAGTCTAAGTAATTGACAAAACTACATTAGGCTTGATGTTGTGTCAATTACTTACATTACACCTCCATTTCATAACACCATTAGGTTAGCGTGAAGGTGGATTACACAAGTTAGTCTAAGTAATTGACAAAACTAGATCAGGCTTGAGGTTGTGTCAATTACTTACATTACACCTCCATTTCTTAACACCATTAGGTTTGCCTGAAGGTGGATTACACAAGTTAGTCTAAGTAATTGACAAAACTACATTAGGCTTGAGGTTGTGTCAATTACTTACATTACACCTCTATTTCATAACACCATTAGGTTTGCCTGAAGGTGGATCACACAAGTTAGTCTAAGTAATTGACAAAACTACATTAGGCTTGAGGCAGCTTCATGAAACACGTAACGCCACGTCTCGATACCATGACACCTTTAGTTTTACCTGCAGGTGGATTACACAAGTTATCAAGTAATTGACACAGCTTCATTTGGCTTGAACCTAGCTCATTAAACGTGCAACACCACATATACACCCCATAACACCATTATGTTTGCTTGGAAGTGGATTACACAGCTGGTCTAGGTGATTGACACAAACACATTAGGCTTGAGGCTGCCTCATTAATCAAATAACGCCTCATATATTATACTAGATGTCCATACACTTACTTGCACATTATCTTCTATTAACGACCATTAACATAATAATTCTAATATTATTAACAACCCCAATAATAAGAATTGGTAAAATGTTTTATGAAAATAATTTTCTGCAAAATATTTACGTTTAAAAGTGCTAATTGTAAAATAAAGTTACACTTTATTATAAATTAAAAGTAGTCTTTGTTTAGCAAGCTGGATAGTGCATGCTATGTTATTTGTATGAAAACTATATCTGAACAAAATAAAAGTATGGAAAAATAAAAAGAATTATTAGTAATTTTCATAACTAAGACACTTGAAATTGCTTTCAATCAATTTTATTTGACAGAAACTAAAATAAAAGTTTCAAATTTTTTAAAAATACTTTCACCTGGCGTCTCTCTTAGCCACACTCCACAGTTATTGTATTCATACCTTCTATTGTAATGCATATTATAAGTGGCATTTAAATTTGTTTAAATAGGAGCCTGCCCTAAACCACCTAATAATTACTAATAAATAATATTAAATAAAAATATATATATATATATGCATGTAATTTTTGTACTATGTTTTTGTCTTTACTGTTAACTATAGGATCTTAAGGACAAGTTTTGCACAGCTCATTGAGGTCTAGTTTTGGTATACTTAAGAGTAATAAACGAATAAAATAAAATACAATTAATACTCTCAATTGTCCTGCTAAAGCATCAATGTTCTAATAAGTAAAGTATTTGTAATATTTGTAGAGTATCTAAACTAACACTTACAAATGTATACATTATTAATTATTTAAAGTAAATAAAACATTCGTAAAGGTTGTTTGTATGGTATCTGTTTCCTTTATATGGATTCAGTAAATAAAGAAAACTAAGCCGATATTTTAAACCTTAGTTACTTAAAGAAGCTCTCTTAGTCTTCAGCAATTGGTACTCCTGTCATTACGTAATGAATTGATCCAGGATCCCCACTTAAGAAGGTGGCCTAAAATTATAGATCAACTTTAAATACTGAAATGTCGGGTTTAACGAAACAATTTTATTGTTTAAACGTAATAATATTAGTAAATAACAGAAATTATAATTTAAAAAAATTCTTTACCTCTTGTATCCTACGTACATTTTTGATGTGCCTCAAGATAACACTATAATGTTAAATATGTCACGATACGAGAAGTTATCTCGAGTGTCATATAAGAACAGAATGCACAAAGTTATTTTCATTATGATTTCAATTTAAATTTCCATTATAAAGAGAAGTCATTTACCAGTTTTGGTTGATATAATTTTCATTTTATGCCGTTTATTCTTTCAAATTAACTATGCGATTAGTTATGTTCGCTTTTTAAAATTCCTGTTGTGGTCCGATATTTTATTGAATTACTTATACGTCCTAATATATTTACTTATACATACTTTCTTAATTGTAATGCTTAGTTTAATATTCACTAAACTCAATATTTAATTATTTGACATTTCAAAAATTGCGTAATCTTAATTATCTCCCTTAGGAATACATAATACAACTAATGGTAACATAGAAAACCTGAACAGATATTGAGAATCAAAATATACTTAGGTAGTAATGAATATATCATGTAATATCAACATTTGTGATACTTAGTTGATTAGTTATTGAGGTCTATTCTACTTTTACATTTACATGGAACAACACTAGCGCTCTACCACTGGACCACAAATGGCTGATCCATAGAGATACAACATTTAGAATTGCATTGGAAATCAATTAGAGTTCATAAAAACAAGGGAAAAAATCCACCCTCTTATATGTGTGTATGCATTCAATTATTAAAAAAAATTACACTAGTCATTGTTGTTTTTCAGATGACTGAGAGAAGCAAAGAGTGTTTTAAGTCGTTTGTTCAGAATTCACTTGTATGTTTCTTTACGCCACAACAAGAGACGAATCGTTACACGAATTATTTTGTTTTCTCAAGTACGTACTTGTTTCAAAGGCAAAGTACTAAAATTTCTTTTATTTGAGTCCAATTTTAAACATGGTTATTATAAATAAAATTCCACGATATAGTTGTTATCTAGCATATTCGCAGTACTTTTATACTGTGGAATAACAACTTTGTGGGCCTCAGAGTAGTTCAAAGTGCCTCAAGTTGATCACGTAATAATCTTAAATGACATCTATAGATCACCGAATAACAAGTATATAACATTTGTTTGACATCTTTCATTTTGGAGTTTGTCTGTAGGGCGGGCTCAGTAACCTTGCAGTGGGCCCTAAAATGGAAATACTGTTAATTCTAGAATGAAAACAGTTTAGATTCATATTTTAATCCCATATACCTGTTAAGAACTTTATGTTTTAAAATTTAAACTTTTGTTAAAAACTATTATAGTTTACCTGAAAATGTTCTAAAATCTGTTACTGTGCATTATATATTCCAAACTATTTAAATATAAGATCGAAGGGTTTTTAATTTATCTTTCACGATGATGAGGAGGTTCAATACTCACAGTAAAATAACAATGAACTCAAGTCTGACTCAATAACAACTTTTATATTCATTCTAATTAAAATTTAGATAATTATAGATAACCTCTTTTTGAAGACTATATTTTACTATTTGCAATATATTATCGTCCTCTACTCAGTAAATCGATAAATCAATGAATGACGTAATTTTAGACCCGCCAACCACAGAGGAACATACCAATGGCAGCTCATTTCCAATAATGAGAGAAATACGTCATCTGCCTTGAGCACCCTAATGACCGAATACAGATGAGTGATTGTTGATGGCGTTTTGAATTCAACTACAGATTAATGAGAGGCCAGTACAATGAGAGAAAAACTGTAATATAAAGCTGTTTACTTAATAAGACTATATATAACTGTAAAACCATATTAACTGTATAAAGTTACTTAACCAAAAGTGATATAAGTTAATTATTAAAACTATTAAGCGATTTATGATTTAATCTGATCTACGAATGGAAAATTTAAGCAAGACAAATCACAAATTTCTTTCAGACATACATCATGACATAAATATGAGTAATATTTTGCTTATTTGTAAGTTTATTTAGAAGTTTAATAACCAATGAAGACAATAATAAGATTCTATTATTATTGCAAGTTAAAACCCAGCGTGTACCAGATGATTTTCTTACATTAACTAGGCCTTTATTTTTACATTAGGATCACCAACATAGCTGGTACCCAACCACCACCTCATACTCGTACGGTGGTAATGGCAAACCTTGCCAGCCCATCACGTATGGTGGTAATGGCTAACCTTGCCAACCCATCCACGTAACGGTGGTAATGGCCCACCTTGCCAGCCCATCACGTACAGTGGTAAGGGCCCACCTTGCCAGCCTATCACGTATGGTAGTAATGGCCCACCTTGCCAGCCTATCACGTATGGTAGTAATGGCCTACCTTACCAGCCTATCACGTATGGTAGTAATGGCCCACCTTGCCAGTCCATCACGTACAGTGGTAATGGCCCACCTTGCCAGCCTATCACGTATGGTAGTAATGGCCCACCTTGCCAGTCCATCACGTACAGTGGTAATGGCCCACCTTGCCAGCCTATCACGTATGGTAGTAATGGCCCACCTTGCCAGCCTATCACGTATGGTAGTAATGGCCCACCTTGCCAGTCCATCACGTACAGTGGTAATGGCCCACCTTGCCAGCCTATCACGTATGGTAGTAATGGCCCACCTTGCCAGTCCATCACGTACAGTGGTAATGGCCCACCTTGCCAGCCCATCACGTACAGTGGTAATGACCCACCTTGCCAGCCCATCACGTATGGTAGTAATGGCCCACCTTACCAGTCCATCACGTACAGTGGTAATGGCCCACCTTGCCAGCCTATCACGTATGGTAGTAATGGCCCACCTTGCCAGTCCATCACGTACAGTGGTAATGGCCCACCTTGCCAGCCTATCACGTATGGTAGTAATGGCCCACCTTACCAGTCCATCACGTACAGTGGTAATGGCCCACCTTGCCAGCCTATCACGTATGGTAGTAATGGCCCACCTTGCCAGTCCATCACGTACAGTGGTAATGGCCCACCTTGCCAGCCTATCACGTATGGTAGTAATGGCCCACCTTACCAGCCTATCACGTACGGTAGTAATGGCCTACCTTACCAGCCCATCACGTAACGGTGGTAATGTCCCACCTGGCCAGCCCATCACGTAATGGTGGTAATGTCCCACCTTGCCAGCCCATAACGTACGGTGGTAATGTCCCACATTGCTAGCACATCAGGTACGGTGGTAATGGCCTACCTTGCCAGCCCATAACGTACGGTGGTAATGGCCCACCTTACCAGCCCATCACGTACGGAGGTAATGGCCCACCTTGCCAGCCTATCACGTACAGTGGTAATGGCCCACCTTGCCAGCCTATCACGTACGGTAGTAATGGCCCACCTTGCCAGCCTCTCACGTACGGTGGTAATGGCCCTCCTTACCAGCCCATCACGTAACGGTGGTAATGTCCCACCTGGCCAGCCCATCACGTAATGGTGGTAATGTTCCACCTTGCCAGCCCATAACTTACGGTGGTAATGTCCCACCTCGCTAGCACATAACGTACGGTGGTAATGGCCCACCTTACCAGCCCATCACGTACGGAGGTAATGGCCCACCTTGCCACCCATTCACGTATGGAGGTAATGGCCCACTCTCCAGCCCATCAATTACGGTGGTAATGACCTATCTTGCCAGCCCATAACGTACGGTGGTAATGGCCGACCTTACCAGCCCATCAAGTACGGTGGTAATGGCCCACCTTACCAGCCCATCACGTACAGTGGTAATGGCCCACCTTACCAGCCCATCACGGACGGAGGTAATGGCCCACCTTGACAGCCCATCACGGACGGAGGTAATCCGTCCCCGTTGGCCGTCTGGCAATGTGCTAACCGGTTATAAGAGCTGGCTCCTGCTTTTTGTATGTATTCTCATGGAATAGCTTGTGCTTCTTGTGCTATCCTGTGTCTAAGATCAATCAGATCTGTGGGCTGAGTTTCATAAACTTGTCTGAGGTAGCCCCATAAAAAGTAGTCCAGCGTAGTTAGGGCCAGGGAAACGAGCCGGCCACTTAATCACTCCACGTCTTCCAATCTAAAGGTGACGGAATACTCTAGGCCTATCAAGTATTGCCCCACTTGAACACCATAGTGTGGCGTCGTGTTGGAAAAAACATGTTTGGAAGTCAGCGCCAAGACTAGATGGTAGAGCTAGAACTATCTCATTTTGGAGCATATCTTGATACTTGTTGGCATTTAAATTTCCCTTCAAGTATTCCCTTCAATTTGCAACTTTCTGTTTTTCATAAGTAAAATGTATTAAACATTTTAAAAACTTTGAACAGCAGTTACTTCCAACTTGAACAACCTTTTTAAGTCCGGTTTGCGGCATTGTTTTCAGTTTAACTAGGCCTTCAAAATTATGTAAAAACAACATAGGCTGCCATTAAAGATTTTCTTTTTACTCCTAACAAACCATCCCCTAAAGATGACATCTGATCACCATGTACACAGAAAAGTAGCGTGAAGGTAGGTGGCTTTTGTTTGTATAGTTTGGATGGAAAAAATAACCGTTCGTGTATGGGTGGGTGGGTCCATAACCCCGTATGTTAATGGGTAGGTGAGTTGCCCGATACCACTGTTGTAAGGAGTCTGACGTGTAGGTCAACCAAAATACACGAATAAATAGGTTTATCATTTATTTCAACTTAACTTTCTTACATAGAATGTAAGTCTACGTACGGTTCGTAAATAGTTCGTGTAACAGTTTCTTCAGTATATAACAACAATCTGTAATTAATTTAACATTAACATTTAATTATACAGTTATATATTGTGTTTTTAACTATTTGAATGGATTGTGCATGGTACATAATACATAATTGATTTTGTGACCTATATAGACAGGACAGAGTTTTTTTATAATATTTATTTCTATAAAAAACGTCTATATACTGTAACATTTTTATTTTTAGTATTTTTCTTTTTGCTTCAATACCAATTCTGATTTTCTTATTTACGTTGCCATCCGTTATAATGACAACCTATCACGAAAGAAGCATGCTCTGAATTGTGATGTTATGTTTAAAATGTTCATACTAATAATATACAATGATGAACTTTTTAATAACAAAACTGACTGCAATTCAGAAAATGGTCTTCAATCATCTTGTATTAGTTGTATTCAAAAGTACAACATTGAATATTGGTTGTAATGCATTATATTTTAAACAATACTTCATATTTAGAATTATTCCTTGAGTTCCTTGAACTAAAAAAATCAGGGAACAATATATAAATTCTCCTTTAGTAAGTGTCAGGAAGCCTTGGCAAACTGCCTGACCTAGTTACATACATTACCTCAGTCTTCTGTACATACGTCTCGGATATGAAATGTATAAACCATACTGGAGTTATTTAGTAGTTTTAGATGTTATATGAATATAATCAAACAAAACATGAAAAAAAGATTTGTATGGATATTTAAATAAACCTCCAGAAACGAAGTTTTTATTGTTTCCTAATGACGAATTTTTTATAAATATAATTTTCCCAACTATATATTTATTACCTCAAGCAATTATCTTGTTAGAGCAATTAAAACTATGTAGTTATTTTGAATATTAATTTCAACATACAATTTTTACTTGTAAGCAGCATTAGTCTTTTTGACCCAGATATGGCCTATTTTCAAGTTTAAAATTATGAATGGCTTGTTTTAATTGACTATACCATCAATAGATTGTAGAACTAGCATCTTTTAAACTATTTTTAGTCAATATCTAGATTTGAAAAATCACGAAAAAAATTCTTTTTAAGTTACATTTAATATTGTTTCATTAATTTTGATTTGATTTTAGTACAAAATTATAAATTTAACTCTTAAAAATATTTATGAAACAGTTGTTTAATATCAGAAATCATAGTATAAGTAATGTAAAAATTATAAATTAGAATTAATTTATTGAAAATGTATCAATTAAAAGTAATATTTGTGAATTTAACGTAATTATAATTATTTATTGAGAATTGGAACATTAATTTTTTTTAAAGAAAATGTATTTTTATTTAAACATTCTTACATTAATGTTTTAAACGATAACTTTCCCAAACTTAAATCCTGCTTGATATGACCGCTGGAAACAGGTGCATTCAGGAACTTCCTTCAACAAACAGCTTTTAGACCATTTCCTTGCTACGTTAATGCACTGGGTACCTTACCCAGTGAATTAAGTATAACAGTATCGTATTTGTAATGTTTGTCTCAATATATTTGACCACCAAACTAACATTTTGATTATTTTTACGTATAAATCTGTGTTCGGTATGTTTTAACTGATATACTGTTGCGTTGTATTTTTAGAAACCAAACCATATTTAAAATATTAAGGTTAATTACTTTCATTATGAAAATTAAATATCTAAAGCTCTAAGACTGATTTATTAAATCCTCAGCTTAATAAGCGATTAATCTGTATAAGAAGCAATGCGACAGTGCCATACAATAACACTTTGTTTTCATGCAAATGTTATATTAGCTGTTTTTACTTTCTCCCCCATTGCGTTAGCAAAGACAAAGTATTGTGATCGTCCAAACAAATGTTTTTACAGGTTGGTCTAAAAATTCATTTTAGACCCCTGACTAAAAAAGTGTTTTTTATTTTTTTTTATTTTCGTGTTCGCCCGTATGTGGTCTGTGTTCATGTGCAACTCACTGTAGACCAAATGGATGGATAGATTTTTATGAAATCTGGTATGTAGGTGTATTTAGTTAATATCTCCAGACCATTTTTAAACTTTTTAAAATATTATTCTTTTTAATTTTCATTGGAAAAACACATTGGAATTTTCTCTAAAAAAGGTCTTACGATTTTGATTAAATTTTCAGGTTTAAAGTACAGTTTAAATTACAATTTCAAACATCTTAGTAAAAACCACACGTCCATAACTTAAATAGTTTTTGAGTTATACTATATTTGTATCGGCAAAATCATTAAAAATGCAAATTTGTATGTTAAAAATATTGGTAAAGAGATAATTTAGTCTCGGTAATCAGTAAAGACACCCCTAGTATTTGTAATCTTGGCCTCATTAAGGCGTTACAAGTGGCAACTTCTAGGGTTGATAATGAGAGGACTGATACTCAATGTGTCATCTTGCAAGAAACTTCTCGTCCCTCTCTAAATCAATACCTTATAAGTACATTATAATTTACAAGTTATCATAACTTATAACAATATATGTTATTAATGAAAAAAATAATCAAAATATACATCTGATGGGAAAAATAAAAATACCTTTGTTTGGTCCCAGTTATAAAAATTTACGATCCTAATGTCTCAAATTGCAAAGAAAACCCTACTCAGGTTTCAATGTAAGAAGTTTTACCATAAGTTACTTTACACCTTTTTGTCCCTATAGAATATTAGTTAATTGGTTGTTATCTTCCCTCCATCCCTAAACTACTCTATCGGTTGAATATCGTTGGCAGTTTACACTCTCTTCACTACTTGTCCCCCTGGAAGTGTGATTATCAGTAGCTGATGGCCACGGTTTTTAAGTTCAACATTACCATTGACATCTCTAGAGTATTACTTAGCCATTTGTGGGCGTTATCTCACTTACAGACCTGTCAAATTCCCATAAAAAATAAGCATTTCAAATTTCCAGGCGCTTTGTAGTATAAGTTCGGCTAGAGCCTTTGATATTAAACGTTTCCAACTGATTTTTATTATTTCAAGAAAAAATTAAAAAAAATCAAATGTTTATCTGATCTTAAAAACCTCTGGACAGTTTTTTTCCTTTAAATAAGGTATAGTTTAAAATTTTACAATTAATTATTAATAAAGCTGTAATCGTCTTTGAATTTAACAATGACCACATGAAAAATAAAATCCAATAAGGCTGCAGGTAAAGAAAACATTTAAGGAACTATAAAATAAATGTAGCATTAAAGTTTCATTAGTCTGTAATAATCTGCAAGAGTTTTAATATAATACCAATATCATTATTACTACGGTAGATACTATCACTTCCATTCGCCTGTTGTTATGGATTGTTTTGGGTGTTCAATTAATTATGCTAGTATGTAACCACTGCACAGCTTTAACGTAATTATCCATAGTCCAATGGAAATGGACTCAATTAGTTCCACGTAGATTAATACAATGAACATATCTAGACTAGGTTACAACTTGATTTTTCAGTATTTGAAAAAATGCATAGTATAGAATAATTTAACACTTGTTAATGATGATTCAGGGAAAAGAATTGAGTGGGACATGATCTAGTGAGTATTCGTAAATAAAAATCACTATTATTTGAGGACTAATGAAAAAAACCTTAGAAACTAACGAAGTAATCTAGCTGGTTATATATGAATTTATATTTTATTTAGGTAAAATTTAGCTAGTTCATATATATTTCATAAGATCACATGGTCCTCATTACATACGAAGAATGAGGTATCTTTGCTATAAAAGTTAGTTAGGATGCTGTTAGGGTTTTTTTGAAACTACTAACGTGAAAGATAAATTACGTTTTCACCTAAAACATATAATTTCATTGATATCATGTGCAAAATGAGTAAAAACCCTTCACGGAAATTTATGGTCACGGTAGATTTACCGAATGTTAAGGTGTCAAGAGAGTCTGCAGTACGGTGGGCAAACAAGTTGATGGGGTATAAATAAGGGTATTGGGTCGAGTCACATAATACAGTGGCACAGAGTTAACAGCTATATATCACTGATGGTCACGGTAGATTTACCGAATGTTAAGGTGTCAAGAGAGTCTGAAGTACGGTGGGCAAACAAGTTGATGGGGTATAAATAAGGGTATTGGGTCGAGTCACATAATACAGTGGCACAGAGTTAACAGCTATATATCACTGATGGTCACGGTAGATTTACCGAATGTTAAGGTGTCAAGAGAGTCTGAAGTACGGTGAGCAAACAAGTTGATGGGGTATAAATAAGGGTATTGGGTTGAGCCACATAATACAGTGGCACAGAGTTAACAGCTATATATCACTGATGGTCACGGTAGATTTACCGAATGTTAAGGGGTCAAGAGAGTCTGCTGTACGGTGGGCAAACAAGTTGATGGGGTATAAATAAGGGTATTGGGTTGAGCCACATAATACAGTGGCACAGAGTTAACAGCTATATATCACTGATGGTCACGGTAGATTTACCGAATGTTAAGGTGTCAAGAGAGTCTGATGTACGGTGGGCAAACAAGTTGATGGGGTATAAATAAGGGTATTGGGTTGAGCAACATAATACAGTGGCACAGAGTTAACAGCTATATATCACTGATGGTCACGGTAGATTTACCGAATGTTAAGGTGTCAAGAGAGTCTGATGTACGGTGGGCAAACAAGTTGATGGGGTATAAATAAGGGTATTGGGTTGAGCCACATAACACAGTGGAACAGAGTTAACAGCTATATATCACTGATGGTCATGGTAGATTTACCGAATGTTAAGGTGTCAAGAGAGTCTGAAGTACGGTGAGCAAACAAGTTGATGGGGTATAAATAAGGGTATTGGGTTGAGCAACATAATACAGTGGCACAGAGTTAACAGCTATATATCACTGATGGTCACGGTAGATTTACCGAATGGGTGTCAAGAGAGTCTGAAGTACGGTGGAAAAACAAGTTGATGCGGTATAAATAAGGGTATTGGGTTGAGCCACATAACACAGTGGAACAGAGTTAACAGCTATATATCATTGACAGCTTAGAAATAGGTCGTCCTGACAGTCGCGGGTTACAGTATCGTCTGGAGTTGGAATATGTCGATGTGTTACTGTTTTGCTGAGCCACATAATACGGTAGAACAGAGTTAACAGCTATATATCACTGATAGCTTAGAAAGTCATTTTCCTGACAGTGGGGGGTACAGCTCCATCTAAAGGTGGAATATGTCGATGTGTTATTGTTGGGCTGAGCCAGATAATACGGTGGAACAGAGTTAACAGCTATATATCACTGATGGCTTAGAAAGTCATTTTCCTGACAGTGGGGGGTACAGCTCCATCTAAAGGTGGAATATGTCGATGTGTTATTGTTGGGCTGAGCCAGATAATACGGTGGAACAGAGTTAACAGCTATATATCACTGATGGCTTAGAAAGTCATTTTCCTGACAGTGGGGGGTACAGCTCCATCTAAAGGTGGAATATGTCGATGTGTTATTGTTGGGCTGAGCCAAATAACACAGTGGAACAGAGTTAACAGCTATATATAACTGAAAGCTTAGAAAGACACCTTATTGACAGTCGGGGGTTACAGATCCGTCTGAATGTGGAATATGTCGATGTGCCTTAAAGTATCATTTTTGATTATAATAATTTACTTGAAACTGTTAAATCGTGGAGAAATAATATTATTAAAATTTGTTACTTTGAAATTAAAATGACCGCTACTCTGGAAAGGATAAACCTTTCGAAGTTTGGTTTGCGTTAATGAATTTCTCTTGAATAGACCTTTCATTTGATACCAAACTCGACCAAGGATTACAAGGAAGATTTTCGTTCAACTCCTCATGGGTCGTCCCCCAGAAAAGATTAAATGTTGCTAAATGCGTCAAAAAGTATGTTCTTTATACTCATGACCATGTACAAGATATCACTGTTACAAATGAAGTCATATAAAAGTTGCGAAAGTGTTTCCATACCTTTTCCCATCCTTTATATATTTTTTATACAGGATATATATAAAATATATATCCTGTATATATTTTTTATTGAGCTCCAATTTTGTATACTAAGATGAGGTTCCTGTTCATAGTAGTTTAACCAGTTATAGAATATTTTCCCAGAACTATTTATGATTTTCTCATCTGGACTTTCCGACCTGAAAGTTTTTCGGCAAACACAAGGTTTTAGCTATGGGAAGTATATCACTTTTGACAGTAGTAAATCCAATACCTCAGAATCGTTTCCATAATATTATTCCACCCTGTATAACTATAATACTAAAACTATGAGTATGATATCGTGTCACTGTCATTGTTAGAATAAGGAAACAACTCATTAATTTGTATTTATATTATGAATATACATTTAATTAAAAAATTAGAAATAAGGATATATTATATTAAAAATACAAACAGTATAGAGTAAAAAAGTATTAATGTTCTTTATTTATTTTTAATTTTTGTACATAGTAAATTTTCACCGTGATAAACTATACACGTATTGAGGTAAGCATGCAGGATGGCTGGCAGTCTTGTCTAATACATTTATTTACAACTCCACGGTGGAACGCTCAGCATTGAATTATTAAGCATGGAGTAGACTATTACCTAATTGGGTTGATCCTTACAGCTTTGCCTTAATACTCTGAGAGACTTCGAGGCACTTTCACTTTACTTTCTACAAAACTTCATGCAGAATTCAATTTACTTAATTTTGGGAGACCACCTAAATGTTAGACGCATTCATTAATAAAATAGTAAATACAATTGTATTATTTATTAGTATGTTTGTACCAAATTTAATAAAACCTATTGGGTATAAATAATGTTCTTAAATATATACTATTTTAATTAATAAAATATAAAACAGTAATTTAGATTATGTTAAGATATGTATAACTATTTAATGTTGTATTGTTAATCCTTGAGCATTTATTTTGAAGATTATATTTTAACTTAAAATAATAAATAAACTACATTATGTACTAATAATTATGTATAAATGATGTACATTAGAATCTGAATATTTTATTTCATTAATGACATGAGTTTCATGAAATAAGTCAAACTATACAAACTTGATGATTATGAAATATTTTCTCCCACATCCCTAACAAACACACCCTGACAGGAATTTATCTTCTGAGTCAGGCATTTTTAAATCAAAATAAGATTTAAGTTTAAAAATAAACGTTTTTGAGATATCAATGGAATTTAGTTGTTGAGATAGGGAATTAAATAATCGTAAAGCAGAATAATGGAGACTTCTCTCTAAGTGTAAGCTGTGAATGGGAAACGTTGTATCGTTTCTGATCCGAGTGCTGTACAAGTCACCAGTTTTGTTCTCTATGAATAAGTGAATATTGAATATAAAAATGACTATATTTTAAATATATAAATGACCGGTAAATTATTTATACCGTATATTAATAAGCTAGCATCTATTTAATAAACTTTAATATTCAAACGTTTTGAGAGACAATTGTTCTTAACCTCGAAGCAAATATTATTGAGCCAGTCATGGTTATATTTCTTATCTTTCAACAATAGGAACTTATAGTCATTCAAGTGAAAACCCCTGGGCTAGCCTATAAAATTATAATAATTATAATGCATAGTTGTTATTATCCATATAATGCCCTCTAAAAAAACTAACAATATATGAAGATTGGTGTAGTATTCTTAAAATAAAAAAATTTGTGAAAAAAAAAACTGAAAGTTATAAACGTTGTCTTTCAGGAAACTTTCTTTTTCATACACTTCTTCAACACTACATTATATTTAATAAAGTAAATCTGTAAATAAGGAGATGAATTCTTGGTATATTTGGTGATTTTGTGTTTACAATTATACTTTAATAATAGATAGTGGTAAGTAAAATCTAAAAATATTTATTGTTTAAATAATAACATTTTTCAAGTGGTTATTTCTACACGGAGTGTAAGCAAGTAGTGCCGTAATGACACAGGTAATGGAAGCAGAGTGCTGAAGGCGTTCTGGCCGAGATTGACCAGCACTCTCAGGACTTTCACCCGAGTGACAATGTTGTTAGTAGTTGTCGAACTGCCATTGGTGGACTGTCACAGTTGCTGTTTATAAATCAGCTATGTCAGCACTGTGTATGAAACATGAGAGAGGTGGGTGACAGAGGTAATGGAAGCAGAGTGCTGAAGGCGTTCTGGCCGAGATTGACTAGCACTCTCAGGACTTTCACCCGAGTGACAATGTTGTTAGTAGTTATCGAACTGCCATTGGTGGACTGTCACAGTTGCTGTTTATAAATCAGCTATGTCAGCAATGTGTATGAAACATGAGAGAGGTGGGTGACAGAGGTAATGGAAGCAGAGTGCTGAAGGCGTTCTGGCCGAGATTGACCAGCACTCTCAGGACTTTCACCCGAGTGACAATGTTGTTAGTAGTTATCGAACTGCCATTGGTGGACTGTCACAGTTGCTGTTTATAAATCAGCTATGTCAGCACTGTGTATGAAACATGAGAGAGATGGGTGACAGAGGTAATGGAAGCAGAGTGCTGAAGCCGTTCTGGCCGAGATTGTTCAGCACTCTCAGGCCTTTCACCCAAGTGACAATGTTGTTACTAGTTGTCGAACTGCCATTGGTGGACTGTTACAGTTGCTGTTTATAACTCAGCTGTGTCAACACTGTGTATTAAAGATGAGTGAGGTGGGTGACACTGGTAATGGAGGCAGAGTGCTGAAGGCGTTCTGACCGAGATTGATCAGCACTCTCAGGCCTTTCACCCGAGTGACAATGTTGTTACTAGTTGTCGAACTGCCATTGGTGGACTGTCACAGTTACTGTTTATAACTCAGCTGTGTCAACACTGTGTATGAAAGATGAGTGAGGTGGGTGACACTGGTAATGGAGGCAGAGTGCTGAAGGCGTTCTGACCGAGATTGATCAGCACTCTCAGGCCTTTCAACGAAGAAAAAGGATATCAGATTATTATTTTTAGGAATTTGTCGGTTATATTTTGATCTTTGATCTTAAAAAAATAATGCAAACATATCAAATAACTATGCTTATGTACTGCCTTTTGTAAAAACAATAACATATTAAATGTTGTTAGATAGAAAAAGGGGAAAAATACAAAATACCTTATATAGGTCAACACCTTTACTGATAAATATTGATCCAATTTAGACAAATAGATAAATAGTTTTTTAATTAGCGTAATACGTGCTGGTACACATGCAGTACAAGTAAAGGTCACACAATTAAAATATATTACAATACAAGTACAAAATGCACAAATATTATGGTGATCTTATTTCGGTGAACCAAGCTAACCTTCCTCAGACCAGAGGGATTCACAAAAGAATGTGAATCCCTCTGGTCTGAGGAAGGTGAGTGTGGATCACCGAAATCGATCACCATAATATTTGTACATTTTGTACTTGTATTGTAATATATTTGTGTTGTGTGACGCTCACTTGTATTAAAATAGATAAAATAACACATATGAAATAATACAACTACTTTTTTTAGGTTAAAATTGCATATTATTGATAATAATTTATAAAGAACTCGAACCATTAAAAAAAACGTGGAACTTTATGGTTTTGTGCCAGCATTGGAATAAAACAACAAAAAATATACTTAAGTACGTCATATTTCGAACATTGCGTAATATATATCGTGGCATATCGTATATAGCATTTTTCGGTGAAACCAAATAAAAAATACGGAAAGACTATTTATAATTTATCATCACATTGTAGTATCGGATCATTTTTTAAAAAGAATTTTATAATTACTAGCTATTGGGAATTTTAAACTGAGCATGTACTGACATACGGTATGATCACCTGAGTTTTGTCTTTGTATTGGCTTAAAAAAAAAAAAAAAAAAAAACAAAAAAAAAACAACTTTTACGTCATCAGCTAAAATACCTGTTAGCATTACCAATATATTTTCTAGTCCTATTGCTGTTAATTTTAACGCTATCTAACATTGAACCTGTTTCACCGTTATATAACATTGGAGTAAAAATGTAAATTGTTTTTTATATTTTAAATTGTTCATTATATTGTTGTATTGTGCTCATTTTTGAAAAGAATTATTTCCCAATAATTTTTATTTTATTAAATTGTTCAATATATTGTTTAATATATAGCAGCTGATTCAAAATGTTAGGAAATTTGCTACTGTAAGCATTTTTGATAAATAAAATATTATTATTCGAGGTTTTCTCATACTGATCGTAATTGTAACTCCAAAAAATTAATATTTAGTGTTATAAAATATATAGTGTTATGATATATAAAACAAACATTAAACCATTTGCTTAAAGAATAGTATGTTAACTCATTACTACACTCTTGGAAACAAATATGGCCATATTATCATTTTGACTTAATTTATTTATTAGTGACATCGTCTTATAAACTAGCAACTATCTGAAAAACACATAAAAAAGTATTCATACTTATATTAATTTGAACAATTCTAGAATAGAACAATACATAACATTTAAATTATATCAACAATGGAGCAGTGAGGAGAGAGGATTATGTCCAGCTCAGTCAACACATTTGAGGGGGTATGTTTATGAGGAGCCGTTCTTTGAAATGGGTGAAGTTTTAGAGCCTCGTCGTAAAGAAAAGCGAGAATCACTAACATAAATACTGTAAAATGTGAACAAGTAGGGACTATTAAGATACAAATATATGTTTGTGAATACTTTATTTATTTATGTTATGTATTCAAATAATATTAATTTTATATTTTTACTCCTACCAAGTTCTACTACATAATTATGATATAGGCATATTCAAAAATATTACTTGGATTTATGCCATTTTATTATATTCAAATTTAGCTTGACGCATTTGTACCAGTAGTGTAGTGGATTGAAATGCGGAGTAATTTTGCTACTAGTGTAAAAATAAAAATAATCATTAGCAATAAAACAGTTCACCAAGCTTTCTTTTTTTAAAGGTAGCAAAACATTAAATTTTAGGCCACAAAAGTTAACAAATTCAGTTACAAGCTATAAAAAACTTATCAGGTTTTCAACTTTCGTAAAATTCCACATAAAGTTGCTGTAAACAAATTTAATATAACAATTAATCTTGAGACACAAAAGATAAAATTTGAGAACATTATTATATATATTTTTAATTAGAACTATACTTTTGATATTTCCAAAGGGACTACCAACTTATCAAAGAAGCATACCCTATTAAGGTCCGTTAACAAAAAGAAAGAATACCATAAACTAAAAGTCAATCTTGTTTAAAATTTGGACCTCTTTAATTGCTAGTATATTTACTGTTAATACCAAACCTAACGTTAATAACTTACCAAAAACACAGATTACCTTAGATATCATTTACTGTAACGAGTAAACTAAACATAGTAGTTGTCCATAAAATCGTTCTTGATGTATACAGTTAAAAAGAGGGTGTTATATTTATGTTTAGGATCTGTAGGTCTATATGATTAACGATTTCAAGAACAATATTTTTAGCAATAACCGCTTTTATTATTTAATTTCGGTTGACCAAGTGATCGTTGGATACTCAGGCTAATTACAAACAGTTGTTATCGATGATTGTGCACGTCTGATAATCCAAGCCAATTAATAAACGATAATGAAACATTCAGGTTAAATAAAAAGATTTGCATTTCAGCTACGATGAATGGGTTTTGTTTACTTCTATTCTTCTGGATACATCCCCAAGAGCTTTGATATCATTATACCAATACACTGTAACGATGTGTAAATTACTTTTATTTACATTTAAGTTGTTATCTGTGTTAAGTATAAATATTTAAAAATAACTTTTTATCGTGATAAATTTACGTATTTTATATATTTTATTGTTGTTAAATCATGAACCAAACATGAAAAGTCATATTAAGATTTACATGGGGACAAATGGTTCAATTGTATAGTTATAATTTTTAATTTATATACATATGGTTATAAATGTAGTTAGTAAAATAATTATGACAGTAAATGTTAGCTTAATATTAAATAAAAACAATACTTCGCTAAGAGTAAGACAAATGGAATAAAAAAACTTTATATCTGTTCGTTAAATATAGAGATTAGAGCATTTATATTTGTAATAATTAGCTTTTGTTATACTTACTCTTTACTTGACATAGTAAATAAGAAGCAATTTTCATTCGTATTATTACGTTTCTTTAGCAATAACCTTTCATTTCTTGTTTGTTATTTGTCCCGTTCAATCAATGAGAGGGCTATTTATTCTTAAACTGTTTATTACGTGGATCTCTTACCCTGGTACTCGATATATACTACAACTGTATCATGTAAGTGTAAGAGATTATAAACAACTGAATATTGGAAATATTTATTACGTTGTGTAATTTGTTTTACAATGGACAATTGACAGCTAGACATTAAGTAAATACCTCAGTTATATTAACGTTATAGAATACAATAATACATATGGCCAGGTAGAAATAAACCTTTACACAGTGTATCATATTATACAGTATTTTGTGATATGAATTGCACTAATCAATGATATATTAGTTCATAGCTTATTCGGAGAACATGTGATAGTCTAGATAAATAAAACAGACAACCATATACAACTTTAGAATGTATATAATAATTAATTTTAATTTAATTATGTACGAAATTATATATTACTATACAAATTATTTTCGGAGTATTATAATTTAATTATAATAAGATTAATATTAATAACGTATTTATTTTTACTTTTAAGTGTACAAAATCAAGGCATCACAAGTTTTCAAAACTTGTCGGTGAGGTCCTCTAGTAAACAAGAAACACAAAAACGTAGTAAAAAATACATGCATATATATAATTTAAAATAATATTATTTATTAGTAATTATTGGGTGGTTTAGGACAGGCAACTATAAACAAAAAAAACATGCAGCTTATAATATGACGTAACTATGCATTACAATAGAGTATGAATACAATAACTGTGGAGTGTGGCTACAACAGAGACGGCAGGTGAAAGTTTGTAGATAATTTTATCCTGTTTGCCAAAATATTTCTGTTCTCTACTCTATGTCCTATTCCTCAACAAATTGGCAGTGGTGAAGTGTAATGTTGTGCTGTAAACAAAAAGAAAGTGATATAACCTTAGCGTGCTTTTTTATTGTAATTGAATTATTAAAAATACTATTTGAATTCTAAATCGGATATATGTTTAATTTGTAAAATTAATTGAACAGTGTAGTGTATTTGATGAGTTAATATCATATTTATTGTTTGCCACATTGTCCGTTTCTTGGTCAATGTTAATCTAGGCTGTGTTACTATGGTAAATAATCCCTTTCGGTACATATTTTCTTCGAAGAAAAATCCATTAGAATGAATGCTAAATTTACAAAAGAAACACAAGAAATAGTCTAAATTAACCTGAAGTTACATTACTTAAACAATATTGTAGGGCGATTTTATTCTGTGTTAAATTGGTGTAATAGTGCAATATACATAACAAATAGAGAATAAGTGTAATATTCAACTGACTACAGTAACAAGAAATTGATGTATAAAAGGCAATAATTACATTATAGCAATAATGAACTAATGGTATCAGCGTTGTTTACGATTTAGTTATTTAACATAAACCTTTCGAATTTTCCTTATAATCTATAAACTTAACCAATACCATTTTTCATTTATTTATTATAACTAGCAGTTATAGTACTTATTCATATTTTAATACTATACTTGATTGAGAATATTTGCATTTATTACTTTGATACATCACCTTTTAAAATTTATTGGTGAAAGTTTATTTTATTATAAAATAAAAAGTATCCCAAACCAGTTTTATAGCTTGGTAGATAGATATTGCACATTTACAACAGAAAAACGTATGTTTCTTTGGAGGTTTTCAACTAATAAACTTGAATAACAGAACCATGTCCAATTTTCTATGCCATTAAGTTGTTCTGCCTTTAAGTGGTATCTGCTTTTTCGTGCTAATGTTTCGTAAATGTTGATTTCCCAAAGCTATGGCCATAAGGAACGCCTTAATGGTATCCGCCCACTGATTGTTTTTTGTACTTTTTTCAATGACAGCTTTGTCTAAAAGTCTTTTGAATTATCTTTTTACCATTTAGCCAAGTTTTTAGCAAATATTTCTGTATAAATATTATTGATTTATGTCATCAAATATAACACTTACACAATTGTCTTTTATTTAAAGACATTTTCGATTAAAAATGATTATAGAATATTAAGTAGGCATGTATGCTTCGTTATTTTATTACGTAATAAATAACCTTTCATCTCTATGTTGTCTTATATAAGTGTTAAAAAAATTCCCAAAACAAAAATATTACCCCAAGTAAGATTTAAACTATCCTTTGTTTTGCTATCACGAACTCACAATTTCACAGTTGTAAGTTTCAAGGATTATTTTGTTGTTTACACACTTTCAATATAAAGATGGAGTATTATATTAAAATACAATTCTTAAAATTGTAATTTTAAAATTGTAATTTTAAAATTACAAAATTGTAATTTTGTAATTTTAATTGTAATTTCCTTAACCAGAAAATATAATCGCTTGACAACTGTGTATATCTTATGTTGTGTAATAACCATTAAAACGCCATTACAACATTGGAAATAAGTGGCAACTTAAATTCAATTATTTATAATCAATCCGGCTATGAGAAAACCTGGAGGAAAATAGACTAATTTATCTTACTATATAGTAATTAAATTTTTAGAATTATCATTATTATTATTATTATAATTATTACAAAGTAATCTTCTCATAAACTACCTTCACTGCAATTATTTACGCTGAATTTTAAATGTAATGTAATATTAAATAAAAAGACGAATACATTTATTTTTTATACGTCATTGAGTAAACAACATATCTTTAAAATCTTTAGCGTTAAACTCCTTTGGTGTATTTTAAAATCGAATGAAAAAAATATTTTGCAATCTGTCTGAATGAAAAATATATTCATTCCTATGTTTTACAAATGTATTAGGATTACAATAAATCACAAATATACATAAATTTTAAAATTAAAAATTTATGGCATAAAAAAGGTATTCACAAAAAGTTACATAAATGACTTGTAATATTTTAACACAAAATATAATTTTGCAGGATCCTAAATTTCATATACATATTATTTTTAAGTTATATAACGGGAAAACATAATAAACTGTCGTTATTTTTCACAATATAAAATATAACTGTAACTTTGACTATACCAACAGAGCATTAAGACTGCTAGAAACCCTGTGTAAAACATTGTATGATATTTGCAAGTAAGTTAGTAAGAAGCAATACCAGTTATATTCAGATAATTAAGTGCAGTCTAACTGTGTTAGCTTTTGCAGGAACATTAAATTGGAATTATTCATAGAAAGAAATAAAAGTAAATGTATCTCACGTTTTGAAGATTAATGTAAAAAATGTGCTTGAAATGATGTTTGACAACATTGCCGGATGTAAGATGAAATCTTCTTTTTTCAGTTTTAACTAAGAATGCACTTTAATTTAACGGTGAATGCAAACATGATTCCACAAAACGACATATAAAGTAAATGTGACCAAATATATTCTATTTTATATGGTACAATAAATAATTATAAATTTTCAAAACTACAAAATCCTATTTCTTATCTCTTTGTGTACCAGCTCCTAATTTCAGTAATCGGTTACATCTTTACAATGTCATTTGTGACTGAAAGGCAACAATTTTTCTAGAACAGAACCGAATATAGAAAGCCTGAAGAATTACTTATCTTTTATTGTTAAATTTTTCTTAATGAAACCTTAATCGGAGCAGTTTCGAGAAAGAATGACATGTCCGAGTATGGGTTGGGGAGTCGTGACGTTGCGTCTTGCCTTGGGGAATTGGTCTTCATTTTTCCGAAGTTGTCATCTGGAAGAGATGGGCTTAATGTAGCAGAACTCTCTGAGCTTTATTCCTGCAATGATATCAGGTATAAAATATTCGGTCAGGGGAGACACTTTCATACAATATAACTTGGCACCCAGTCGTTTACATTCCTCACGAACAATGATTTATTACTTTGTTTATTTTGCTCAAATTTGTGTTTGTAGGTATGCTCCTACATTTTCAAAAACCATAATTAGTTGATGTCTTTTCACAACTTTTGTATGAAACTTTTTGTCAATGAAACAGCAACAATAAAAAAAAATTGTTGTTGTAAACAGTAACCTACAGTCAAAAATGTGTATATAAAATCTTGTAATATGTTACAAAATTATAATTGTTAATACTAGTATTATTACTATTGAGTATAGTACACCAAATGTAAGATGAATACATTTGAATTCAGCATATTTGATACTTATATGCCTGTGTTAGTTGTCATTAAATATCTATAATGTGTTAACAGATCTTTAATGACAGTTAAAAAAAGGCAAATAAATATCAAATATGCCAACCTCAAAGGTATTCATCATAAATTTGGTGTACTAAATACATTTTTAATAATATAACAATTATAATATTTTATCGTATTATAAGATTTTATACATACATTTTTAGCTGTAGATAACTTTAATATGTAACAATTATTTTTTTTATAAATTATATCAGTAAGAGCACTCTCTTATTTTACGATTTTCATACATATTACAATACTTCTCATTTTAACAGCAGTATAATATAAGAACATTGGTACATAAAAATATAGTTTAAAAATTCTAGTAAACTGTTAAAATTAGTTAGAAGATAGCAGAATCTATAAACACAAATTTCTGAATTATATAAAGAAATAAAGGTGTTATTGTATCTGGCGTTTTTTCCATGTACAAATTAAAAAGTTGTAAGAAAAAATGATTTCTGTAAAATTTACTTAACAACAATATTCTTCTTTGGATGGAATACTGAAAATATTTTTATTGAACCTCAAGAGTATTTTCAATTATTTTCAGTACATTTCAATCGTATTATAACTAAATGAATCATAAAATATTAAAACAAGCTCTAAACATTTTAAATTATTTTAAATTACTTAGTATATTTATTCTCCTGTTTAAAAACTGTCTCTATAGATAAGTTTTTACTATATACTAAAACAGATTTGCAAGCTTATTGTTTCCAAACAATTAAAAAAAAAAAAAAAAAACAAAAAAAAATCATAAAAACAAAACAGTTAAAATAATTAACCTATAAAAAACAAAAAACTACTAATAGGCCTTATTAATTTATATTTTTTAGCATATTTTATCACTAATACCTTTGATGATTTTTATTAAAAAACGGGTAATTTACCACAACATTTTATCAGTGAGATTTATGTACTCATGTTAATTAAGAGTTTTGTGTGTCACTCTGAAATTGTTGAATTGTTTAAACAAATGTAGAGCTACATGTGAATAGTATCTCTCGTGTTAAAGAACTGTATTGTAACTCAGTCAAGTGGAGTGTCATGTTTAATCTAGTGCAATACTCCTGACAATAGTTTGGACTTTAAGGTTAAATCTGTAGGCTACATGTGAATAGAGTCTTTCTCGTGTTAAAGAACTGTATTGTAACTCAGTCAAGTGGAGTGTCATGTTTAATCTAGTGCAATATTCCTGACAATAGTTTGGACTTTAAGGTTTAAGGTCTTTTTTTTTTTTTGATAAGCATGTTTACGCTTAATGTTTATCTAACACATTCAAGAGGATTAACAATAAAACTTGTTTTGTTTTAAATCAGTCAAACTACAAAATACTTGATTATATTTTAGAACACTAACAGAAAAACGAAATTAACTGTACGTAATGGGTCTTATACAGGGTGGAAAAATATGGAAACTTTTGTATGACTTCACTTGTAAAAGTGAAATCTTGTCCATGATCATGGTTACAAATACTTTTTGACGCCATAAGTGACATTTCATCTTTTTAAGGGGACGGCCCATGAGGAGTTGAACGAAAATCTTCAACGTAATCTTAGGTCGACTTTGATATCAAATGAAAGGTCTCTCTTCAAGAGAAATTATTTGCCACAAATCGGACTTCGAAAAGTTTATCCTTTCCAGAGTAGCGATAATTTTAATTTCAAAGTAACTAATTTGAACAGTATTATTTCTCCGCTATTTAACGGTTTTAAGTAAATTATTCTGATCAAAAACTATACTCTACGTAATAGAATTACTAAAAAAAAATATTTAACTATCAACGGAAAAAATAACGTTGTTATGAAAGCGTTCCCATTTTTTCCACCCTGTATATTTTATTTTACGCGACTGTTTCACAACTACAGGTCTAATTTACCACCAGCAGATATTTATAAACGTTTGCCTAACAATTCACCAACTAAGATGGTGATCCAATTTTAGCGTCAAATATCAAAATTTAGTTGTACTGTCTTTATTGTTTTTATTTTTTGTTTAGAATTTTAGGTTAGGATAGTGAAGCTATAAAGATCCTTTTTTATAGATTTTAGTGATAGGTTTTCCTAAAAGTTGGAAGCATTCCACAAACAATAATAGATTAATGGATGTATATTGGCTAGGAAAATAGTGAATTTGTAGCTTTTCCTGTGAAATAAAACATGTGGTATTAAGGTTAGCTACCATACTTCATCGGAAACTACGGGCCTGATAGTGTCATAAAATAGTTTTTATGCTTGGCGAACTTCATTGAGTCAGTATTTATCGTACTCATTTAATACTACGGTAGAAAAGTCCTGTCTTTGATAGTTATGGGGAATTCTGCACGCTAGGTTAGGTTTGTTGTATTTAATTTTGGGAAACTCCCCATTAAAAATATCATAATAACTAATAATGGTGAGTTCTTTTCGGTAAAACGGTAGCGATAAATATAAATTCTACTAACGTAAACATGTACTAATGTAAATTCATAGCTACAGTAGGAAAACTATGGCCGGTGCTTTAGTGAAGCCTTATAACATACATTAGTGATAAAGATATGAAGTAAATATAGGCTTTTGTGTACTATGCGAAATATATTGATTTAAAAGTTTTTGTATTGATACTGCTATAGACATACATTGGAATAATAAGAACTGTGAAACAGATTTAAGTTTTTACTTCATGTTTCCATGTTTCAGAGTTAACGCCTCATGGTCAGGTAAAAGACAAACTTAATCAATATTAATTAAAAGAAAATTTGTTTAATCAAATAAAATAAATAATAATTTAATCGTTAACAATTAATTCAATAATGATTTAACTTTAAATTTTTTTTAGCGATGGTTATACCACAAAAACTTTGGTAATAGCTTTAAATGTTGCTATAGAAACATTAGTACTGAGAAACAGTTGCAAAATGAATTATATTGAGGTTAATTATAATAAATGCTTTGCTTGGATGAGCAGTAGTGTAGTAATACAAGCCAAACTTGACTGTCAGATATAAAACCTTATACGTCTAGTTTCGTCACCACTAATAAATCAACAATTAAGTTTTTTACTTAATACTTTAAGAATAAGAAATAAAGTTTTAGAGACAAAACAATTAATGACGCATAGAAAAGTATTTTGTAACAAGTTCACTGACAATAATGAACTACTAATGATTCATTATACAGGAAATAATGTATTATAACGATGATTTTAACATATAATGATCCTCTTATTACAACGAATTCAAGGTTGTTAAATAGACAATTTTGATTAGTAGATTAGTAAGTTACATTAATAAAAATAACTTTGTATTGAAATACATGTTATATATTTGGATTAAATAGTAGTTCTATATGATTTCAGTATGCTCAATAATTCTGCTTAATTTCCATATAAAAGCGTATATTTTTACAATCAGATAATTTATCTGCAATAAGATAATCTGTAATATTAAACATACCCTTTAAATTAACAGGGGTGTAGCATATAGGGTGGAAAAAATATGGAAACGCTTTCACAACAACATTATTTTTATCCATAGATAGTTTGATAATTTAATTTATCTTTAAAAACTGTGTTCCATTAAGTATAATATTTGATCATGATAATTTACTTAAAAACGTTAAATGTTGGAGAAATAACACTTTTAGTTACTTTGAAATTCAAATGACCGCTTCTCTGGAAACGATAAACAATTCGAAGCCCGGTTTGCGGCAATTATTTTCTCTTGAATAGACCTTTCGTTTGATACCAAACTTGACCTAGGCTTACGTTGCAGATTTTCGTTCAACTTCTCGTGGGCCGTCCCCATTAAAAGATGAAATGTCACTAATGTCGTCAAAAAGTATGTTCTTTGTAATAATTATACATGATATCACTTTTACAAATGAAATCACACAAAAGTTGCGAAAGTGTTTCCATAGTTTTCCCCACCCTGTATAAAGCTACCAGAATCAATACTAACTGCCTGGTTAAATTTAATGGTGAGTGAACTTTAATAGCGTGAACTCATTCAAGTTTAAAGGAAATATGTGTTTACATTCCATTGTTTTCACAGTTGGAGGATTATTTGGAGGAAGGGTGTATGTTGTAGCTGAGTAAATTTTATGTTTGTATTAAAGTAAAGGTAAGAAAACAATGTTTGTATAGAAAATGTTATCTACATATAGGATAATTGATGTCCAGCTATAGTTTTGTTTGCTAAATATTATAGTAAAAGATTTTAAAAATTTTTATTTCAAACATGGGAATATTTATTGTAGTAACTATAAGAAAATTGTAATTACAAAATTTAAAAACATTGTTTGGATAAAACAATTAAATTAATTTTTCAATTGGTTAAATAAATTTATTATATTTGGAATGGTTATATTCCCATTACGTTTCGTTTTATTCGTTATGGCACTACATTTTACTATATTGTACAGCAATCCCGTCAAATACTGTTTCCCTTAGTGTTCTATCAGAGGCACAAGAGTATAATACCTTCCGTTCTGTTAAATGAGTCCCTAATCCCTCGTGTATTGCAAACGTACATGGGAATACTTAGTGTACTGTGAAGGAAGACTAGAATTTTCTAGATCAATGAGATAGTATTACTACTAGAATAAATATTAAGCAATTCTACTATAATTGTTCAAATGTCTAACCAACAAATAAACGTTGTCTCATACTGTGGTCTCCTAACTCTGTACATAGGTAACAGAGAAGATCCAACCTAATATATTGTAGTAGATTGTCTAATAAGAATAAGAATTCGTTAAAAATTTAATATCAGAAATAATGACCAATATTGGGCATTATTGTGTAATAAAACAAGTAAAGTATTAGAACATTTTGTGGGCTTAGCAAATGTAGGCTATTTACTGAGATTTTATGTAAAATTCAGAAAATGTTGAGTCAAAAATATATTACTGAAAAATATTACTTACGATAAAGGTTATGTTCAATAATAATTTACGATTGTTCTAATATCGTTTCTAGATCCTATTTACAGTAAATGTAAAATTGCTTAGCGAGGTCTCCATAAACATATTTGTATGTATCAAGAACTACATTGCCAATATCTCTGACGTTTAAGAAACACAAATAACACTACCAGGATGTGTACACTACTTGGGTAGCAGGTTTGTTTAGTTTTGTATTGTACAGTGAATTATTTTGATACAGTATAAAGTAATATGGATTCTTTTTTATTTCCTCATTTTACAGATTTATAAACGCTGTGTACAATATAACTACACATTAACTGTCCCAATTATAACCAGGGTAAAATTTTAGTTTTATTTTATTTAATTATTTTAATCATAATAACATTGGAAGTCACGTTAAACAACTGATATCATTAGTTTAAGTGTAAGAGATGTCTTCTTTATTTTCACTTTTACCATTATTTTATCTCTAGTTTCCTATTTACATGTGTAAAGATATTATATACTGTATATATATATATATATATATATATATATATATATATAAATAAACAAAACAAAGAACAAAAAACTTAGATCTTAGGATTAATCGTCCGGTGTCATAAATAGAGTCAATATTTTCTAGTCACAACCACGTCAAGTTGCTATTTACCTTAGCGATTCCATCTGGTATAGGCGAAATGTCTGGTCAACTTGTAAGTAATGTACCTAGTCTTTGACGCAGTTTTCACTAGTAAATATAGATTATAAGTGTTAGATATAGATAAATTCTAATAAATTAATAGTAAGATTTCTTTAGCTGACATTTTTAAGGCCTTCAGTCCGACAAAGGTTAAATTTTTCGACATTAGTATTGGTATTAAATGTGTATAGAATCACTTCTGTTTTGCTGCTTTTACTTACAATTATTGTTTTTGTTTTATTTAATGTATATTCCTTTGTTAAAAAAATAACAAATTACTAACTTAAAAAGAAAAGCAGCCACATAAAATGTAAACTAACCTTATAAATGATATATTGATATACATGTATAAAAAATATATGAAAAAATATTATTCAGATCAATGAAGTTAAGATGTTTTATGAAATGAAGTAAAGTAATTTTTAATTTATAATTATTCACACAGTTGAAAGCTTATTAATTGTTTATCAGAAGAAGTTTAATTTTTTCAGTGCTTGATATTGTAGTTTAATTGTAGTATCCATGTAACGTGCAAAACAATAATTTTAGTAAACATGTAAGATGAATAACAACAACTGTAGTATACACGTAACGTACATAATAACAATCATAGTACTGGGGAGAATGCATATATAAAATGAGTCATAATTTCACATAGTCCTTACTTTAAAGGGAACCTAGTAGTAGATAAGTTTTTACTACATATTAAGTAGTAACGCAAGTACATACATAAACAATTACTCTGCAATTAAATTTCAAATTATGAATCATTACATATATTTCGAATCGAGTAGAAATTAAAGAATACATATTGTAAAATCTACTTTTTCATTTCAATTTTAAATTAGACTTCTCTTCCTAATCATAATAATTAAATTAGTTTAATTTTTGAATGCAAACATTTTACGATTTTGAAATAAAAGGCAACATACAAAGAAGACAAACATGTTTGTAGCCTTTTTGGAACCTTCTAACGTGATTAGAGTAAGAAAGATATGTCAAATACATAATTAGAGTATCTGATAGAATTTTATTACATAAAAAATATTTTAGCTTGAACAAAAAATTATCGAGACATGCTTTGACATGGAACATCAATGAAACATTCAAGCAGTTCCTTGTCAGGTCAACGATCCACTTTTCTTAGAACGTATGCCATTTCCTCTTACGTCAGTCTAAAGCGATTTGCTGGAAAAGCGGATTGCAAAGTGTACCTGGAAAAACATTCTCCACTGCAGATGGATCATCCACATCAATAAATTGGTTATAAATATATGACATTCTTTTGGACTTTAGTTTACGGTGTATTGTATTTTGAGTATTACTAAACATGTCTACCAACGTAATTTACTTGGAATAATATTACAACGGTCTAAAAAATGTGAAAACAAATGTTTCACTAATATTTATTTTCTTTAAATGTATTTTAGGAAATAAATAATTGTTTTTTCATTATCGCACGTAGTCCAGTTTGGCCAGATTTCATTTTATATAGCAGCTGTAGTTATATTATGTTTATTATTACAATTGCTGATTAAAACTAAGATTTATAGTTAAAAAACAAAAATTTTCTCTTGAAAATAAAAATTGTATAAGTTGTATTTCAACAGAGTGCGCCACACACATAATACATTTAGCATCCCGCCTCCAAACAACGCTCTAGGACAATGAATACTGTTTTGCAATTCATGCATTCAACAAAAATCCTTTTACAGTCCTTTAGTTAGTATTTTTTGAAATTTTCGACATTTTTAAACATTTTTGACTTTTCACACACACACACACACACACACACACACACACACACGCACACACACACACACACACACACACACACACACACACACACACACACACACACACACACACACACACACACACACACACACACACACACACACACACACACACACACACACACACACACACACACACACACACACACACACACACACACACACACACTCACGCACGCACGCACGCACACGCACACGCACACGCGCGCGTCATTTTAATATACAGTTCGATTAATATACAGTTATTGATCGAAATTGTAAAGTTAATTTTATCTATAATTTTATTTGTTAAATTTTCATATCTTAACTATTATAAATTTTTGGATTTATTTAAAATGACTGAGAATAAATACATAATATTGAGTTATCCTAAAATTAAAAACCAGTATTTGTAGTAGTACAGTAACGTTAAACGAAAAAAGTTTTTATAAACTATGAGCCCAGGAAGCAACAATAAAACCACTTATATTAGGCATTTTATTCAAATGGTAAAAGTTTGTATACATTATATGAAGGGATTTCAATTAGAGATGTCAGGATTTTGGAAGTAGGGTCATCACATCAAAGGCATGAAAGTAAGGCGGTGCATGACTGTTGTCTGTAGTGTTATAATAGTGATATTACAAGGAATACTTAATTTTCATGTAATTTAACAAAAGGACAAAAATTAAAAAGAGGACCATTATGTAATAAGTATTGCTATAGAGAATATAAGAAAGAAGTAAATTTAAAGTAGGTATAAATTAAGGTTAGGTGGAAAATCATTAATCTGTTGTTTTTTTACTGTTTGATGGAATGCTTTGGAGCCTCATCCACATGTACAGGTATATGAGTGGGAAAAGTACTGAAGGGTCGATGGTAGGAAGTGATGATATACATTTTTTTTTTTTTTATATAATGTTTGTGTCTCACCATTTCCCTATTACGTGTTCTAATAGGTGGGTGAGCCATAACTACCATACGTGTATGAGTAGGTGAAAGGATCACCCTCAACTGAACCTATACAGGTAGTTGGGCGAGGCTCATCCACTTTAATGTGTGGGTTGATGAGAATGTACGAACATGAATGGGTGAGGCAGTCACCTTCATTGAACAAGTAAGTGCAAGTAGAATGATCATATTTACCGAACGTGTATGCGTGGGTAGGATAGTCTTTACGAACGTACTACGAGTAGGTGAGAGAGTCATAACCAAAATACGAAGAGGTGCTCATCACGAACATACGTCTTTGGGTGGGCGAGTGTTCCCACTACTGACATTTTACTGGTGGGTGGATGGGAAGGTCATCATGGTTGCGCCTGTCTGGATGAATGATAAATTCATCTATTTAATTCATTTACTAAAGTGTTATAGGTATGTCATTACTGATGTTACCAAGTATTTTTTAACCTGATGTTTATCGTACTTTAATAGTAATCTATTTAATTGAAGTTAAATTCTAAATTCTATGTTTGCAGTGTTATTACGATTTTCACTTTATATGGATATATATATACACTTTATATAGCTTTATAAGTTTTTTATATACATAGATGGTAGTCTGTAGTCTCTAATGGTTGACCATTTAAGAATTTTTAATATGAAAACTTCTTACAACATTCAGTTTGCCAGTGAATCAGGTTATTAGATTATTAGAAAATGAGCCAACGTCTATCATAAATTAAGACCTATCGGATCCTAATTTGGACACATTCTCGTGATACTATTAGGTTAGTTAGTAAAATATTAAATGATGAGTGGAGAAATATGTACATTCAACAAATTTGAAATTGTGATTAAATTGTTTTTACAATTTGAAACAGCAATACTTTTCTACCACTGACACAACCAGTAAATAACACTCATAGTCTTCATTAATTAATTACCTACGTTACAAACCACATGTACTAATTGGAGAGGGATTACATTGCTTTCAGTGCCAAGTAAAATACTAACAAGAATAATTCTCAACAGAATCAAAGAAGTAGTGGACACCAAATTAAGGAGAGAGCAAGCGGGTTTTAGAAGGGACTATTCATGTATAGATATGATTAATACCTTAAGGATAGTAATTGAACAAAGTTCCGAATATCAAACACCATTATACCTGTCCTTTGTTGACTTTGAAAAAGCTTTCGATTCTATTAGCAGGCAATCGATATGGAAAGCTTTAAAATATTTTGGAGTCCCAAAGAAAATAATCAATCTCATCCAACTTATTTATGAAGATTACAAATGCCAGATAGTACATGAGGGAAAACTGTCAGATTCATTCAGTATAAAGACTGGGGTTAGGCAGGGTTGTTTGTTGTCGCCAATCATCTTCCTAATGGTTTTGGATGGAGTGATGAGGAAAATAGCAAGAAGGCCCAGAGGACTGCGGTGGGGACTCACTGATAGACTCGAAGACATAGATTTCGCCGATGACTTGTGCATTATTGCTCATAGAAGAATAGATATGGAAGATAAGCTCAGAGATCTTGACAGAGAAGGGAAAAAAGTTGGTTTAAAAATTAATTTGGAAAAAACTAAAGAAATGAGAATAAATGAAAGGGACAACCAACAACTGGAGCTGAATGGCAAGGTCATTGAGAGAGTGGAAGAGTTTGTATATCTTGGAAGTATAGTATCTACGTCAGGGGGGACAGAAAAAGATGTGGCACAGAGGATCAGAAAAGCCAAGGGAGTTTTTGCCCAACTAGCACCAATTTGGCGATCAAACCAACTAAGAAGAAGCACTAAACTCAGAATCTTTGGAACAAATGTAACTTCTGTACTTCTTTATGGTTGTCAAACTTGGAAAGTTACAAAAACAATAACAGCCAAACTCCAGGTTTTCATAAACCGGTGCCTGAGAAGAATTTTAGGTGTCCGATGGCCTGACATGATCACTAACGAAGAATTATGGAGGAGGGCGCAAACATCCCCTGTTGCTGATATAGTTAAAAAAAGAAAATATGGATGGATAGGACACACTTTAAGGAAAGAGAATAACAACATCAGCCGCCAAGCTCTGGATTGGAACCCACAGGGAAGCAGGAAGAGGGGCAGGCCAAGGATGACATGGAGGAGATCCGTTGAGAAGGAGCTAAAAGAAGAAGGCAAGAGCTGGGGAGAGGCAAAGCGGATGGCCCAGAATCGAGTTCGGTGGAGATCATTTGTTGCGGCCCTACGTCCCCCTCGGGATTAAAGGAAATAAGTCAAGTAAGTCATGTTTGCAGCGTTATTACGATTTTCACTTTATATGGATATATATATACACTTTATATAGCTTTATAAGTTTTTTATATACATAGATGGTAGTCTGTAGTCTCTAATGGTTGACCATTTAAGAATTTTTAATATGAAAACTTCTTACAACATTCAGTTTGCCAGTGAATCAGGTTATTAGATTATTAGAAAATGAGCCAACGTCTATCATAAATTAAGACCTATCGGATCCTAATTTGGACACATTCTCGTGATACTATTAGGTTAGTTAGTAAAATATTAAATGATGAGTGGAGAAATATGTACATTCAACAAATTTGAAATTGTGATTAAATTGTTTTTACAATTTGAAACAGCAATACTTTTCTACCACTGACACAACCAGTAAATAACACTCATAGTCTTCATTAATTAATTACCTACGTTACAAACCAAGGGAATAACGCTTTAAGTCAGTTGGCACAAGGGAACAATAACCAGAGTCAGCACTCGTACTTACAAGATTGCTCGACTCTTTCCTTTAACGAAGTCCCCAGTCCAGTGTATACCTCGATCAGTTACCGTTTATTCTCACGTCTTTCATTTAACGATGTCTCAAGTCCAATGTATACCACGATCGGTTACCGTTTATTCTCACGTCTTTCATTTAACGACGTCTCAAGTCCAGTGTATACCTCGATCAGTTACCGTTTATTCTCACGTCTTTCATTTAACGATGTCTCAAGTCCAATGTATACCACGATCGGTTACCGTTTATTCTCACGTCTTCCATTTAACGACGTCTCAAGTACAATGTATACCACGATCGGTTACAGTATGTGCTCACTTCTTTCATTTAACAATGTCCCCAGTCCAGTGTATACCACATCAGTAACCGTTCATTCTCCAGTCTTTTATTTAACGATGTCTCAAGTCCAATGTATACCACGATCGGTTACAGTATGTGCTCACTTATTTCATTTAACGATGTCCCCAGTCCAGTGTATAACACATCAGTAACCGTTCATTCTCAAGTCTTTTATTTAACGATATCTCAAGTCCAATGTATACCACGATCGGTTACAGTATGTGCTCACTTCTTTCATTTAACTGTGTCTCCAGTCTAGTGTATACCATGATCAGTTACAGTTTATGCTCGCCCATTTCCTTTAACGATGTATCCAGTACAGAGTATACCACGATTAGTTGCAATTTGAGCTCGCCTCTTTTATTTAATGATGTTTCAAAATCATTATATACTATAATCGGTAAAAAGTTTATATAGATTTTTTTGAAAACTCAGTCAAGAGAAGGTAACAATTGTAAATTTCTTAAAATTACTATAAGCCTTTCTTTCTTATCATAATTTATTATTATTGTTACTAATGGTCACATTTAACAATATTTTAAACAAAATATAACGTTTTCTACAGTATTTACAATAGTTTATGTGATAAATTAACATAAACTATTGTAATATATATATTATAAAAATTAATATAAACCGTTGGTCAACACTAGGTGTACAACCAACCAAAGAGTGTATGCGGGCATGACAATTTAATGACATCCGTCCCTTAATAAATAATGACTTCCGGCTATTAGGTCATTACGTCATTTTAGGTGACCACCGATTTTAGGTCATCACCGATACTGCACCATTCGATACTCTCCATGTCCAACCAATCGTAGTATCGGTAATTCATCCTTTACAATTTAATGACAGCCGACCGTAGAGTCACTACGCCACTCTCGGTTTTGTCGTTTATTCCACCGCTGGTTTGATTAATTCTTCTCTTAAAAGTTTTGAGGATCGTGCAGTCAATCTAAGGATTTTTAAAATTATTAAGTGTCTAGGTTTCTACAAACATCTCTATGCCATGGATCAATATGCTAATGGAGTTATTATCTCCAGATGTTTAGCGTCATTATCCCTGTAATTATTGATTTCGAAATATCTATTGATCGTATGAATTACTAGTAATTATATTAAAATCTAGACTACCAAGATTTAAAAAAATTTATATCAAGTTGTGTATACGCACCTTCTAATGATAATCACCTTTCTGCCGTTACATCCTTCTTAGAACGTAAATTTATTTTAATTTATTATTTTATTAAATTACGTGAATTTAAATCTGTGCCCTCACAAAATGTGCTAGTATACAGCTGTAAGAAAGAAGTTCATTAAGTTTGATTAGATTAAGTTTAATACTAAAAATGCAAGGCAAGTGGAAACAGCATTATTGTAAAATATTAACAGATATATACACCACTGGCTCTATACAATCCAACGAGCTATTGTGTTTATAGTTATGCTGTTGTGAACACTGTTTACATTCGGAATGAAACCATATAATATTTTGTACATCATAAAAACAGTTGATAAACAGAAACGATTGTATACTTTATCTGTAATTTATGCTTGGTTTTAAATTTTATGGGAATGTAAACTTTATAAAATACGAGAAACGCAATAGGGAAAGAATATTGAATTTCCATATCTATTTCACTTCACAACGTTATTTATCCCACAAAATATTTCAATTTTATTTTCAGGACAACATTAACAGTAGATAAACATTAAATTATAATAATAATAATAAACACAAAAATAAATATGTATTCTTTAGTTTTTAGTAACACTCATATTAGCGTTTAGAAGAAATTTTAAATACAAATACATTTCAACACTTTTTGAACTGAACCAATTATGTTTCTAACAATACTTTTACTTTATATGACATATACTAATATGTTTAAATTGTTAGCTAATTATTGTTAGTCTTTTTGTATGTTTACATTAGCAACAAATATAATCTTAGCTAATCCCTTACTTTATAAGAAAAGTACACATAAAAAAAAATTAAAGTATAGTGAAATTGAAGTAAAGTCACATTAAAAGTTGACATGTTTTGGCCACCCATAGTGTATCGTAATATTAGTTATACCATATTTTTAAGGCAATAATTTAATACTCGTTTGCAATAAAAGTTTTTAACATATACTTTGATATTTATCGATACAGTTTTAAATACTGTAAAACGTCTATTGCATTTCCTACCATCAATTATATACGTTGTAATGTTTGTAGTAGATCAATAAATATGGTGTCATCTTCAAGGCAATATTGTATAGGAACCAGTGTTAAATTGTTGTAATGGTTAATTAAGTCTTCTAGACCTACGTTGGATATCGATTGGGTTGTAGTTCTACATAATACAGAATGTAACTGCAAGTAAATTATTTACCTCTTATATAGTAATTTAATTTAGCATTTCAAATCACACTGGGTGTTAAAAACTTTTATGTATTTGAACTATGAACTTACTAAAGTAGTTTTATAACCATACACCTCACGTTGATATTTATGAAAATACTTAATGAATTAAATGGACTTAATAAAAATATAGCGGTAATAATCTTTGAGGGAAATGGCAGATTTTTCAATTATTCTCTGTACACGATTTTATTTATAGCTTATAAGTGAATAGGATATCTTAAAAATACAATTGAAGAAATGAAATGAAATTACAATTTATTTTCTTATTTTCATATATAAGATAAGTGGTGAAAACTCCGTCTTACCTCTGAGACAGTGATTTTGTGGGGAAAAGTTAGAGTTGGTCGAAAACTTTAGTTTGATCAATTGTCGGAGTGACATTTATTTTATTAATGATTCAGTTAACCAAGAATAATTAACCTGTAAAGTGTGGTCTCGTCTTCAGCCCAAGATTGTTTACTGATTGTTAATACTGAGTCAATATTTAGTATGGTAAATTAGGGATTATTCATATCACAGCATTTTTGAGGATAGCTGTAATACATTGTATAGAAAATCAGGAAACGCTATTGAATAATACACTATAATATCTCCAGTTATTATAAAGTTATTTAAAATAATGATATGGAGACGTAATTTATGAAGTATACAATTAACATATAAATCTTATACAGTTAAAACTTTGGTTTAAATGGGTCCTTGTATAAAATAATATTTTAAAAGGATCCTTGTCTAATATTAAACTTTAAATTTGTTGTAAATTAAAGGAAAACATACGAATTAAATCATTAGATTAAAGTATGAAATTATTCTCCAAATAACAACATTTACTTTTTAGAAAAAAATTGTAATCAGCTTTTAATACAAATTAAAGTTTTTTTCAAATAACACATAAACTACAAATATTATTAACAGTAAAAAATGACTAATTATGAGATTACATCCAATATCAGTATACATTTTAAAAGGGTTTTAGTCATTTAAAAAAATTAATATACAAATATAAAACTCTTTTTAAAGTATTATATTGCAATTTGTTTTACTGAAAACAAAATATTCAAAACATTTATGACTAACGTTATTTTCAATTTTTGTTAACTACGTATTAGCTTTACAATTTCACTAGTTTTACTGCTTTAGATTATTAATAATTATTTTATGAACTTAATGCATGATATATTTACTTTATAAAGACAGTTGTTTTTATCTATCTATACTCTTTTCATTTCATGTATATTGCTCCCTCCTAAGTATAATAACAATTGAAAACCCCTATAACAATAACACTCTATCAAAGCTTGCTACTACAAATACAATTGAGAAAAATCCAAGATCTAAGTTTATTTTCAGCTTACAAACATTTACTTTAGACAATACATATATGGCATTATAATAATATGAACATTTTATACAAGTGTTATCAATAAGGCAAGGTATATAAAATAATGGTTATAAATTTGTTTTTAATTATTTTTACACTAAAGGTAAAACTGGGAAGAAAATAATTTATTATTGTATATAGAAAGTTATGACAGTGGAAGTCGTGTAAATCCACACAGATGAGCCTACGTGACTTGAGTCCTCCAACGGACCTGTAAGGAGATGCAAGAATCATTAAGCTGTTATCTCTAAGGCCATGGCATGTTTTTAAGGGAACTACAATATATAAAAAAAAAATTAAAAATACTATATGTCACTTGCAAGTTACTAAGACAAGTAAGTTAGTATTATATTTAAATAGCTATTCAAAAGGCCTTCGTTCATTTTACAACTGCCCTTGACCTAAAGACTTTCATAGCATTTCTGGTTCAAAAACGTGATCTGAGTGGGATTCTATTATGAAATATGTATTTCATTGAAAATCATGAATATTTTGCCAAATACATGTTTAATTAAATGTTATTAAAAAACAAGTGGTTGCAGTTATATTGTCTTGGGGTGATCTAAAATTATAGTAACCTTACTATTTATTTAGCCATATTTTTTATGCTATAATGAAAGCATGTAAAACATATTGCCTTGTATAGATAATACAAATAGTTCTTAATTAGTATAAAACGTGTTGGTACATATTCAGTACAAGTAAACGTCACTGAAAAAAATATTTATTACAATATAAGCACAAAATGCACAAATATATTACAATACAAGTACAAAATGAACACATATTATGGTGATCGATTTCGGTGAACCACGCTCACCTTCAGACCAGAGGAATTCATAAAGAATGGTCTGAGGAAGGTGAGCGTAGTTCACCGAAATCGATCACCATAATATTTGTGCATTTTGTACTTGTATTGTAATATATTTGTGCATTTTGTGATTATTGTAATACATTTGTGTTGTGTGACGTTTACTTGTACTGTATAGATAACCCCTAAACTTTATCTAAAGAAGCTACAATGCTGGATTAAAGAATGATAATGACTTCTAAATATATATATACACATAAATATATATAAAGTTAAGTTTAGTACTACCCCTCAATCGTAAACTAAAACATCCTGAGTGCATGACAAATTTTTTTACTAAAACCAGTAAAGAACAATATAAGTGACACTACACAAATTTGAAAATTATACAAATAGTAAAACAATTTTAAAATTCCTGTTTGAATAACCAGTAATAGAGTGCAGTATATCGTTTTAATACAACTACACACTTTAGGTATATTGGTCTGGTATATTATTATTTAAGATAATATATATTGCTTTTTAAAATATTGTTTTGGTGGTTGTTTTTGAAACATCCTGTATATTAAAATAATCTATTCTATTCTATCTAAAAAAATAAATTATATTTAAAAGTTTTCATCCGAAAGGTATATTGAATTCAGTTTATATTTACCATTGAAATGCTTTTTACTTCCAAAATATGTGAATACATTTTCATTAAACAATTTTTAATTTCTTCAATCATTTCTTTATGTAATGAACTGTCATGTTTACATACATAACTATTGTGGCAAACTAATAATAATAATATATTTTGTATTGCATCTTGTTAACAATTGACAAAATTGTATCGCAATATTCATTAATAAATTAAATAAAATTTACCATCCATTCAATCACAATAACACTTTAAAACATAAATTTTTTCACGCACCCAAATTCCCATTCATTCGCCAATAATACCTCCACAATGTCCTCCAGTGTCAATTTTAAAATTCAGTGGCTTCCTAATTATATCCAAAAAACTCGTCTACGCTATAAATTGCCAGTTTGGCCAAACATTTCTTGAGACGGTTCTTAAACGCCTTGGGCTCTGTGGCATTTTTAATACATTCAGGGAGTCTGTTAATTATACGAACACCAATCTGTGAGGTTAAGTGTTCGTAGACTACCGTCCTGTGATTTCCAATTCGGTATATATATATATCTGCTTCTAGTATGATGATTTTGAATATCTCTGCCTCTTGTCAGTGCAGTTTTAAACATACAATATGTTGCTGTCTCTAAAATATAGAGGCAAGGCAACGTCAGCAGGTTTAACCATTTAAACACTGGCCTATACGACTCTCAATAATGTAATCTGGTAATTATTCTAACTGCCATTTTTTGAATTCTAAATATTCTGGTCAGGTTTGTGGCAGAGCAACCTCCCCACAAAACCAGACCATATGCGAGATGACTGTACATTAAATCATGATAAGCTGTCATCAATATATGGTTAGGGAAAAATTTTGCTAAGTTTCTCAAAACATAAATGCTTGATGAAAGCTTTTTTCAAAGACTGTCAACATGCATATTCCAAGTCAAACCCCGATCAAGGTATATTCCAAGGAATTTAGTTGAATTTAACTCCTCAATTTCATTTTCATCTATTACCACTGTCAAATTTCCTTCGGAATCTGACTCCCGTAAACAGAACTTCATGAAATTGGACTTTGTCAAATTTGTGTTAAGGTTTAGTTCTTGAAATTTTTGAATGCAGTTGTTCAGTTCCATGTATGCATGAATTTCAAGCTCCTGATTTGTAATTTCTTTAAAGCAGAGGGTCATGTCATCAGCATACTGCACGAATGACCCATGCAGTAGTGATGAACCAATTTTGTTGACGTATATCAGGAATAAGAGAGGGCTAAGTATCGATCCTTGTAGGACTTAGACATCTATATCCAGATCGTACTTCAGAAATTTGAACCATTTGTGTTCTTTTTGTTGGATAGGATTCTAGCCACTGAAGCGTTACTCCTCGGATCCCATAGGTGTGTAGTTTCTGAAGCAGAATGTCGTGGTCAACACAGTCAAAAGCCTTGGAGAGATCCAAAAACACACGAATTGTAGCTTTCCGACTCTCCAGCCCTTCTACAATCATTTCTACTAATCGTATGACTGCGTCAGTTGTTGACAGACCTTTTCTAAAACCAAATTGGTCTTTTGAGAGAAGACTATGTTTTTCTAAGAAACCAAGCGTTCAGGACAGGAAAAGCTTCTCAAAAATTTTACTAATGATTGGTAGAATTGTAACTAATCGGTAATTTTTAATGCAGCAAGAATCACATTTCTTAAAGATTGGTGTCACTTTAGCAGTTTTCAAAGACGAAGGAAAAACACCTGATGAGAAGGAAAGGTTAATCAAATGTTCCAAGGGCGTTAGAATATGGTGGGAGCATTTTTTTTTAAACCCATGTCGATAATGCATCATATTAATTCAATACTTACTACATCTCGTTATATTACAATATATAGTCATGTATTCACTTTAACTACAAGCAAATTATGTGTTGCGAGATATTTAGTAAATGAAACTGAAAATGAATTAATGATATTAGCTTAGACTCCCACACATAATGAACATAAAATAAATAAGTAATTATTGAATTTTTTTAAGTAATAACATTGCAGGAAAATATGTTATGGAATTCGTCTATGAGTGATTAATTAATTTTTATATGAGTCATGTCTATATTAGAAAAAGAAATTGACAGTTGTATTCATGCATAAATATATGAGAAATGACATATTACGAGTATGTATATGTCGTACTTTACTGAAACAGGAACATCCTCATAAAATACCAGCCAGGGTAATACTTCTACATTCAGGTTCTACAGAAGACAACCCTTGGACTCTTGCCAGACAGGAATGTTATTGACCCCTGGGCTGGTCGATGCAACATCCTGCCAGTTACACATATTTACTAATCATTATCGCTCAGGAGTTGGTTTTGTATTATAAATTTGATAGTTTCATATATTTAATTAAAAGAATATACACTTAAAAATGATTAATAATGAATGTTTATAAAATATTATTGCAAATGTATACAAAACGTTTATATTTTATTATTTTCTTCAATTTACATTCCTTAGGAACTCTTGCAATCTCGTAATAAAATATTTCAAAAATATTTGTGATATCCATAACAACGCTTTGAAATATTTTGATATCTATAACGTAAACAAGACAAATTTCGAAAAATATCTAGGAATATCCCCGTAGCTATTAACTTTGGGTTATTACTGTGATCATTATTTTCTCCCTAGCCAGTAGATAAATATATACTTGATCTATAGCACTTTATATATAGATGATGACAGATTTTGTTTGTTAGGCATGCCGTTATTTTCATTTGATTTGACATTCTAAAATGCATGCTATATGTTGTTTAATGTGATAAAGAAATGTTGTTTGGATTTGAGCAACAAAATAGCCTAATTTATTTATGCACTGATATGTTGAATAAAAGTTTAATTAAATTATAAAAATGGTGATATTCATGTGTTGCTAAAATGGTGTGCATTAAATATATAAAATATAAGTAAAATCAAAAACGTTTGCATAAACAATAAGCCATATATAAGTATTATGTAGACAGTAAACCTGAGCCATGTACATGACGATTCATGACATTATCCCCTCACTTAAACAACACATTAAACTGCCAAAAATAAAGAAAATATTGTATGTAAACGTAGGTCCGAGAACGATTCATTAGTGAATTACAGCCAGTGAAACTTTTTCCTAAGACTCATGGATAAAGAGTGAAATAATACTGTGCACAACTTAGTGAAAAATAAATTATGACAGAAATATCATGATTCCAATTTAATGTAACTTAAATAAGCTAAAGAATATATTTCAGAGCTGTATATTTAGTAGTGTTTAAGTAATTATGGTTTCAATGCACAAACTTGGGGCAAGAAACTCAGTTTTTTACGTTTAGTGTACAATAAATAACTTTTTTAAAAGAATAAAAAAGTCTAAGAACAAAAGTTTAACTTTATTTTGTATAATACTTAACTAATTTAATGGAAAAATCATTTATTTGGTCTAACTTTACACACCTTTTTATAAAAACTTTTCAAAATTGAAGCCATCATTATTAATACATTCTAAAGCACGTTTGTGAACTGCATTGCTTGTGTCCCTTTTTCATCTTTATCAGTGTAGCCCTATCCATATAATAAGGACAATTAATTCTTCCCGAAAACGAACAATTGTCCTTCAACCACCCAACCCAACCCAAACACAAAAATCCAATGAAGATAGATCGTTTCGTCTAACATTCTGGAACGGCTGCGACAACTCTTCTTGGTGGAAGTGCAAATAAAATTCAGCATTTAGGTGGCCAGGTAGTATCAACAGACCAATCGGCTGACTATGTAAAACACCACACCAAACATCGGCACTAAATTGATGTTGAAAGTTCTGTTCAGAAGAGTTATCATGAGGATTTTGTTCTCCGTATAAATGCTCATTAAGGACATTGTTGACACTACAGTATCTCTAGTAAATTGCGTCTCATCCGGGGATGCCCGAAATTTCAACAGGATTGGCAAGGACCTTATCGGGTAGTGACACGAATCAACGATGTGGTCTAGAGGATTCAAAGACACCCAAGATGCAAGATGCTTGTGGTCCACCTTGATCGCCTAGCACCGTACCATGGAGCGGAAGCTGATCGGGACGATCAGCCTTAAGGAGGGGGCAGTGTGACATCCAGAGTGGCCTTCTGCCTGGGAACCGGTGATGCGGAAGTAATGGATGGGTCGCTGACCATCTGCTCTGCTTGTTTACAACCTTTGGGGCACAATGGCTTACGCATGAACGCCTTTACCTCATCAATGGACTTCTAGATTCTTCTCGATTGACGAGCCAGCTCTGTCACGGAACTTCGGGGGCAGGGGAATTCAAGAAGGTTCTAGATGGAGACCTGCAGGTGATATATACGGCTCGGATACCAGCGCGAGTCAGTCAGTCTGTCAGTGAGTCTAGAGCCTACAGCCCGGGTGTTTGCAGCGACAGTGAGCGTGAAGTGTCCGAGTATAGTGAAGTGGTCTACGGAGAAGTTACCGGTGAGTGGTTCGTTGTGGGGATCAACGAAGGAGCAGTGCGGTACTTGTGGACGACTTCTGAAGGGACACTGAAGAAACTGTGAGTGAACTATTAGCATTGGACTGTAGGTAGTAGGGAATCTAGTAAAGTCACTTCGTAGTCAGTAATTGTAAATAATAGTAGGGAATCTAGTAGAGTCACTTTATAGTTAGTAATTGTAAATAATAGCAGAGGATCTAGGAAAGCCACTTTATAGAGCTAGGAATTGTAATTAAAAGAAGGGAATTTAGTAAAGTCACTTTGCAATTAGTAGTTGTAATTATTGATGCCATCTAAGATTGTAAATATAAATTAGTTTAACTGTAAAAGTAGGCCTAATAGTAAATTGTACTTTTCACAATAGTTAAAGTTAAGGAAATAATCCGTTTAGTTATAAAAAGTTAATTTTATAGATTTAATAAATTAAGTAATTGTTTAGTATATCGTGTTGCTTATTTGTAAAACCCACATAGCGATTAATTAATTATAAATTAGAACAGTAAAAAAAGTCACACTTTTTTTTTTTTTTTAACAATTACTAAATTTATTAAATCTGAATTAGTGATTTGTTAAAATATTATTTATTTCATTAAATTATTATTACTATAGTAATAATTAATAACAAAAATAATTATTTTATTGGACACAAACTTTACGATTTTATTTTATTCATCTAATTCTTTTCTTACAATTACTTATGTCTAGTAATATATAAATATAGACTTTTGTAATTATTTATCTTTTGTTTTTTACTTAGCTTACACCAATATTCAAAGAATAAAACTCTCTACAAATAATGTATGAATTTGTTATGACTTTATTACTCTTTTAAATAAGTTATTGTACACTAAACGTAAAAAAAGAGTTTCTTGCCCTACTGTTTTGCATCTAACCGCAAATAACTTAAAAACAACTTAAGATACAGTTCTTAAATCTATTTATTTAGCTTTATCATGTAAAATTACATTAAAAATCATGATACCCTTTTAATTGGGTATCATGATAAAATAAATTGGGAAAAAAAGATCCCAATTTATCTTTCCATAAATTGTGTACAATGTTATTTCACTCTGTATCCATGATTCATACCTAAATGCTTCACTGGCTGTAGTTTACTAACGAAGAGTTTTCGAACCTATGTTTGTATAACATTTATTCTTTATTTTTGGTAGTAGAATGTGCTGTTGAAGTGGGGAGAAAACGTCATGAATCACCCTGTATGCTTTAAAAGGACTTTTTTTTAAGGGTAATATAAGGAATTCGTTATTTTGATGACATGATTTAAAGGGTATAATAATAATTTTCTCATACAAAATTAATTCTTAAAAGGTCCAATAAACAATATTATTTTTTACATTGCCTGGAGGGTATGATTTGCGATGTATTGTACTTAATTAGGCAACGTAAGAGGCATGTCAAAACGACGTATTATTTTTATGTATTGACAATGATTGAACTATAATACTGCATACTAGGTTTATTACTGTTATTAAGTAAAACAGTGAACGTAGGACAATTAACCTAACGTAAACAATGGTTTGTTATGATAATTTGCTAATCAAAATAGTACTCAAATTATTTAAATAAAAATAAACACATGAACTACCATTTATATATACAATGACAAGATTAAGACTAAAACATGTTGTATTGAAGATAAAAAAAAAACTAAAAGAGATTACTGAGAATATACAAATAAACTATGTTTAAGGAAGTGACAAAACACTAAAAAATATGAATAGGCATATTTTTGTTTCAATAGATGACATTCTTATAAATAATCATTATGATTACATCAAGATACTGATATAGTTTTTTTCACAGCATACATAAAAAGAAACATTTTTTATTGTTAAATATGCGACTATATTATCTGTTATTTTTATAAACTACAATATATAATAACCTTACATTATTTTACCGATTTAAACTAGTTTGAAAAATAGAATAAATCAAGTTTTGTATTTTATATAATTTGAAATTCAGATGTATGAATAAATAATTATATAAAAAGTTTTTATTTGTGTTATTTTTACTGAACACTCCTTCATGAGCTTGGTAGAAGGTCTCATAAATCAACGGAGAATATTGAGGAATCTTCGATAAAGGCTGCTCCCTCCTCATGACAACACAGGCCCAAACCCAAAACATCTCTACTCAAGATTTAATCTACCTGCATTCACCACCATTTCTCTTCAGTACATTCAATCTACAGAAGGATTATTATCTACCTGCTACATTTCTTTCCGGTGCTGGTATTTACAAATCAAGCTATGTTTCAATCATTTACTTTATAACACTTTTGTTTGTATTATTTTTTTTGTAGATGAGATGAAATGTTTTGAATATATCTCTCTGACCAAAGAATCAACAGTTTGGTAAATTTATAGTTTGATTTCAATGAGTGTTTGGTTTATAATAAGAACACTGATATTCTAGTTAGTTTAGCATAACATTAAAATTGTTTTTCTAGTCAAGATTCTTTACATCATAATAAAACATAAGTTATATTGTAATATTATGTCACTATATTGTAAACTATACTGACTTCACATTTAATAAACTAAAATCATAAAACTATTGGGAAGTGATGGAACATTGGCAAATTATTTCTGAATAATCAAAATGAAGGGTTTTTATACAGTTCATTAATCCAAGGCTGAATTATCATTATTAAAATCACAAACAAAAGCTTCAAATTATATTTTATCAATTTATAGTGTATTATATTTTACATTATCGTTAATATTTTGAGGTATTATATTTTCTTATCATTTTTAAATAGGAAATAAAAATATAAACAAATTATAATAATAAAGAACTTAGGTAGAATAGTATTACCCGGAATTGATTCTACATTTACTAATTTTCTGATCAATTCATTAGTCAATTTTCATATATTTTAAAATATAAGTCAATTCATGAATTTAAATTTCCAGATAAAAGTATGACATCGATTCAGGTATTGAAGGTTAACAACGATTGCTATTGGTTGTTGTAAATAAACTGTGTTGGCTAAGAAACTCATACCATTAAACAAACATAATTTTGATCCTATTTCTTGAAGTATATGTGACAGCTACCACATCAAAGTGTTGGTTTCTTGGTCACTCATGGTTTTTATTTGTTACATTATCCCTGAGTAAAACTGGGTATGACGTTGTAGGTTTAAGTTACATTGTAATGGGATCTATTCAGTATTTATTTAGGGGTTGGACCTATAAAATATAATTTACTATTATAAAATGATAGTAGATTTTTAGCTCATTTTGATATTGATAAGTTATGTTTCAAGACGATGTATAAGCTAACAGTCTCGGACATATACGTACGATCATGATGATCCTCCCACTCACCCATAGTTATACACGAACGATATATATGACACTCCTACCCATCCATAAACGCATGATAGTTATGATATTTCCACCCACACATACACAAACGATAGTAATGACACTCCCACCCACTCATACACGCACGATATTTATGATACTCCCACCCTCCTATACACGCACGATAGTTATGAGTCCTACACGAACGATATTAATGATGACGATCCCACCCATACACGCACGATATTTATGATACTCCCACTCACCCATACACGCACAATAGTAATGACACTCCCACCCACCCTTACACGTACGTTGGTAATGATTCTTTCACCCACCCATACACGCACGATAGTTATGATACTCCCACCCAATTGGTCACAAACGTGATATATTATAATGTGACATAAAATACGTGCTCCTTCAACTTGGCATGTCTATTGAATTTTAGAATAATAATTGACTTCTTTTAGTAAAATTTACGAAGTCGTAACTTAGTTTTGTCTCATTACATTTGTAGATATTCATAAATAACTTATCTTCATTTGGCTTTCACCAAATACATTTATATAATAAGGGTACTAACGACAATAGTCTATATTTGTTTAAATATTAGGTTGTTTTATGTTTTGTTCGCCTTGATATCAATTCATGGGGTGATAATGATCTAGTTTTAATAAATTGTACATCAATTATCATTTAACAACACATTATAAAATAGTTTTATAAAATTGTAAAAAAATAAGCTATTGCTTTAAAAATTATAATCAGTTTAATTTAACGTGCAGAAGTTATAGGCAATATATTCAATAATTTATTTATAACTTTAAGATTTTAGAGGTTTTTTTACAGTATCTGTGTTTTTTTTTTCATGCTAAAGTAAGACTAAAAGTCCGCAAGAGGAAGAAAATTTTTGTCTCTTCCGGCGAATGACGTGATCTTTACTCTCTGATTATTGCTTCCGCAAAACGGAACTGTGAACATTCTGTTTCGTGGTATTCTCGAACGAAAGTTTGATTACAATAGGGTAAGATTATATCGTGTACATTGCGTATGATGAGTGAAAAAGCGTATAGTAATCTGGAATTTCACTACTGGTTTCACAATAATTGTACTACAGTAGTTTATGTGAATCGCTCTTACTATGTGAATTAATTGATGACAGTAAAATGCTAAAAACATTCACTTACTTATTTTCATCACATACAATATTCAACCGCATGACATATTTTTTAGATATTGAAGATTTTTTTACCTTTTTCGTTAATTGACTACCAGTACTTTTTCCGTTACTTCACTACCAATACCTTTTTATCGCATTTATGGTTAGGTTAAGTTAGGTTAAGTTAGGTCAGCCTGAAGCTATGTTAGGTGGCTACTAAAGTTTGTTAAAAAAACTGGTAAATCCATTAACTTACAGGTGAATGCGCTCTTCATGTGTAAGTTTCGGAAAGCGATAAGATAAGGACAGCAATTTAGGATTCTTAACAGATAAAGAATAACAAAAAGGAAGTAAAAATGATTGAGGAGCAGTTTTTAGAGTAATAGAATATTTATCAAGTGGTAGTGAATTAACGGAAAAATAGTGGTAGTAAATCAACGGAAAAGATCACTTTTTTGTTTTTTTGATACTACTGCTTTGTCGTTATTTTGACTTTAATTCGATTTTGAATTTACTGATCTGTCATTGCATATTGTTAAGCTTTAATAATAAAAATACTGAAGTTTGTTCGTAATATATGAATATTCTCAGAGAATGAAAAATTTAAATATACAGTTATACTCTTTGGTACCTTTTCTCTGATCAAGTCAAAATGCTGGTAGAGGCGAACATAGTTTGTCTTATATTTTAGTAATCAAATCTAACATATTTCATTACTAATCTAATAAGAATAACCGTAACTCATGTCTTTAAGTGTTAGTTATAAAGCTCTAAAACACAAAGATTGTTTTTTATCGTTAGTTTCATCTCTGTGATGTATGATACTATAAAAATACAACGTACTGGTCTTCTGTAGACGTACCTAAGCCAATAAGTTAACGATTTAAAACATCTTTATGTAATTTTAAACCAATAAACAATGTTAGAATACTACTAATAACAGCAATAGATTTATATTTTGTTCAATAACTTACTCCATTTAAAAACCATAGTGAAGTTTGTCATAACTTTAAATAACTAAAAGTTTCATTAAATGGAAAGTACTAGCAATCCTTATTGACATAGAATAAATGTCTTTCATTACAGGAAACCAATATTCCTTCGCTTCTAGATTCACTATTTCACTTATCTAAGGAACTGGAATGGATGCATCTTGTATCTGGGTTTATTTGCTTTTTAATAACTTATTGAATTGTTTAAAACTGTAGTAATGTAGTATTATATCAATAAAATGTACAATGTTTAGTACGAGTTTACTACTTTGGAACTAAATCTTGATTGTAAATAAAATAGAACTATTTAGTTGATAAAAATAAAAAAGACTTGGACAGTATTCCGTCCAAACCTTATATTCAATAATTGATAATCCTAAAACGTGTGAACATATTTATGCATTCGTAATGATAATTAATTAATGGGAATTAATGTTTACAACATACTGAAGAATCATCGTTACAAATCTGACGAGTGATAGTTTGACGATTTACAAAAGCAAGAGATATCGTGATAAAATGTTTTTTAATTATTTTTTATTTTACTAATTTGGTACTTAAACATTCTCAATTTAAATGTAGCTTTGGTGTATTTAAAAATATTTAACTGAATAATTAATTAGCTTTTAGATTACAAGAAAGGTCTCGTAGACGTTGCTAAAGGCATAGACACAGTATAATACTTAATACAAAAATCAATTAAAAATTTGAGCCACATTTAAACTTGCTCTTAGTTTTACAAAATGTTATAAAGAACAATTAATTACACAAATGGGATTATACTACCATCACAAAGATATAATTACAATGTATTTATATACTTTTTCAAAGTGGAAGACAAAGAAAGCAGTAGCTGAATATGTCAGTTACTATTTTATAGCTGACACATTTAGTATTGATATGACAAGCAAAGCAAAGACAAATATAAGGTCACTCATGGATTTAATAATGCAGTATACATGTATGGCATATAACTGGGAGACCACATAATCAGATGACTGACAACCGGCGCCGGAAGTGGGAATTAGGCATGAAAGAATGTGTGACTAAAAATGATGTATGTTTGAATGAGGTTTCGATGTGGTATGAATGTATTAATTTGAATATTTTTAATATGACGATTGCTATACATTTTATAATGTCTTGGCAAAATAAACATGATTTGTTATGTTTAGTATAATGCTTACTCATAAATTTCATATCACAACCAAATTCCTCTCGCAGCAAGTAATCTATGAACTTCTTTGTTCAAATCGTGTAAAAGGAAGTAAGTCTAACAAATTTTTTTGTATTTAGTTACTTTTTACTTGGACGTTTCTAATAAACGTAAAACTATTTTAAATTTTGAAGTATCGTTGTATTTTAGATCACAATGCTTGACTAAAATTAATTGTTAAAATATTTTTTGGGCACAACTCAATTTTTAGGTTTTGAGTGCCCCTCATCAAACCATAAAATTGAACCCTCGCCAGTTTTATATACTGAAAAGGTGGTGGTTTTATGATCAAAAGATAAAACTGTGTTGAACGTCATTAGCAGATATTCTTTTAGAAAATAGATGGTTCTGTTACAGAATCTTATTTGAGCACATTTTAAAAGTAATAGTATTGAAAAAATAATTAAATTGTACAACCGGAAACTAAATTTAGTACAATAATTGATGAAAGTAAATTTTTTGAACTTTTAAGTCGAATTAAATTAAAAATCTTCAATTGACTGCGGAATATTTGAAAATTAAATTAACATTTGAAACAAACACGTTGAAATACATACATAGTTGAAAAGTATGTTCAAACTATTTTAATCTAATTTAAAGTTTTAATAATAATGTTTATGGATCACAGATTTTCTGAAGATAATCGAAAAATAAAAGTTAAAAGTTAAAGTTAAAGATTGTCTTATTTTACCAGGCGAAGTTAGGGCTAAGGAGCCCTCTCTAACACTTAAGTCTGAGGACCAACGGCTTTACGTGACTTCCGAACCACGGGAGCGGCAGTGCAAAATCTATTAGTGGTCATATCGGGAATCGAACCCGGACTGGTAGCGTGGCAAGCCAGCGCCTTAGCCCCTTATCTACGGCCGCTCAATAATAAGTATAAATCAACCTAAATACTTAAAGCTACGAAAAGGGGCCAGATTGCGTAGAGCTAACTCTGCCACAGGTAACGAGTGCTTGCAGGAAAACATTATTGTCTACAGCAAAAAGGATCCAATTAAATATTTTACTATACTAAAAAAGGTATATGTATTAATGAATTTCGTAGAATACTTAAGCAGAAATTAATCATGCTATAAACAATAATTATGTCTATATAGTTCCATTATCTTAAACATTGTTAATTAATAAAAATAAAAACCTTTATCATCAGAAAACAAAAAATATATATTGTTCCTATAAATAAAATGCTAGGCATTGTTTCAATTACTTTTCAATAACAATTCATTAAAGAATATTTTTAGTTTCAATCCTTTCTGAAATTTATACAAAACAAATGACTTAACCATCCACCAATAGTAAGCATATTTAAATATATTACAATTTAGTAAATTTAGAATCTTTCTTAAATAATAATAGTAACAAAATAAATAAATAGATGTTATTTGGCTTATTGATTAACATTTACTTTGTTTCTAATATTCAAACTCGCTTGCAGATAATATTGTTTTAAACTGTAGTTTAGTTTGTCCAACAAATTTCCAAACTTCCACACTAATGTGTTATGTTTTTACTGTCCTAGGTTTATATACAGTTTGATCTAATCTAATATTCTACGCAATCGTTAACTGTTTGGAAGTGAATAAGTGCTCAGATATAGCTTCAAATCCACATATATCAAAATGACCGCTTAGAGCTTTTGTTTAACCGATCAGCCTCAAATGATATAATAAATGTATCCTACGTGATCTGCAGTATCAAGTATCAAGCATTTATCTTTGGGATTTTCACATTGAGTACTAAATTATAGGGATTATGATAATAACATTTTATAAATATCTAAGCTTAATGTGAGTCAACATCACATTAGTAAAATTAGTTTTTTTATTTTTTTCATCTCTACTACTAGAATTACAATGTTTATCATTGCGATAGTATATATATTCTTTTGTTGTAAATTGTTCTGTCTTATTGCCCAAGTTGAAAGATGCACTTAACCTTAACATCATTATCCAGAGATTTTAATCAGTAAAATTAAGCTAATCACATTAGGAATGAATAAATTATAATTTGAATTTACTAATATTTTCACCTAGGGTTCTGAAGAGAACATTATTGTTGATTGTGTAGGTACTTTCCAGTTATACACCTTTACACTATATAAAATTTCTTTATTATGCTTATGGAATGCAATATTTTTTAACCCTACAACTACAGTCTAGCACTACTACACCCATCTATAAACGTTAAATTATTTAAAATAGGTATCTGACGTATTCTGCCATTTTTTCTTTAAGGAACAACATTAGATGTAACATAAATAAGTCTTTGTTTCATATGAGCAGATAATCTTGATTGAGAACTAAAATCTTTCGATTAGAAAATTAGGAATAAGTAAAGATATTGGATATTCTGTAAATAAATTTGTCGCTCACACACATTTTCTGATCCCTGGGACAGATGCTTGCCAAAATGAAATATAGCTCACTTAGTTCAAAATAGCACATCATGCTTCCTCATATTATTATTTATATAAATATTATTATATCATGTAAATTGGTCTGTAGCGAAGTAGGTAAAGCTCAGGTTCAAAAGCTAAAGGTTCTTAGTTCGATCCCAGTTAGAGTCATAACGACATTTGAAAGGAATCAGCTGATAACCACTAACGGTTAATTTTTCATTGGACACTAATTAATAAATTACGCTTGTTAAAGACTGCTCGGCATTAGTTTGTAACAATGACTACAATGCTCGTCTGCACTCATCACACTTATTAAAATCCATATTTCACCTTATCTTGACGATTGGTTTATTAAAAATAAATAAATATTACAAGAATTTTATTAATAGACCTGGTTTGTTAGTAACCTTATTTACTATTGGCTTGAATCAGAATGTCAAATTTGTCTCCAAAAAAGCTTAAACATCCATAACAAATTTGCATATGAGTCATTCTTAACACATACACAAGAAGGCATATCATTTCACTAACAATGTAACACACTTAAATTCCACATGTAACAGCCAGAATTCTACGTCTTACAACATTGTTAGCCTTACAACGACTGGATAAACATTTAAAAAAGACTCGTGTACCGACAATTTGACAGACCCAGCTGGGAATGCTGGAATATGAACAATCCTTCAGACAGTAAGGCATAGTATACATTTTGGTTACATTAGAGTACATTTATACAAACTGAGTTTGTCTTCGATTGTTTTATCAGAATTCTATCTACTGACATTAACTGAGCTGATACATCCTACAGGCGTAAAACTTCATGTATAAAAAAAACTAGTAATTCTGTTGTAACGTAATAAAGATACGCATACCTCAGAATAGCTTAATTTAATAAACGAGCGTTTACGGAATAATTGCTACATCTCTTTCACTACATGTCTCTTTCTTGAAGTTTCTTAAAAATTTCCTTGCCAAGTTATATGACACCTATAGTACAAATACCTTTGGGTATTTGAGAAAAATCAACATAATGACTATCTTTTTTAGTCATTTGTGTAAACATTTCGTTTAGATTGTACTTTTGTAATAATAGATTATAACAGTATAAGTTATTTTTATCAAGTAAAGGTGAACTTTTAAATTAGTTTTATTGCTGTCAGTATTTATGAGAGGTTCTCTCACTGGGGTAAGATCAAATTAGAAAACTTCGCTTGATTTTACTTCCTATAAAAGTATTCCATTTTAAGAGAAAACAATTAAAACGTCCATCAGTATAACGTGTTTAAATAACACAAGAATAACAACATATATTCAAAATTATAAGTAAATTATATTCATTATTATTAAATCATTTCGGGTTCCTCAATTCTCAAAAATCTATTAAAAAGTTTGGTTCCACGAGATTGAAATTTTGTGTCAATTTAAGTTTACTCAACTTTGACCTCCTGAGATTTTCTCATTTGAATCGAGTCCTGATTTGAATTTTAATAAGGCCAAAACTCACAAAATTAAACTGGGAAAATAAACTCCGTTGTGCTTTACAAATATTAGTATTAAAAAAAAACAAAAATTAAACAAATATTAATAAGAGTAAATAACAACTTGATGATAAATATTTCCCATACAAGAATAGCTTTTACTAATTATGTGTGATAGCTAAGTATAAACATAATAATCTGATGATTTTAATCTAAAAAATAAATATATAATTCATAATACAATATTTTAATTAGGCAAATTCATAAATATACTTTAAAATAAATCATCGTTATTTACAAATACTTTAATTCACAACTCATAAACTGTTGAATAACTATATTATTGTGTGCTTTGCTTATCCCATGTATAAAAATAGTAATAATGGTATTAAAGTTATATTATGTGATAATGCTGATAAACTTTCGTAATTAAAAAAATTAAGTTCTGGAATATAATATCTTTATTCCAAATATTCCAACACAATTTTATTTTACATTATTATGTTATTATTAAATAATTAACCACATTTTATATTTAAATAAATTTAATGAACTTTAAACACAATATAATAGATACTAGTAGACTATATACCGCATCAAAATAGTCCGATGACAACATGGCAGTGTTGCCATATTGATTCTGAGGACCACCCAACCACATACTTTTCATATATGCATACTTAGTGCATACTTGTCAATATGCAAAATTATTCTACTTAGTGATAAATAAATTGCTACCAAGTCCAATTAAATTGAACAATAGTGGCAATTTAATTGGACTTATGTTTACAAAACAATTGTTTGATAATATTTAAAGACCTCTAAAATATAGTGGTAATATTAACTATGGTATGTGTTAATCCTGTAATCTATATAGCATTATAAGAATATGAATATTTTATATTATTTAGAAAGCACTATTAGATAGTGTTTATTAAGTGAAATAGCTGTTTTATCCGTAATTATATCAATAAATATATGTAACCAAAACGTGTTAATTTATTTATAACACGGTAACTAGGTCGGTAACTAAGTCGGTAGGTATCACGACGAGGCTGCGCAATAGACTGTGACGTCACATGAGCGAAATCAGCTTACTTGTTTATTCTATTAAATACTGGTGACTAAATCCACCGTTTACATAGAATCATTCAGTTAAATAGTAAGCAAGTTATTTACCACTTATATCAGCTGTAATTATAATTACGGGAGTTAAAACAGTATTTTTGTGTTTATTTTCCCATTTCACCCATTTGACGTCATGTGAGATGCCCTTGATACCTACCGTCTTCTTTTATAGTTACCGTGGTTTATAATAACAAATGATGATGTTTGTTTATTGCAACATATGTTCAGAAAAATCATTAATATTTTCAATGCATTTATATCTGACAACATTGCTGAGCGATAAGTGCGTAGGGGGGCAAGTGAGGAGAGGGGCTTCACTCGCAACAGATCTCAGATATTTTAGTGCGGTTTATACTTATCAATATTTCATTGAAATAATTTTTTGGTGCTTTAAATACCACTATACACTTTCAATTTTAACACAAATTGAGACTTTCAATAAAAAAAAAAAAAAAAAAACTGAACAAAAAAGATAAAATCTCACTAAGCAACAATAAATAATGGAATATTATTCATAAATTTTATTACACAAAAGGAGCAATGAATTTGAAAGGACATGTCATAGGTAGTATTGGATAAAAATTATTTATCGTTTTGATTTACAAAAGAATTATACTAACGTCAACCTTAAAAACAATATTTATTTTACATTTTGTTCCACTCTGCCTTTAAGAGTAAGACTATCTTTAACGCATTTATATCAAAATTATTAGTCTTTAAAACCTTAAAAACACGAGCCAAAGTTTGAAATTTTGTATATGGGGAACACAATTACATGTACGGTGCTGTTGACAACTCCATCTACCCATACACTTACGGTGGTGTTGAACCACCCACCCACCCACCCATAAACTACGGTGGTGTTGATTAAAATAAAAATTAATTAATTAGTAAACATTACAAAGCTCACAGGGTGGCTAAAGCAGCCAGTATTAAGGTTACTGCATTAAAGATAGCAATATAAATTTCTGTAATGGCAACGTACTTTTTATAAATAATTAGGTACAGGAGAAAAATATATTTATATAATAAATAAAAAAAATTTGGGGAAGAACTGTAACAATACAAGAAAAATAACTTTTTCCGGAAAGAAATTTTTCAGTATTTATTTAAACGTATCAACCTTAATATTTTTTTTAGTTCCTAAAACTGGATACAATAAAGAGAATATATAATGTGTTTTATAGGATAAATATCCATTTGCTTCAGGTGATTCCTGTTGATAAGAGGATATATTTTTTTCAATAATTATAATATTGTTTTGGTTGAAACCAGTATCTTTCTAATGACCGTTTATGATACTTTTACAACCTTGACTAATCATGCATGTCAATTGTCACAAGTTCAATAGCATTTTTCTATTGAATAATTTCTCCGTTCACAATAATAAATTCAATGTTACATATTACAATAAATATTAAATGTGTGTTTAACTTTATATATTACTGGCTTTACTCGCCCACTTCACTGGTCTTAGTATTGAGTTTTGATTGTATAATTGAAATGTGCAGCAAGCAACCTTTCAATTTACACAGTATCCAATTTAGAACAGCTGATGTTATGTATAGTTTATTACTGTTTAGAATTATTTTTAATTTTAAAAGTTTAGCCTACCACAATTGTATTCTATTTGTTTTATTTAACAGCTGTTAATCAAATAAATAAATTAATTAATATAGTTCCATGAGAATACCATGGGAATTTTGGAGGCCAGTGGGACGGATTACTGAGGTCGAAGAGGAAAATCCTTTCTTAGTGAGCCTCTAAGGGTCAAGATAAACCTATGTAAGAAATATCAAGTCGATTGGACGTATAGTTTTGGAGAAATAATGAGTGGATAAATGGATTTTATACATATCTAAATGTAAAATTAAAACTTTTTCGATTTAAACCAGTTTAAGTCTAGATAAATATGTAAGTCTACTTTTAGAGAGCACAAAAAACTACATGTGCTTTCTATTAGCCATGTCCTATGATCTGGCTTTGCATGATTTAAAACTAAATTGTTAATTTTACGATTGAAAACAGTTTGTTCTCCTAGATAAAATAGTTTCATAGTCTATAGAAAAATTTGTAAATCTACTTTTAGAGGGCGCAAAGTACGGTAATTGACTCTGAATCAGTGAAATATTGTGTTTCTAGCAATGTCCTATGACCTGGCTATACATGTGTTCAGATTAAATTTTATGTTTTTCAATTGAATAGAGTATGTTCTCCTAGATAACAAAGTTTCACAGTCTAGAACATTCTGTAAGTCTACTCTTAGAGTCCGTAAATTAACTAATTTGGTTTACACGCACAAATTGAAAATCTAGCTCTACCTAAGGATGAAGGAGGTGAGATAGAGCAGAAAATCATAGAGCCAAAGTTGTAGATTGTCTCAAATCAGGCACAGAAAATGGTGTTACTTTTGCTGTAGAACCGTTCATTTAGCTGCTACAGTCCAACCAGAGAAACTCTTTTTTTGCATATAAAGTTTTTGGCACTAAAAAGGATACCATCTTCGATTTACTAAGAATTTTTCAAAATCCCTTCTTATTGCACATCTACAACATAAGACCTTTGACTCTACAAAATTTCAGCCTCGTAGGCTTAGTACGTTTTTAGTTACAGCAATAAGTGAATGATTCAGTGAGAATTGCCTTTTATAGGTATAGATTTTATATCCTGTTGGTTATTTATTGAGGTTTTCAGGAGACAACTTAAAACAAGACTGTGATGATGTTTTTATTTTTAATGATATCAACAAAAATAAAAAAACCCTTTAATACAGTTTATTAAACACCATGTCATCAACTTATAAATCACAGTCACACTTTATAGTCAGTTAAATTAACACATATAAACATTTTGAAAATCATAAATCAACTATGTAATAAAATAAATTTCTTAGTCTGATACAAACAAAGGATAAATAAATTAGGACTATGGAGGTGTACAGAGTCTTTGTAAAATTATTGAAGTGGCAATAAGTGTTACTAAAAGTCAGGATGTAAAATTATTGATACAAAGAAGAATAACTGCATCAAGAGTAGTTTTTATGAACCTACGTATACTAAAAAACGAAATTCTCACAGTCATGCTAAAGAGATGCAATTAAAATAATCATTAATAATACACACAGGGAACGAATATAACCCGTTGATGAAAATGTTTAAATAAAATAAAGTTGTTCAAAGTAGAGCACCATATTATTTGCAGTTTTCCAACAACATTTTCATAGTATATTTTCATGTATGTGTTTGGTATCTGTATTTATATAAAATCATGTTAGTTATCAATTACGTATTCAAACCTTGAGGTAAAATTCCAGAAAAAAATACTGTCCACTTGAATTACTCTTTATTTTCTAACGAAATATTTTTTTAACTTTATCATTTTAAATATTTTTATAGGTGTTATATATTACACAAAACATTTAATAATCATGTGAAATAATGTATATGCTGCTGAAGAGTTAGCACAAGTTTAAATGTCTTATTTGGTATACTAGTAAGACAAAGTGAAATGTTCGACAACGTGTTCGGACATACTGTACAGTGTACACTGACGTACTGTTAACTCTCACCCACATATGTGTCCTAACATTGCAATTTCCTTTGAAGTGAACTTGTACACCGTGGTAATACCATCAACCATCCCACCACCAGAACCTCCGTCAAAAAACACATTGGAATACTTGAGTGCAAAGAGTTACACAAAAAACACATATTTCATGAACACATTTACGTTTTGTACCTATTGCTAAAAAATTCTAATTTGATTTTGTTGCAAGTATAATATGTTTTGTAATTATCAAACATAACCTCTAAATAAATAAATATCTCTTATGTATTATGTTTGGATAGTAAGTATTAATTTGTGGACCAAGAAGTCTTGGAAATAATATAGAATTACATTTTGATTGTTTAAATCACTCATTCACTATTGAACACTCGTCTATTTAGTTTAATATTTTCTGGTTTATAAAAATGTATCGATTTACACAATTAGTTTACATACTTTATTTACCAACCAAGTTCAATAAAATATATTGATTACTTAAGAATACATTAACCTGTTTAAAATCATCTAAAAACTATACGGTAATCTAAAATGTTAAAAACACGCTTACTGTAGTTATTTATTCACGAGTCAAAACCATCTAAAAGCTAAAACTTCGTTCTATTTTCACAGAGTTTTTTCACAACAAGCTAATAAAAAAATTTACATAAAATTGTGCCACAAAAAACTGTTTTAGTAAAAATGGTAATTTTAACTAAATTAAAAAAAAAAACAACATTTAAACACAAATACCTTAATACAACAATAAACGAATGTTGGAGTGAATTTTAGGAATGACCTTAGATCTTTGCTTTTCTTATCTATAATACAGGAATATGAAACATTATCTGCTATCATTAGTTACCTGTTATCAACAATAATAATGTTAAATGTAAAAACATTAAACCTACACAATATTTTTAAGTGTCTTTATGTTAATTGCGATAAAATAACTTTTGATTCAGATAAACAAATGTGTTAAGCATTTCATTATTTTAATTGGTATATTAACATTTCTTTGTTAATTTACTATAGTGTAACAAATATTGATAAATTCATTTAATAGCCACTTACTATTACTAATCATAGTAGAAAATTACTCACAAACACTAGAAAAAAGTTCTTCAATTTGTGATATGATATAAAAAACATTCGGCCTTATAAAAATAAATAGTTATACATACATGGTATCCTATTTTTCTAATTTACTATAATATATATTATAGTACATATACTACATAAAAGAATTTTAAGTTTTAAAAAACAATCTGTCTCAACGTAAAAATCTGGGACAACTAAAATAAAATATCCTGAAACATTATTATTTGTGTGTAGTGAATGTTTTAAAATATATGCAAACGTTCTATTTATGAGTCAATGACGTCATTTAATGATTGAAAGTTGTTTCAGTAAATTTTTTCGAACAGGCCCTAAACTTATTTGGGACCCTCATAAACACGCTTTATCAAAGAGAAGAGTTACTCTGAACATATCCCCACCTCCACAGTGATCCTATGTTACTATAGTGCAATGTGTTAAACATTTAAATAAATAAATATGTGTTTTACTATTTATATCATAGTTTAATTTCTGAACAATGCTTCCGTAAAAAGTACATGTACTTTCATGTAAATTGCCTTGAGTTATATTCATACAAATACAGTACAGTACAATTTCTTCTCTTTCAATAATATATCTGTATTAATTATTGCATTTTATTTTAAAATTATTCTCTAAGTAATCGAGTTCATTTAAATTAATTATAATTATATGGAATGGAATCACTTGAAAGTTACCATTCCAAATTTTTAACTGGAGAACGTAACATATTTAAAACATTATTTAAGTCATATGTACAAAAGTGTATAAAAGTTAAAGAATAACGAGTTAACATTTAATACGGTAAATAAGGTACGTGACGAAAAAATAAATTGCGTATTTTTCTATACTTTTTAAAGATAAACAGAGCCTAATTTCTCTGTTTAACAAAATAACGACTTTAGGAACTAACTGAGGAGCTTAAACACTCGCACATATGTGTTATAAGGCAGAGGTATTTAGGTAAGCGGATCACTCAGATTCCTCAACACGATCTGCTTAGTCAAGTTAAGTTATGTGAGCAATTCTGCCACTAGGGCTGTAACTAAGCTATGATAATAACCAACTATAATATTTATTTGTATTGTTAAAAAGTAATTTACTAGCAAACAACATTTTATTTCTAGTATAAATATATAAACTGTAAGTGATACAAGTAAATGTCACAAAATACGAGGTATATATAACAATATTATTAAAACAGTGTGAGGAATAGTAGTATACGTTAAATATATTTAGCAGATTCAATTTTGATTTTTTGTTTAAATGAATTCATACTGTTCCCCAATATACAGTTTGAATGGTGGAACATTTATATTAACTGAATACATACTAAATTAAGTGTTTGAATGAAACTAACATTAGTAAGTTAGTGTTGAACTAGTAAGTAATCGTTCAATTGCATATCAAAGTACGGTGGTAACATACATTACGCATTAATTATGTTACTCACATACGAATATGATCACTACACCTATAATAAAAATTAATCAATAAATACGAAAATGCAAAAAATACATTTAAAATACATGATTTTACTATTCATATGAAATAGACGTTAAAAATATATGTGTTCCGTCTTAGTGTTTTTGTATTCCTTTAAATTTTTTGTATCTAACAAGCTTAATGTTTGTTGAAACTTAATTAATGATTTCAAAGTTAATTCTATGGGATGAATTGATCCTTTTTATTACTTAAAATATGTAATTTCAACATTTTATACTAAATATATAATCTAATGGGTTATGTCAATACAGAATATTAGAACATTTCGCAAAAAGTGTACAGCAAATAAATAAACAACATTTATAATCATTTTAACATTAAAACAGTAAATTCACAAACAACAGTTATACCTTATTATAGTTTCCAAATAAAACGGTATTGTCGTAATGATTTATCTTAAACTAATGACTAAAGCATGCAAATAAGGTATTCATTGTAATTATAATATTTGTATTTATACTACGTGTGTCAAATGAAAAGTTTGATATCCTTGATGAATGTGTTGTATTTTGCATTTAAGGATAAAAAAGACACACAATGTAACTGATTCTCTTCTATTATATTCTTGTAAACGTATATATATTCTTGTATATGTATATTGTCAATATCACCTTACTTTGTTATTTTAGAATCAACATGGAGGACTTATAAACGGTCTTCTATCCATGAAACATTATGGTTCTAGATTTTCAGCAATAGTTAATAAAATGTATAGTTTATTTATTAGTAAATGTTCTTGAAACACTTTATTAAAAACAAAAAAAATTGGTCTTACGGAGTATTTGTTGTTTAACCTAATGAAACTAGAGCACTACACATGAAAGGCACTATACAGTTTCAAACTTCACGAGTGGTCAAGTGGCCAGTACTGTTCCATTACATATGAAATTCCACAGTTACATAACAAACTATTTATTCAAAAACTGTTTGTTATGTAGCTTTTTACATAACAATATTTATGAGAAAGAACTAAACATAACTAAACACATCGCTCAGTCAAACGGATATGAATCCAATAAGGTTGACAGACTCATAACAAAACAAAGAAATAGACAAATATTAAATAATATAGAGCCACGTGACAAAAAATATGTATGTATAGAATACTCACACACTATACAACATACTTTATCTAAAGAATTGAAAAAAAAATGGGATTGAACTAGCTTTCAAAACAAATAATAAGACCATCAATCAGTTAAATAATACAAAAAATCAGGTTAAAAGCCAAACATCATCCTAACCCGAAAGCAGACAATAACCATGATATTAGTGATCTAAATCCTGGCCTACAAATTCTACACACATGCAGAAAAGGAAATAAACTTGATTCTCTTGAAGAATAAGAGATATACAAAGCACATACTCAAAAAAACCACAATGAAAATAGTTTAAATGACAAATTACAGTTTAAAATCCCATTTTATTTTTAATAGTATTTAAAGTCAAAAAAACAACACCAGTGAAACAAAGGCCAGCTGATAACACCACTACACCTGGAATAACGTAATTATTATGACATATACATCTTTATATATATTTTTAAAATGTCAATTTATACTATTTTTGTTTTATAAATTTCATTGAAAACGTAATGGCATAGTATATGAAGGTGGCATAATTATGTTGAAATGATCGTTATACAAATCACAACAAATTTGAACTGTTGACAGAGGTAATTTATTTTATATAAACTGTTTATACCTGTCTTCCTGTTCCAATATGTCGAAATTTATCTCTTCATCGTTTCAGGTTGTTAAATTAAAAGTCAACTTTGTTGTTAACATTTTTTTTAACGTTTATGAAAGTTAAAAATTATTTTCTTGGTAAAATTACTTATTACTAGTCATATAGCGTGATTTTTAGGTGAAAAGAACAAAAAAATCAAAGTAAGGAAGTTTTGTTTGTTTAGTTTACAAGAACTTAATGCACCAATAGTTAAACAACAACTGAATCCTTCATCTTGGAGAAAAAAGTATTATATTAGAAATAGAATCTACATTATCCGGTAATAACCACGACAAGGTGCTGTCTTACCCATTTACAAGATAACCAGACGTTTCGCCCATGCTGTAATGTGGACTGCTGTTTTTGTATTTGAAGTGTAGTTTTCCTAAGATTTACAGTGTAGTTTTGGTAATAGTTTGGATGATTTTTGTTACAGGTTCCAATTTTATTAGCCTAAAATATGACTGTATGATTTTATGGTAAAAGTTTCATTTGGAATCACAGCTGATATTACATTTTTTTTAAGTAAACAAGTAATAGACATTCAATGATTGACGATATAATGTAGCACTAAATTCAAATTTTTTCGTCCTTACATTTACCAAATATATGTTCAGGAAATATCTTACAGGTCCTTTTAAACAATTTATTGTAAGATTCTCTGTAGTAAATCAAAACAAGTTCATATTAGAATCTATGTTTCACGGTAACAATCGCATCAAGGTGGTATTTACACTATTTACTAGATAACAAGACGTTCACGTACAAGATAACAAGACGTTCACGTACAAGATAACAAGACGTTCACGTACAAGATAACAAGACGCCATAACTGGTCTTTACGTTTATGTATCGAAGAAGTTAATTAATAACCAACATTTATACTAAAAACGTGATAATATTTAATATTTAACACATAAACCACAATATCCGATATATTTTAGATGATGCATTCGGATATTGTGGTTTATCTTTTAAATATTAAATATACAGGATGGGGAAAAATATGGAAACCCTTTCACAATTTTTGTATGACTTCGCTTGTAAAAGTTAAATTTTGTACATGATCATGGTTACGAAGAACATACTGTTTGACGCCATTAGCGACATTTCATCTGTTCAGGGAGATGCTCACGAGGAGTTGAACGAAAATCTTCATTGTAAGCCTAGGCCGAGTTTGGTATCAAATGGAAGGTGTATTCGAAAGAAATTAATTGTGCCGCAAACCGGACATCGAAAGGCTTATCCTTTACAGAGTAGCGACCATTTGAATTTCAAAGAAACTAATTTGAACAAATTATTTCTCTGCCATTTAACGGTTAAAAGTAAATTATTATGATCAAAAATTATATTTTAAAGAACAACATTTTTTATGAAAAAATAACTCATCAAATTATCTATGGAAAAATAATATTGTTGTGAAATGGTGTCCATATTTTTTTCTCCCTGTATAAATTAATAATTGACTAATATTATGGCAGCATAATACGACTTAAGTATATGACATATTTAAGGGGAGTATTTAACAAACAGTAATTTATTGTTATTTATTATGAAAATAATTGATTTAGTATTCTACTATTACTGAACAGTGTAAACATGTATCTGTGTATTAAAATAACATAGTCAATTATTGAAAGGAAACTTGTAGTTATAGTTAATGTTTGTTTACAACAATGTACAACAATATGTGATCTATTCTAATAATTGAACCAAAACACGTGGTTGTTTACACGATGAAGCTGGTTTACCTGACACAAAATGGAGAAGAGAATGTCGTGCTTTGTCCTCGACCACATTAGACCTTGGGCGTTTCACCTTTGATGTAACCGAACATGACAATATAATTGTTAAATCAAATTATATCGAAAATAAGTTACAATATGTTAAAATAATAGCATTTTTCTATCCAGAGCAGACAAACAATTCATTATATTACTTTTAAAAATTCATTTATATTGTTTTGTGACACTAGTGCTCTGTGTCGCACCTTCTCGTTTGGAGGGGTGTTTTACAGGACTTCTACTGTTTAGTTTCCACAGTGCAGGGGATGGCACGGGATAGTGGATAGGGTAGCAGATTAGGAAGTGGTGTCCTGGAGTCCAGAGAATCCCGGTGCCATATGGCGAATAACATCGCAAATTGCAGAAGATATCTAGTATTATAACAGGTTAGTTGTGTACGAAGTTGGAGTGAGAGTTATTGGCGAAGAGAGCTATCAGTGGCTCCCTTATTGCAACCACTCTACCATGGCTTCCAGTAGTGTGCAATATAGCTCCTTTGTATGTAAGACAGAAAAGGTAATTCTCAGATAATCCTATAAGAGTGTGTACTACGAATCTTGCCATTTAGCAAGATATTCCATAACGTGCAAGGCGACTTAAATAGTGAGGGTTACCCGGGGGACTCACACATTCACGTGAGGTGGTTATAGCCTCAGGTGTCCCATATATAATGTTTATACATGTTCCTCGTGTTTATTTTTATGAGCGATATACTGTACGTTACACTCAAATAAAACATAGCACATTTTACTAACACGCTTCAATAACTACGCTAAGAACCAAATCATAGGTTTACTTCATACTGAACTGGCATAATATCCATGGATATTAACCTGGAAGTTTTAATATGGGCCTGTTAAGAAAACCGTTCAATCAAACCAGTATATATTAACTGAATTCAACAGTAACTGTGTGTGCGTTACCATATTGACTTCCAGCCGAGTTCTTCAACAAACCTTGAGTGAGTATGGCCGTTATGATATCCATACCAGACCATCCATTATATGTTAACCTTGTATCCATACATATCCATCATATGTTCATTAACTTTACTCCTTAACCCCAGAAACAAAACAATATTATTTTAATAAAAAACCTTAATTTTTTTACCGTTCTAAACAATGATTAATTTTGATATTTTACATTATTTATAAAAATATAACACTTAGCAATAAAAACATAATATATATTAAACAAAATTGATTTCAGTTTTGTATTATAATCATAAGTTGTATGCAATTTATAGGTAAACATTTTTATACTAATTATGTTAACAGTTGATTTTACAAACATTTAAGGAAAGTATATTGATAAGTTTGAGATTTCTTTAAATTTTTAAATGTTGAATCTTCATGATAGAATCGGATACAATGTTTGAAATCAGAATTGGCTGTTGAGTAGAAATAGCGTATTTTCTTTAGTATTCTTGTATATGTATATTGTCAATATCACCTAATTTTGTTCTTTATGCATCAACATGAAGGACTTATAATCAATCTTCTATCGATGAAACATTATGGTTCTCCTGAACTAAATATTCAACAATAGTTAAAAAAAATGTAAAGTTTATTTATTAGTAAATGTTCTTAAAATACTTTATTAAAACTTCTTCCTGTCTGGACAGTGTAGTATTTAGGTCAGTTTGGACATTTAACGCATTAGTTTACGTTATAGGTAGTAGTATTGGGTTGTAAAATATATATGATACTGTTCTTTGATTTATAGGTAATTTTATATCCTTGGATGGTATTTATATTATGTAAGGATTTGTTAGTATCGGAATAATGAATCATAGGAATATAGTTATTAATGTTATTTTATTTAGAATTAGGATCTTTCATTTTATGTTTATTAATACATTTACTTTAAGACTTGCTTAGTATCTGTTATTGGCAGATATTTTTTGATAATGATCTGTTAAACTTGGCACTTTTCTGTTAGAGGAGTGTTCAGTAGCCTATGCATCATACTGTGCAACGCCGCTAATTTGTGTGGTGTGATATTGGATGATCAGACGTTGTGCGAATTATTGGATTTTTTTTTAATTTGATTGCCTTCTAAAATAACACATACTGTATAGGAAACATTGAAATTGCCTGATAAATTTAGTATACGTCACATATATATTTATTCCATCAGTATCACTTACCACCATACAGTTTTATTGTGATTTTTGATAAATATAAGGGTAATATTCCTTTAAGGTTATTTAGACACCGTTGTTCTTCTAAATCATGAAGGATTCAATTTTAATTAACAAATTCCATAAAAAATATGAGTTTTTGTGTTTTCGGGACACATATGCCTAATGGCCCTGGCACCATTCTTTTTCCCCATAGGGAACGTACCTAGAATACCATGTTCACTAATAAACCCATTTAAAAATATTATTTATGGGATTGATTATGAAAGTATGGATATAAGTAGTTTATAACTAGTTTTAAATTCTACGTAATACCATAATTGGTATGTTCTAGATATGAGATATACACTACGTAGGCATCCATATGTAATGGATAGTTCAAAGTCAATATATATTTTTGCCTCTGGGTCGATTCATATAGCCGATGACAGCCTGCTTATGAGCAATGGTCTGTTAAATGCATCATAGCTGAAACAATGCAGTATCTACAGGGTTAAGAACTAATTGGTATACATTATTTTGTTTTAACTCATTTTTAACTTTTATTACATATATATTAGTTAGCTTCGTAATGATTAATGAATCCAACAAATAATAAACAATCTTAAGGGTTTAGTAAATATGAAGACGATAAACCAATTAAGATTATTGCAAGTTTGAAATTATGTTTTAGAGCCAGATGACCGTAGGAATCGAACAGGTAATTTGAGAAGAGTATTATAAAAATAATAAGCATTGGTTTATTCTCAAAAAAGGTTTACAATTATTTAAAAGCAGGTTAAATTCCTGAAAGTTACCAAGGTTGGACTGGGTATGACAATCCAGTCACCAGTTAGCGTTTTCGTTATCAGTGGTGTTCCTGCACAGAGAAAACAAAGTTATTACTTCTGTAACACAATATTATTGCTAGTAATCTCTTTGTATTGGCTTAAACACCTGTAGATAAATGCCCAGGTTAATGAACTAGTAAAACTTAACAGTTTAATGACAAAGTGAAAAAAAAATTTCAACTGCATCAGCTGATAATCCCCAGCTGTATTTACCATTAGCCCACTAATTAATAACACTCTCTAGTGAATGGTGGGTTTTATGTTTAACGATGAATGGACATACGTCCATACAAATCATAGTGATTAACTCAACAAAATATTGAATAGATTTCTGTGAGCTTCCTAATTTATTGACATTGAAAATTATTCTTTAAACAAATAATGTTTTTGTAAAATTTTATGGAAACATCATTATTTTAAACAAAGGGTTTTAAACTTAGTTTCAAATCAACAAAATAATAACTTGAAAGTGATAAGAGAATAAAATCCACTTAAATAAAATCAAAGGATATAACTATATTAGACCTCTTTGAAACAAATAAGTCTCTATAATATGATTGAAAAACAATACAATGAGTTAAAAAGATGGGGTGCTGGTAAATATCCTGGGGAGAGGGCTTATAATATACTGTGGGACAAAACCTCAGAAACTTGTTTTATTGTTCATGGAGAATATACTGTCTTGTACAGTTCTTTTATATAGCAATACCAGTACAGCAATGTTTTTTGTGAGTGTACCACAAAAAACATCAAGTACACTCTTGATGTTTTTTCAAATGACAAATTGATCAAATATCAAACATATTCAGATTGAAGCTTTTAAACATACTGCAGGGCATGTCTAAAAATCATTTTATTTTTTAAAACTTTGACCTTCTAATAAAGAGAACGCTCGTGTCTCTCATTCAATTAGAGTGTCTCCATTAGTAGTAGGTTAATTAAAGTGTTAATGAGGGTAACAACTGACGGATACATAGTAGGGCAGGGAGTAAGGGTAATACATGTTCATATAATTTAACTATTTTCATCATAAACAAACATATACACTACACTACAATACATATTACATACATAGTAAATATTGTTGTGCAATAGTTAAATACGATAGTTTATTTGCATTTGACGGTTGTACGGTTTGGTAACAAGTAATTCTATAAAAATATTTAATTTGAAACTGTAGGTTAATAAGAAATCGTCGTAACCTTGCTACACTTGATATCATACCCAGGAGTGGACCAGCCCCCGCCTTGATCTGAGTTCATCAGGTTCTCAGAAGGACTCCTGAAAGAAAAGAAAATAAAAAGAATAGTCCTCACAAGTTTTTACTCTGTGGAGGAAATGTTGTTTTGTTACCACTATTCCTGATATATTATCTAATAAAGTTTTACGATATTATATTTAAAAGCAGTAGGACATAATACTTAATAAAGTAGACTTATTTTACTTATTGTATATTTTACTGAATTTAATAGGTATATAACAGATACATATATCTTTTAAATCAAAATCTTAAAATGGAGCTTTTCCGTTATTCATTACCACTACTTTTTCCGTTATATTACTATCACTACTTTTTTATCACAATTACATTAAGGTTAGGTTAGATTATGTGGCTATTAAAGTTGATCACATACTGGTAAAATCAATGTTTGACTTAACCACCGAATGCGGTAAAAGCAATAAGATAAGGCTAGAGAGATCAGATTTGTAGTGAACTAAAAAAAAAAAAAAAAAAAAAAATCATAAAAATCCTATAATTTTTAGTTAAAAAAATAGGACAAACCTTTACTTTAAAAACCTCACTAATATATTAAATCATAAGTAAAATGAACATATCTTAGTTTTATTTGTGAGTGTTACTCTATGGGAAAACAAAACGTTGTACACCAAATTATTTATTCGTTATAAACCAGTCATTAATGTATACCTAAGTGGGATTGATTTACCAGATAATCATAATTTGATATTCTCAAAGTAAAATTTTTCATCAAACGCTAAATTTGTTGAACTAATGAGCTGTTTTAGGGTCCACTAGTGGAGCGCTGGTGCATTCTGTAAAGGCAATTCAGTATGTAACGAGCTGTAGTGCAAACCTCACCAACCAACTAAATTGCTTGAACGGTATCTCTATATGAGAAATATGTTTGTAAATAAATGTTAATTAATTAATTTCCTTTTGAATCATAAAACTGATTTATAATGCCTTGGATTATCTATATTTATGATACTTATTTTAAAAATAAATAAAAATATTATCTATGCTTTTATTTATTTAACTAAGCTTTTCAGACAATGAATCAAACCTTAAACCTAAAATATCTCCAAAATAATCATCTACTATTTTTTATTAGCACAAAAGCATTTTTAAGTATTTAGTGCATAAATTGCCTACAGCAATAGTTTTATGGATCAGGATAGAAACACTACTGTAGCATATTGAGATTTGTCCAACAAGCTTACCCAGCAGATCTTGCCCCTTGTACTCTGTAGTAGTCAACCAGCTTGAGGCACACAGGGGTGGCCACTAAGAGTATCAGCAGACACCACATGGTGGCGAACCAGTACCCGTTCTGAATAGGCAAAACCATATAAACCCTTCAAATTAAAGTAAAAGCATTTACTAAAATATTCAAAAAGTTCAAATGTTTTCTTCATTTCTATAAACTAAATAGAGATATCTAACTGCCTACTACATATGTTTCTAATTTATCAATATGTGTTGAAATAAAACTGTGTTAGAGCTACGTGATACGCCATATTGTTTTGAAAACTATTAATTAAACATTTTTTCTAGCAAATAATAATAATTTTTTATTAAACTAATCTATCTTTAAAATTAAATTGCATAATGATTATAATAAAACAACATTTGTTTAAATACTTACCAAGATTATTATCGAGTATCAAGGTAGGGTATTGTACATCAAAAGCCCAAAGGCAATGTACGCGCTAAGAAATAAAAAATCGACACATTTAATAATAAGAGAAAATGCAAACACTAATTTATTCAATCAAACTTAAAACAGAAGTGTAACATGGTTTAGTCTTGGTAAATGGTTGCTGTTTACTATTGTTGTTTGATTGGTATATAATCAACAAGTTAATACTTACTTTTATGTATATTTAAAAGATTAACTAAAATATTAAGTAAAAAGATTAACTTGTTGATTCCTTATTGATATTTTGTTAAAAATACTATTTACAAACTATTAGAATGTTTTGAAAAACTTTTAATATCAATTTAAAGACAGTTAAAATGCTTACCAACGGGTCTATAGTGTGCTTGCAGAGAAACAGACGTGAGTTGTTGAAGATGTCCCAAAGGGGTGTACAAGGAGCGACTGTCTCCTTAGCACTTCTGATCACGTGATCCTGCAGCTGATCTACGTATTTCATTAATCTGTCTACGTAGTCCCTGCTTTTCTGGAAAGGTAGAAGGACATTTAAAAACAACCGATACTCTCAATAAATAAACAGGATCTTAATTTTAATAAAATTTATCTCGTTAACTCTGCATAAATATAAGGAATATTTTGATACATATCGAGTAAAGGAATTTAATTGCTTTAGTACTTCTTTATCTATTTTTATATTTTTTTCAACACAAAACCCATCTGATAGTTTGATAAATACGTTGATTATTTCAAATATACCCAGTATAATATACTTATTTTGAATGAAATCAGAGTTAAACTGAATGTAATTTGAAATTAATAGTCTAAACTTATTTTTACTGTGTGTATATTGTTATTATTATTGTTATTAATATTGTTTTAGTGTACTACATTCATCTTGAAATAAAAAAAAAAAAAAAAAATACACGTATTATATCAAACCGTAAACTCTGAGAAACTTAGAGAAATGCGAGAGAAAAAAACACATATATATTTGACTCCTTAATAAATTTTATTACTGATTTTTTTCTTAATAACTTATTTTCCAAAATAAACGTTTTATCTAAAATAATTTGAATGGAAGTATCATTATTGAAATTTTTAAATTGTCGACTAGTTTTTTATAGCAATATTAAGGGTTTAATAAAATTATAAATCAAAAAGAAGGTATAATTAGTCCAACATTTACATTCTCATTACTTGGGAAACGCAAAATCAATTTTATCTTTTATTACCTCGTCAAAACCTCAGAAGAGTCTTTTTATATTTTGAAATTTTAAAGTTTATTTGTTTTAATTTAATTTTATCAGTTAAAAGTAATACTGTTATAACATTTTTAAAGTAAGGCAATTGTATTAGCATTTTAAAATTATGTGAAAATTTATATTTCATAGAACGAAGAAAGCAAATATCTACGAATACTTCGTTATTTGTAATTGCATATTTTTATACCAATATACTTTTATATTCATACTATTTATATTTACTGGCTCTGGTGGTGCAGTTCTGCAACCCCAGCTACTTGGGAGCAAAGTGTTGAGGGGATTGTAGGTGACAGGTTCTATGTTAGGTTCTCCTTCTATTCAATGGTTGTAATCGACATGGTCACTACTAGAAAAGTTTGGGATGTCCGTGATGAGTAGTAGTCAGGGCCCCGTTGTCGTTTAGAGTGAAGAGTAGTGACTATCAGGCGTGTCAAATAACTGAAAATCAGACCAACACTACGTGGTGGTTCGGATATAACGTAAAGTTGTAGTTCCCTCAGTTGACCTGGCTATTAGGCTAAAGATAAATAGCCCTTTCTTAATAACCTTATTCAAGAATGTTAATAAGGTGCTGTCTTTTGGATGGTATGTTTGTTATTCCAGTCACACACTAAGATAGAAACAATGATAACATTCGTTCATCTATAGTCATCACACTCATTCACCACACACATTCACCTTTGATCGGATTCTTACTTATATATAATGTACTAATTTGAATTTTTAATTACAGGGAACGTAAAGGTCATAACTATGTATGCGCATTAAATTAAAACAAATTACATGGATAAGTTTAGTTGCATATAATCTGAGCTTATTCATGATATTTTATACTCACTATTTTATTTTTATTTATTTATTTAATTTTACAAAAATGCTACAAAACAGGCAAAGCCCAATTACATTATAGCATTAAATATATATCTAAATAATGAACAGCATGCTTACATTAATTTACTACAGAATATAATACAATAGGTCTATAAGGTTTTTATTTTATTTTTTACTTATTTTGTCTTTCCAAGAGCACTATAATAAAGATAAATTGAAAAAAGCTAATCGTAAAACAATATCCAAGTAATAAATAAGTTCACAATCATGGACAAAATAAATTATCAATAAACATCTTTAAAAGACAATAATCAAGCACTATAATTAACAATAAATAACAGTGATTAACAATAGGACAACAAATAACAATAAAGGATGCAAAAATTCAGACGAAATAACAACAATGCATAGAAATATAACTTATAAATACAATGCATATAAATAATTAATAATTTATTTTACTTAATGATTTACTAAATTTGGGCTGAGAGTCTACAAAAATATCAGTATCTGTGATTAAAAGAGAATTGTAAAGTCTCACCATAATATTGATGGACGAATTAGACCCAATATTGGAGCGTGCAAAATGAGTGGAGAACAGCTGCCGATTACGGGAGTTTAAACGAGGCACAGATATATTTAATCTAGTCAGTAACGCCATATCGTCGATCACGCCGTTCACCAATTGATGCAAATAGATTAGCATTGCTATTTTTCGCCTCCTGTATAGTGAATCAAGATTAAACATTTGAATTAGCTCAGAATATGGAACTAAAGTTGTATGGTAACCAAAAGCTTTAAAATACAAATATCTCAAAAACCTTTTCTGAACAGATATTTTAAATCTGTTCAGAAAAGATTATATGATAATAAAACTACTATGATAATAAAACAATGCGTTCATACATTAACCTAACTAAGTTCACAGTTGGTAGGTAATTTTATACATCACTACTGTATTATGTTAACTATGACGTGTTACACTAACCCTTTGAGCTATAGACTCTCCTTGGCTGTTGATGAAGAACTGGATGGTCTTAAGGTGAGACATAGACTGATTAACTTGACGTTGAAGTGGCTGGGTCTGTACCTCCAGAGCTGTCAGCTGATAGACCAGAGCATCCTGTAAATAACGTTTGACTGTCTTTGTACAACGAAATATTAGCTACTTTAAAAGTACATAGAGTAATAATAAAATGGGTAGTAAGGTAGTGAGGAAATTAAAAAACAAAACATATAATAGAGTTTTAATTTTCTTGAAACAAATAAATAATTACAGTTTTAAAATGTCCATTAACATATTTTTCTTTTGTTATTCTTATACTGTTAATAGAAATATATCAACATTTTTATATTTCAAGAAAAAAGTATTTCTTTAGTTCAATAACCAATAATATTTAGTAAATATTTTGCTAAAAAATATCAATGCTTAACACTGTTTGGCTGAATAAAAGTAAATATTTGTATTCTAATTTGGTCAAAATTCGATTAAGAAGATATAGTAAGTCTACTATTTTATTAAAATAAATTTAATTGAACTATAGTATTACATATATTATTTAAAATTTTAAATTGATGTAAGCGTGATGTGATTTTAATCATATTAGCTAAGAGATTTTTTTCTGACATATGTGGCAAAACTGCAAAGAACTACTTACAAATTAGGCCATAAATTATTCTTATGAGTTAAAAATTTGGAGAGTTACAAAGGTAATTATAGTAACAATCAACCCAAAATATATTTTACACACTATCGATTATGAAATTAATGATTATCTAAAGTATAATTTTGAATATATAAACTGTAATATATCTATTATAAAACACCTATTAATGATTCAGTAATTAGCTTAATGTCATAAGAACACGATTGAAATTTTATTCTAATGAATTTATTTATAAGACGTCAATATAAATTTGAATATGGATTTCTACTGAGTGTACATAGGCCAAGGTAGCATTTTTACAAAGTAAGATCAGCTATGCCTTAAAAAGGGTCGTAAATTAATTAAAGTCAAAACGAGCCAGAAATGAGTATTTTTTTATCCAATAAAGTAAGCTAATTTGACTAATCTAACGGCCAATTCAAGTAAACAGTCCCACCTAGACATAATGGCTAACCAAGGTTATTAATACTCAAACTATTATGTACTTAATATAGTGGTAGTGTAGACCGAATAAATCATAAGAATGTACACTTAAACGATTATTCTTATCATAAATACATAACAATCTGTGTACCTTTTCCGTTAATTCACTACCACTACTTTTTTATCGCAATTACGGTTAGGTTAGGTGACAACTAAAGTTTATCACAAACTATTAAATCCAATGATTGACTTACCACCGAATGCACTCTCCGTGTGTAAGTTCTAGGAGATATAAGACCGTTGATATGGCATTCCTAGCTGATAAATAATACAATAGTAGACGTAAAAATTATTGGGGAACAGTTTTTAGAGCAATAAAATATTTATCAAGAAGTATTGAATGAACAGAAACAAAAGAAATTAGTGGTAGTGATTTAATGGAAAATATGCAAATCTGTTTTAAATGGTTATAATATTTAAAAGAGTGAAACAAGATTTTTCATTGTAATTTTACGAGAAAAAGTTGACATTTATATTATAAGGAAGCATAATATCATATTAAACATAAATTATTTTCATGAACATTGTCTCAATAAGGGAAGTAGGCCTAGTTATTATGTACTAGTAGAAGCCCGCTCCACAAGTAAGTAGGTTATGGTAATAAGATTGGTTTGTTTGACTATAAATAAATATGCAGGTAATAGAGTTATCAGAACTAAGCTTCATAAATGAAATGTCCTACGTTCGGTTCCATCAGTTTGAAGGTCCATTGTTACCTTAAAACATGCATGTATAGAGTGCACTTGATGCAAAATTAGCTCTTCCGAACTGGTTCACAAACGTATCTTGATGATCATGCATTAATAAAATATAAAGTTCGGTTTTAAAATATAAAATAGTGTCTGTTTTGATACTAAGTTTCACCGTGTGCACTCAAATAAATTGCAAGCCACAATAAATAAGTAAGTTTGCTCTGCAAACAAGATTTATTAAAATATAAATGATACCCATACAGAAAACATTGAGCAATAAAACTCGTTAGTTGATACGCAGGGAAAACTAGTAAAATATTTTGTTCTAACTGTGATAACGTTAAAAAAACCAAAAGTAACAATTTTAAAATGACATTTTCATACGTATAGCTTATTGGAAAAATACTATAATATGGTTGTATCTTTAATAGGTCTTTTATTTTCCTAGTAAAAATTTAAAAATCAGGTGTCCACTTATTTCTTGCATGGTTGTTAGTTGGGTGAGCTAGCCATTGGCTATTGGTCAGCACAGGCTTTCGTTGTCAAGGTTCCAACAACAGTTGGTATGTTTACGCTACTAAGTAAACATTCCATGAAAAAAGGCAAAATTAGACAAAAATAGATAAAAGAAAATTTAATATTAGAGTACACTTTTATTTTGGGGGAATAAAGTCTAATTTTGATATGCCTACAGTTTAAATAAACTATTAAAATCGTATATAAAAATGAAAATTACTATTAAATTCAATGTAATGAAGTAACATATTTAATTATCAATATCCAAAACAGTATCAATGTAGCACATTACAACAATATAAGACAACAGCTATAGAATTTTTTTGAACAATTTCCTGAATACTTGCTTATAAAAATTGTTTATCGACAATAGACAAAATAAAAAATGAAAAAAAATATCAGGAATATATGAAATTGATTGTGATAACTGCGAAGAAAAATACATAGGACAGACCAAAAGAAATTTAAAAATAAGATTCAAACAACATTTTTTGCCTATTAAATTTATTAGAAAATAAAAATCAGCAGTTGCTAGTCATTTTTTGACAACAAATCATAATATCAAAAAAAAAAAAAAAAAAAAAAATTAAAACATAACTAAGTCGGTTTCATCTTATAAATACTTAAAAGCCTGGGAAACATATTTTATAAAGAAAAGTAATTCATTTTTAATGAACAATGAAAATGGGCCTATTAAAATTTCTCGTTTATTATCAACTTATTTTATTTAAGATTAATCCCTCTAATATATATATGCTATACATTATTTACAGTATATTTATATTAACATTCTTTAAATTATTCACATCTGTTTTCCCAACTAATTTTTCTTGTTTGTTACAAATAAATAAAGTTGTGTTGCTGGTGAAAAGCCTAGTTGATTTAATAACTTGAATATATAAAATAACTAATATCAACTTTATCTCAACTTCACTATATAAAAGATAGCTTCAGAAATCTAGATTAAACCTTTAATCACAAAGTTATCAGGCATATGCTATGGAAAATGTAGTAGTACTAAAATAATTGGTTTTTAAAGGAACAATTTATAAATGTTAATGCATTGTATGTAATCTATACATAATAAATTTAGATAGTTAACTTCAAAAATATTATATATTACATTGTTGTATTAATATTACAAATACTTACCTAACCAAAAGACCACTAAGCAAAATCCAAGGTGTTTAAACAATGTTTTAGCACAAGTGAACACAAACTCACCATTAAATTAACTCCATAAATTTATTTTGTGAGATAGTCTACATTTATTATATATAAAACAATTTTCCTATTTGTTATTATGTTAAAAAAACTGACCTTGCGACTCTCCAGTGGGTGAATGTGGGAATCTATCAACCGGCGAGTGCGAGAAGAGAGGGTTTCTATGCGGGATGCGGTGGCCAAGTCTCTCAACTGATTCCCGATGTTGTCCAGCTGCTTTGCAAACGAGTCTAAATCCTTTCCCGTTACAGGTCTTGACATCTTTAAGCAATAATTCACTGTTATATGTTGTCCTTATCTGGATAAACTACAATAATGTAACAGTTAAAAAAACATTAAAACTGTTGTTAATGTAAACATAATACCTGTTTCATTTATAACAGATGAATACATTATATGCAACATTATTAGTTAAGAATTGAGAAAGAGGAAACTAAGTGTAGTGCCACGTAAAATATTTAAAACATTCTTATGAAAAAAATGTTTCATATAGTTAATGATTTCCGACTCATACTTCAATGAAGGGAACTTTTATCCAAACAAATTAAGAGAGTTCACTGCCCGTATGTTTATTTATATGCCATGATTGCTATAATATTGGATCTCAATTACTATAAATATTGGCAATGTATTGCGTTAAACTATTACATTTTCAGGAAGTCTTAAAACATTGAGAAAAGTATGTTAAAAAGCACAAATAGTATAAAAAATCACTATCACTTTTATTGAAAAAGGTCGTATGAATAATGTAAGCTTTTAAATACATTAAATAAATATTCATTTTTTCTAAGGAAAATATATTGGTAAAAGTAATTTTGTGAATAGTCCTATTTGTATTAAACATGTAAATAAAAACAGTGAAGTTAAATTAAATATATTACAGTTTAAAAACCAATTCATGAGGTTTTTCTTAAAATATTAAAATAAAAACATCATTCCCTTAGATGATCGATGGAATATTATAATAATTTCAAAATATATTTAATCTTACACATTAATATTATTTCTAACCCATATTTTATTTTAATGATAATTTCTATACGATTTTGATTATTTTACCACCGCAGATTCTAAACTGTTTGTCTATAGATAACTATTACTTTTTAAAGACAGTACATCTTAAAAGCTGTAATCAGGTAATAAATAAATTAGAAGAAAAATTGAATACATTTTGCAAACTAGTTTCAATAAATGAGTTTTAGAATATTCCAACGTCATAAAAATTAATCATATTTCCAAGCAAAATATATAACACGACTTTATTAAGGAAAGTATTAAAACATCAATACTTTAATGTTATTTTTCAATGTGAAGTCTACTATTTTTAGACTGACACATCTTACAAATGTAAAGATCTAATTCATTAATTTGTTATTTACAATAGGAGTATTTTGTTAAACTTCCGAGCTTAGCTTATATGTGGTCATTCATTTGTTATTTAAAATAGGAGTATTTTGTTAAACTTCCGAGCTTAGCTTACATGTGGTCATTAATTTGTTATTTACAATAGGAGTATTTTGTTAAACTTTCGAGCTTAGCTTATATGTGGTCATTAATTTAGTTTACCAAGTATAAAAATAATAATGAACATTTCCGAAGATCTGTTCTTTATGTACGATATTTTATATGATTTTGGCTTTTGAGAGTAAATTAAATAAAGTTAATTAATATTATAGGCTTTAGATTAAAAAGAGTGATACCAATCTAAAATACAAACGCTCAGTTACACAGAAGAGTTAATACCTGAATGCGGTGTTCCGTAAAGTTTGTGGAGAGGGTGAGAAGTAGGTCAGTGAGTTGGTCAGACAGGACGGGACTGAAGACTTCCAGGTTACTGAGGTTGGCATGGATACCCCGCAGGTGGGACTTGATCTCCCCCCAGCGGGCCTGGCCCACCGCAGACTCCACGTCCATCACGCGGTGGAGTCCCAGGGCAGGGTAGACCGGCCGGCCATCCCGACATTCCCTAAGGAAATGACAGAGAAAAACATGAGTTTGGTAGAAGCTATTAACGTATGAAAATAACTACTTAGGGTTACTTATATATTACAACCATCCTCACTGGTCAGTTTTATTTATTTCACAATAACTAATACAGTGTCCATGTGAACCATCTAGCTCTATGATAATCGATGGAAAATAATATATTAATATACTATTATTTAGTGAAATATTATTTATTAATGCATTTTTAAATCATAACAATACTCAGAAATAATGAATTTATCGAACCAAACAATGAAAAATATCATTTACTCAATATACATATATTAAGTAAAAAAATCAGTTTTTATTGCTACAGTACGTGTACAGAGTGGGAGGGTCATTTCCATCACACATGTATAGGTGGATGGGAGGATCCCCTTGCTTGGAGCGGGTATGAGAGTATATAAAAATAAATTTGTAACACCACAAAGAAAAAGTTAGAGGTGACATACAATTTTACGACAAATGTTTGTCAAGCTATAAACTTGGACTATCGTGTAGTTAATTCTCTAGTTCACCTAATGGAGGACATAGCCAACACCCTTGTCAGTTAATCTCCATTTTCCATCCAAATCCTGAAGAAAAATTTCAGTAATTATTACTGCGGATCGAAAAAGGACATGACTTGTAATATATTACTAATGCCTCTACGGTATTCGCTGGGACCATACGAAAATTACCTGTTTATTTATTTATTTTTTTTTTGCTGAGGTAACCTTGAAAAATCTAACCAATTTTGAGTCATTTAAGTCTCTACTTAAAGACAATTTCTTATATACCACCATAAGTCAGTTGTCAACTTATCAGCTTATGGCTATGTAATCTCTAGTATATATTTATAGCTTAAAGTCTACTAATTACATATCATTTTGAAACAACAACTTCATACACTAGCTATTACTACCAAAAACTCCAAAAGGTTTTATAAGATGTAGTAATCTTATCTATGATATAGCGCCATTCAAAACAGCCATTGTTCATCTGTACCTTTTTATGAGAATTGCAATACGGGTTTAATTTAAACTGTCATATGAATTGAGAATATTTAATAGCCAAATTTAGCTCGAGGTATTGCAAACACGTTTTTCCTCCTTCAACAAAATACTTGAAGCAATTTGTTTATTTTCTTTCCTTTGGCCTTTCCTTTAATCTAACCTACTTTACATTAAAATGTTCCTCAGAAAACTGACAGGTGGCACGTGAGTGCATGTCAAAATAGAGTTATCAAAGTATTTTCATGATATTATATAATATATTTATGTTTTTATATTATTTTATCTTCTATACATATATATTTGTAAGTGATACACTGGTAAACATTTAATGAATTTTCAATAAATTATGTCTAGTTCTTTTTTATTTCTTACGAGAATTTCGATTACTAACTCCTATTATTATTGAATATTAAAACCCAATTATGAAGAGGTCAATTTGACAATCATAGAATCTTGATAGCCAGGGGTTAGCATTTCTGCTTCCAATGCAGAGGGTCACGGGCTCAAATCCGAGAGGTTCACTTAAATTTACCATAAGGGTTCGGATCGTTGTTCTTCAACAACTTTTGAATATCATTTTAAAAATGACACTGGTGTAGACAGTAAAATAAAACATTCGAAATTTTTAACTGAATTTCAAAATGTCAACATTGAATGCCTCAACATGAAAAATTTAGTTATTTCAACTTAATATTAGGACCATCCTCATTACTTCTTCAAACAAACAAACTACTGAGGAAAAAGTAAAAATTAACATATTTTAGTTACTGGAAACATATTATTAATTTTTAACTAATTTCACAGGAATCTATAATTGCTTTTGACGGTGTATATATTTTTTAACGCCCTGAACAGTTTAGTTTGGAGCCAAATCCCTTACTTAGACTTAAGTTTTTGAGACCTACTTATTTGCAATTAGTCTTAAGCCACTTAGTGTTAGAATCTGAAACTATGCATCACTGGTAACAATACACGTGTGACAGCGGGTCATTGGAGCTCAATCAATACCATAAACCTCCCCCATGATTGTATAACGCCCGTCATGTGGGGAGGCCGTGCAGCATTGTGCACGGTACAGACACTATACGAGTGAAAGATCTGTAAATCGATAAATGTAAAATATTAAGTCATAAGAAGAATTTCACTTCAGTATATTACACATATTAACTTTTCTTGGAGTACTATATTTTTAAACAAGTTTTAAGCTAATTTCAAAAATATAGTATTAATGATTATTGATAAAAGGCTGTTATTTCAATCTATTCACCCATAAATACATTCATTGTTTAATTGAAACTGAAAATTTTTAGAACAAATGAAGATAATAAGTTTTAGGAATTCCTACAGTTTCAAATAATACATGTACACTTAAAACAATTACACCATAAGAAGGTTTTGTGGGATCTAAAACTGAAACATATGTAGGTAGGTGTATATGTGATTATAAACTTGTAATATCAAGATTACAACAAATATAATAGTTATTTTATCTACTTAGTAATGTAAAAAATATATAAAATATTTTAAAATAATATTTATCTCCAAACAAATACCTTTTATATAAGTATTAATATTATAGGCTTAGTTACTGATTATTATTCCTATATTAGTTTATGAATAAACTTTATGACCTAATTATTAAAGAAACAGGATCATTGAGATGCTTATAATTTGTGAAATACCTGTTTTACAAATTATATGTTTAAATAATTAAATGTATTGATTTATAAAATAATGATATTAAAGATACGTCATGTCTCATTATATAAAGTTAACATTCCTAGGCATAAACTTGGATATTCCTGGTTACTTCCTGTACGTATGGTTTTGTGGTTTTCTGAAAATGAGTAATTTAAATACATACTTATACTTATATACCAATGTACGTAATCCTATATTATGTGCTTATTGACATTTCATTTATATCATATGGCTTACGTATATTATTTTTATTATTTGAAACAAAGCAACACTGTTAATATATGTTGAGTAAATTTATGTAATATATATAATATGCTACATGTAATAAAATTATTGTTAAATGTTTAATTAAAATACAATTATCTTGTTATAGTTTGAAAAGTAAAACAAAATTATTTATATCACACATTTTTATTTATCAAATGACACTTTCATAAAGGATTAAAAAATCTAAAAAAAGTTAAATGGTGTCTTTTTCTACCTCTGTAACACTTAAATTTGGATTAAAATCAATATTTTCTAGCCCCTGAGCTGCTTATAAGACTAAATTAAATAATTACCTTCGTCAATCAGCTCATAAGTTCGTAACAAATGTTAAGTAATATTTGTTTTCGTAATGTGCGTAATGTGTGTGTTGTGTGTGTCAGTTTTTTATTTTATATTTTAACGACGCCTTATGGCTGAACTTCAATGTCTGAAGATGACATTTTGATGTCGAAACGGCCGTAACATTTGTTACGAACTTATGAGCTGATTGACGAAGGTAATTATTCAATTTAGTTAAATTTGGAACCAACGGTTTAAGGGTGACTTCCAAACCACCACCAGTGACCGGGAAGGCGTGCTACGTGCAAGGACGTGATCTCTCTGCCCATACAAGGAAGATGGTGCTTGACGCCATCCTTAGGACAATGTCGGAACCCTCCAGTTCCCCAAGGCCACTGGCGCTCACAAATGTATTATAGTACTTAGGAAACAATATGTCCAAGTGTTTTACATTAGTATACACAAAAAAGTAGCCTACTTACTGGAGGACATTTTTTACGGGTACATCGATGGAGTTGTTGCCATATATGACGTTCCCGATGAACCCTCCTGAGGATTGTTTGTAGAACACACCCGGCTCGTCCACCAGCCTGGACAGGACGTTGAACTCCGGCTCGTCATACAGAGGTCTGCACAAGAACACTTCACTGTGGCCCCCCACGAGGATTCCCACCATCACCAGAGTCCAGAGGGCTGTCGAGAACAGGCACAGCAGTACGATGGTACTGGTGGGAACGGGAATTAATTGTAACTTGATTTAATTGGGTAGAAAAATACTTTATGAAGTTCCTTAAAAATTGAAATGAGAAATAGGTTGCGAAAGAATAACTATATTTTGAATATTTATTGAGGGCTACACCCATACATATTACAGGTTCGACAGTTGAATAACAGAAAAAAAATAATGATAGTCAAAATAAAAATGACGAACCAAAGTAGCATATTTGAACAATACATGGTAACCTCAAGCAGTACAACGAAAGGTCTTGTCACAATTCCTAGGTCATCTACCAACAGCTGGTGGAATCAATATAGAGAGCTATCAACACACTAATATAGATATGATTAGAATAATACCAATAAAGTTGTGCTACAAAAGTGGAAATTAAAATAGTAGTTGGAAAAACTACAGAATCAGATGACAAATCATATGAAGACAGACGTTCTACCCTAATCTTACAACAGAATTTCCTTTGAAATATTGTTAAATTACAAGGAATATACGATTAAATTCCAACAAAACAAAAATTAGTTTAAAATCAAAGTTTATTGCCTCAAGGAAATTAGATAAATTGTGGGTAATTATAAGCCTTATATATTTTTTTGCAGACATATAAAATTTATCAATGGAAAAGCCGAGAAAATTACGAAACGTAGAACGATATTTGTTTCGTAAATGTATATGTACTCGAACTGTGTACTCGTTCGATGTAGGGCGATGTATGTACTCGAATTGCGTGGAATTTTGTCTTGATATTAAATATGGAAGTGGTGTTGAAATTTCATATTATAAACAACATTTTGTTAGGGTATGTTAGGTTTTGTGGTAAGGCTGGGTATATCAAATTGAAGTTTTTATAAACCTAAGCTATTAAACTAGCATAGCCTAACGATACCTAACATAACCTAACCATACCTAACATAATCAAACCTAACTTAACTCTACCTAACATAGCCTAAGGTTACATAACCTAACAAAACGTAACCTTACTGAGTAACCTTATAGTAGCACGTTTTCGGTGTCGATAAACTTCATAATGTTCCAATTGCAAAAGGATAGTTTTTATTTTTTTTTATTTCAGTAACATCCTAATGGGGCGATCTATAAAATTCAACTAAACTGACTACTTTATTTCACTTAATTTTTTATGTACTTGTTACATTAACCTAATACTTACACGAGAATGGTAGGCCCTGCTGCTTTTTCGGAACCACAACATCCACAGCACATACTGCAGAGCAACATGGTCCAGATCATCAGAACTGCCACACCTCCACCTGTCCATAATCGACACTTTAAATAATGCTATTATGTATAGTCTAGGGAACAGTTACGTTATAGTGTAGTTGCCCTATGAATAATATTTAATATTTTTTATATCTATTATAAAATATTATCTTCACTATTCACTTTAGTGTACAAAATCTCTTCCTACAAGTATCATAAGTATATTTCATAAGATTATTTACTTACATAGATTGTTGTGTTCTAGCAACACTCTAATAGTTAAGTGTGTTTACAGAAAAATACATAATTCTAATTCAACTGTCACTTTAAAACTGTTTAAATACATTGGGGGATGGGTTAACATAATTTACTCTCCATTTAAATTTATGAGCTAGTGCTCTTGTTTGTACACTTTTTGACATGAAACGATAAAATATTATCTTTATAATTGCCAGTGTTTCTTTATATGACGAATGAAAAGGTGGGAAGATCTGTTTGAATACGACTTTACATTAAAACGATCTAGAATGTTATAGAATATTATAAATGGTATACTTTTCAATAGCAAGTTAAGTAATTTCTAACTATAGTAACCTAGATTACATAAAGAAAGTTAGCATATTTTAGGTCTTCATTGTCATTTGTAGATAGTCCTACCATACACCCTCTTATCATAATATCTCATAACCATAAAAAGCTAAAATATAATTAGCATAACAGATAACCTTAAGAAATAAATATATGAGAGTAGATTAAACTATTTAATTTTTTAATTATAATAGTGAAACGATATTGTACTTACCCATACATATGATCCATCGCCAGTACTCAAGTTGGTCCAGGTCCTGAGTCCAGTATCCTGCCTGGAACCGTGCGTCTCCCACTTTACTTGTCAAGTCCCTGGACAGCCTCTCCAGGGCGAAGGTGTGCTCGTCTATCTCCGCTCGCTGACGGGTCAGCAGTCGCCTCACATCTAGAGCAATGTTACAGAGAATCTATAACTTATAATTACTAATAGTTTTTGTTTTTAACGTAAAAGATTACTCAGAATATATTTATTTAAAAACATTATTATACATTATTTCTTTATTTAATTAAAGTGTCCATAGAGAAAGGTTTCTTTACTATCTTTATAGGTTAAGTTCGATATTTGTAAATTAATTTCACGATTGAAAATAAGCTTTGATATTCAAAAGACCGCATAATAAAGAAACATATTTTACATGCTTATGTACGGAGGAAATATTCTTGGTAGAAATAAAAGAGTAAAATGAAAAATATTGTTTGTAATAACATTATAGTATCTTCTTTGTATTTACCCTGGTGTTGTTTTATTGTATTTTTGATAAACTTTATTAAAAACTGCAATTAATTAAAGTTGCGAATAAATATATAGTGTACATGTATATTACTTTTGTTTAATTTGACTACGATGGTAATTACTGCAATAACAGGAACTATACTACCATCAAATAATGACACACGATGACTCTCATTGTAGTGTGGATGTCATAAAAGTAGCAGAATAATGAATGTAAAATTAATAATATATTCAGTATATTGGTAACATTTTGTTACCAATCCAAAAACTATTATATTTATGTCACGTAGTCAATAAATGATAATAGTTTTCACACGGAAAACAATCTGATTCGTCATGTTTGTTTTAAATCACTCGCACATCACAATTTTTAAAAATAGGCCTCTTGTTAGCTTAGTGGTTAGCACGTCTGATTCCAACACAGAGAGTCACGGGTTCCAATCCCTTGAGGTCCACTTAAATTTTCCATAGGGGTCCCTCACAACGTTTGAATTCTCCTTGAAATCATTTGAAATGCTTATTTACCTCTTAAATTGTTAAATATTTCAACGGTAGTTTGCTAGATTAAGTGGTGTTGCTTACCTTCTCTGGCTTCTCGAGTGTCAGCTTCAACTTTGGCAGGGACGGTTTGGAAGTGATCCTTAGCTTCTGATACAGCAAGCTCCAAGCCAACTCCACCCATTCTTCGCATTCGGTTGAGCCTTTCATCTGTCTTAATCTGTTGAAATATTGGATACCAATAAACTATTAGAAATACAAATTCACTTGTTAATACTGATAAATTTAACCAAATTAAGTTTACAATAAACAATTTATAAGATTTATGTAGATTTGAATATGTTTTTTATACTATATATACCTTTAAAATATTTAAACGCAATAATATTTTAATATACGCTAACAAATTAATGATGAGTAAAAAATTTCATAAAAATAAATAACTGTACATGCCTTATTTGAAAGCTACATAAAATTATTAACCTTTGTACTTTTCCAGCTCTAGAAAAGAAATCAACATAGAAAAAAATCAGTAACTTATCAAGAGTTATAAACAACTATATCAACAACTGAGTCGTAAAAAAGGATTTTGTGGATCGATAACAAGTAAACAAGATGAGTGCAGACTTTATCAAGTTTGAACGTGATTTCCAGTCCAGAAGCATCAATAGAATCACACATTGTGCGGTCTCGAGGTCCGCAGGCCCGACGGAACAGTTCCACTTGTTGTCGAAGGTCGGATAGCTTGTCACGGGATGACATTAGAAGATCTTGAGTGGTCCGCACCTCCTCCATAAACCGCTCGACTTGTTGCGTTACTGTTTTGGCTTCTGAAACAGCCAACGGCAAGTTGAAGTTTTTAGTAATAGCCTGATATGTTTTAGTAGTTTAAAGATCAGTCAAATATGCTTATCGCAAACATTCCGACAAATGGTAAATTCTAAAAATTCAGATTTAACCAATTAACAACTAAGAAATCTGATCAAGAGTGTACCAGCTGATTTAAAAATATCCCAATTTAAGTATTCATATAACTTACTTGAACATTTTTCTATATACAATTGGTTATATAAATAGCATTTAATGTCTTTTATTGGCTGCTACAGACATTTGTAGATGAATATGGGTGCTAACAGTATTTAAGAATAAAATATACGTCCTTTGCAATAAAGCTACTGACAGTCATGTGGAACAGTTAAGAAAATAATTAATCCTTCTGGACTAGGACTGAAGGAACAAATTGTGAAACCTGTACCTTACAGATCCGTCAATACCTGAATCAAATCATTATCGATGGGAATATTATAGACTTGGATACTGCAAACTCACTATATCCTGACAATTGATTGAAACCCTATTCAACTGTAAATTGTACATTCATTGCCTTTGACCAACAAGTTTCGAACATATAATACAGTATAACTATACTATATATAATAAAGAATATTGCACAGTTTTGTTTTAGTATAGGTATAGATATCAAGTTTTGTATGACTCTAAACTGGAATGTTATTTGAAAATATTTTACATATAAAGTGTCTTAACTACAGATAATTAGTACTGGGACAAAAGTAACATTCTAATCTTAACTGAAGTTTTTTAACACTCGGTAACTACTTTAATGTAGAATTTTATATTAATCTAGAAATCCTTGAAAAAGGGACATTTTATCAGGAATATGTTATATTCCTGATTAAAAATAATCATTCTTTCAAGTTATATTTAAGCTGTGTAAAATTTATTTTTAATCCATACAAACACGTTGGACTTTGTTTAATGTTATATAAAAAAACAACTATCCCAAATTGCAAGACAGTTTTACTATCACGTTAGATTTTTCATGATCATAAAAGCAGCAGTTTCATTTCATTCAATTATATTGCTCTTAGATACTCAATAATAAGACTTATTGTTGTGTTTTCAAAGGAAACATTGTGATTTACGTTCCTTTCCGAGGCGATTGGGTCTGCTTTCCAAGTAGCTGACCCAGATTGGATTTCGACTGTGTTGCCACGTACTCTTCCCTCGGCACTGTTCCCGTCGAGTGGGACTTAACTAAAATACGATAGTTCCGGGGTGAATATAAGAGTATTCTCCTTAAGCCTAATGTTGCCTACGTAAGAAAATTTTGCACTTTTGTAAGCTTTAACTGTGCTCAAATCCGTAAAATTAGCGTCCTCTTTGTCAACTGGCATTCAAGTACGCCGACAAATTTCTTTACTTGTGTGATGTATTTTATTTACTTTATAAATATATAAATTAATGCAGAGTCACTCATGACACCTGTACTATTTGTTAATTTTTTAAATATTAACATTTGTGTTTGGAATAGTTCCATATTTATTATCATTGTAAAAATATGATAAATATGAAGATGAAATGAACTGAACATATTTTTGAGGTTGACTAAGTTAATGTTTTAAAATTAATAGGGGTTTTATTTATAAAAGAAATCATAAGTATAGATAATTTCAAAGATCAGCACCAACCTGATATACGTGTACGTCCGTGGTAGACTAACGTTACTAAAACGTTTGGGCTACTAAGAACTAGTAATTTTAGTGGCCGATGTGAAAATGTAATTTTCATTTATAAATCAATTAATTATAGTTGATTAGGATGACTTATGTTATTGATAGAAGTTCTAAGAATAACAGCGTTATTCAACGTAATATTTAAAAATAAAAGGTTTATGGAATGGTAAAAGACACTAATCCTAATAAAAACAAACTTGAAAATGTATATACTGTAATAATTCTGTTGGATTCTTAAATAATTTACTTTAATTTGGGATTTATTTTCATCTAATCTAGTTTATATGACTGTTTTGTTGCCTAACTTAATTAATTCTTAACAAAAAGCTTATTGCCTCATAGTCTTCACATTTACCAAAGGAATGTCCTATAAACGTTACCAAGCAAAAATCAATCCCCTATATGTTAAATATATGTATTTGAGATAGTTTGTTACAAATAATTTTCTAATCTACCAAAATGTTTACCTTTTGTCATATCACCAAGAGATTCCAATGCAACATCCAAACCCGTTTCTCGAACTAGTTCCTTCTGAATTGGACGACCCAATAAGGCATCCACATCTGAAATAAAAATAATAAATCATTTCCATCATAATAACGTACTTGGTGTTTTTGTGTAAACATAATGTAACAAGGATTGTAACCACTGTAAAGTAAGACAACACTTGATCTATTTGTGTGGCTTAATAAGTATAGTCCATTAAAGAATATTTAAAACTTTTTATTTTTCTTATTAGTAGTATCTTAAATTAATTTCTCATGATACCAAACTGTACTGTTTTTAGAAAGTATTTGTAAAATATATAACAAGTAATTAGAAAACATTTATGCTTTATTTACTTGTTTTTTATTAAACTTTTAACTATAACTGGAATTTCCTTAAGATTTATCACATAGTAATTAATTACTGCCTAGCCATATGTATTATAAATCGATCTGTTAAGTACAATTATATCATTGCACGGGCTTTCCTTAAATAATATTAATTATTTGTTGTAATACAAAATTCATAAATATCTATCAACTAACTAAAACTTAGAAAAAATTTTATAATTTAACTTGATTGGTTATTGAAAAATGATATAGCTTCAAAAGAATCCTTCCAAAGATTATTATTGCTACAACTATAATAAAAACGTATAAGTGTTAAATTTAATTCATTAATACAAAATTTGTGATTTATATTTAAGTCTGTATACCGTAATGAATCACTCAATATCACCACATTAATATTGTAATTTTTAAATTTGTGATCCACAGGGATGATTATGAATAGAAAAATTTAACATTAGTATATTATTTACTTGTTATCAAAACTTTTGATCATCATGAACAATTAAAATTCACACCGAAGTCTTCACGGTAACAATATATCCCAACAAAATGTCTAAGGATTGAAAATAGAAAAAAAACCATAGAAAATCTGGACATGTATTTATATGGCCATTAAAAACAATGTAGCAGCTAAAACAATAAACATTTCCCAAACATGGTCAGAGGCTATTAAGAGAATTACAAAATAACAACCGAATGAGTTACTGTCATGTTCAGTCTTGTTGCAAAATGGTTTTAGTCAGTGTTTGGGTACGAAACAATTAGCAGTATTTAAAATCTACTTCTATACAATCTTATTTACTCTTACTGTTACTTCATTACCACTATTTTTTTTATTGCAGTTACGGTTAGGTTAGGTTAGGTGGCTACTAAAGTTAATCACAAAGTGGTAAATCCAATGATTGACTTATCGCCGAATGCGCTCTCCGTGTACGTTCTTGGAAAGCGATAAGATAAGGCAAGTTATAACGGATTCCTAGCGAATAAGAAATACTACAGTCGACGTAACAATTATTAGGGAACAGCATTTAGAGCGATATAATATTTATCAAGCGGTGGAGAATTAAGGGGAAAAAAAGTTGTGGTAGTGAATTAACGAAATAAATCCCAGATGCGTTTCATTTGTCGAGATAACTTTTTTTGTATTTTTATAAAATAGTTATTTATGCTCGAATTAGTACTGTATGTTAATTTCAAATCTTAATGAAAGTGTGGAGTTGAAAAACAACTGTCATTCATTATTAGATTATAACTAATTCCTTGTTTACTTATTTATGATATCGTTTAAAGCATAACAAAATAAATGTATGGTTCACATAAGTCATTTATTTACAGAATTATTTCCCTATTTTACAAATTATTATTGGCTATGATAAACTGCAAATAAACTAATATATTAAAGCGATACTATGACTTCTACAGGAATGTATCTATATTAGCCATAAATATTAGTTCTATCTGTCTAGATCACACAAATAAAAGATATTTTTTAGTTTTTGCTAGATTGAATTGTAATACTTATTTTATTATTATGTGCTTATAATTTTTCTCAATAATTAAGAAAGAAAAGCAAGTACTCCGACGCTTAAAATGGTAGAGAGACATTTTTAGTCACAAATGAAAGGAAATAACTAAAAAAAGGCTTTAAACGATATTATTATACTAAAGTATTCGTGTGTGTTAATATTAATCTATAGTCCTCGGAATTCCATTTAAAATTAATACTTGAGGATTTTGGACCATTTTACCATAGTAAAATTTTTTGATAAAATAAAGAAATGTCACTGGTATAAATAGAAATATTTATGTTTGTATGAGCATTAAGAGTTACATTTTACTAAATAAAATTTGAAGTATAAGATGCTTAATGTCATATAAAAAACATAGTTATTATTTTAATATTGTTTAAATTACTAAGGAAAAACAAATTTAAGGGCATAGCAGTTGCTTGAGAATAAGTCTATCAAACTCATTCTGTTTGTCTATGCACGAAGTTTTAGTATTAAATAACTTATATAATAAAACTTGTATAAATAATAAGGGATCTTCAAGTAAATACGTGTATTAACACCAAAATTGTATGCATATATATACATAATGACTTTGACTAACTATTTTATGGGTTAACTAATGAGGTAACCGAATTAATTAACTATTTTAGCTAAATCGGTAAAATACCAAATAAATGAAGCTAAATAAACAGATTTTAATATATAACGTTATTAAAATGGGAAGCTAAATATGATATATCACTATACAAACTAAACAGTAGTAGTTTGCCAGTGGCTAAGGCCAGATGGGCTGACAAACTGTAACTTTGCCAATGTCAGGGAGGCGCCTCTCTAAGCTGTCACTGATATATTGCTGTTACCTCTGAACCACCGTATTTCGTTACGCAGCTCCGTACCTTTATTTACGTTCCATTAACTCGTCCTCCCCTGTAATACAAGTACTCTATTTACTTTTAACAGCTTGTAAATCTTCAGGTATCAAGTTTGTGTTAACATTATTTCTGATAGAATTGTTCTCTGTTAACTGTACACAATCTGTCGATGTTACTTTTATGGTAGATTAAATTTGCTGAAGGTAATATTTAGATCTAGGTCTCTTCTTCGTAAATATATTTGTCATTGTAAAATTATGTAAAAAATACTATTTAATTATACAAAACTCGATTTTCTAATTGTTGAATGTCACATTGAAATATAAACTTTGCTTTTTAATATGTTGTCATTAGGAAGATAGTGCATGTTACTTTAATAAAAAACATTACCTAAATAAGCTATAATTATATAAGTAATTATAAAGTTTTTGTTTACGTGTCACTTTAAACGTGAATATTAGGTCTATCGAGATTACGTTTAAGAATAACTTCATAACTGTAGTTTAATAATGAAATGGAATGAAAAATGCCTTCATTAAAGAGGTAAAGCCCTCTCTAACACTTAACCCCAATAGTATAATTATATAATGAGTGGCATTTTCTTCATAATAGATTTACAATATTATGTAGTTCACGCTGAACATATTAAACATTAATACCTCAAATAAAACTTGAAGTAATGAACACAAATCTCTATAAGAAGAATAGGGCTTATGGAAAAAAGTCATCCTGTTTTCTTTTGGTTTCATAAGTTACCAAGAGAGCGCTCTGCTCTGAGTAAAGTCAGTGTAAGAGAGACAAATAGGGAGTAAAGTTAGTGCGAGAGAAACAAATAGTGAGTAAAGTCAGTGTGAGGGAAAGAAATAGTGAGTAAAATTAGTGCGAGAGAAAGAAATAGTGAGTAAAGTCAGTGTGAGAGAAATAAATAATGAGTAAAGTCAGTGTAAGAGAGACAAGTAGTGAGTAAATTCAGTGTGAGATAAACAAATAGTGAGTGAAGTCAGTGTAAGAGAAAGAAATAGTGAGTAAAGTCAGTGTGAGAGAGACAAATAGTGTGAGAAGTCAGCGAGAGAAAGAAATAGTGAGTGAAGTCAGTGAATGAGAAACAAATAGTGAGTAAAGTCAGTGCGAGAGAGACAAATGTAGTATCTGTCAGTAGATGGTGTGAAAAAAACAAATATATGGGAAGCACTTTCTCTTGCACTGATGGGAGGAAAAAGCAGTCCGCATAATCTACCTGCCACTGATCGAGTTAGAATTTTTAAGCTCTGCACTAAGCTGAGTGTTTAATTTATCATGGGTTCAGAAGTTGTTATAAAGATCTGTATCGATATCTTGAGATTCTACTTTCAGTCTATCACTATTGTTTACGTAACATAGAGCAACCTTAAGACCATATTTCTTAGCAGAATAGAAAAATAAACAACTATTTTACATTTACGCCAACCCTAACCCCTAACCTTTAAATCAACATTTTATATGGACGAATCACCTACTTTCTAGGTCAGCAAACACGGCTTGCAGAGTCTGATCCAAGGACTGAGTCAGCAAAAAGTGAAGTTGGAGGTGAGAGTTGTGGATGAACGTAGAAACGTCGCTGAGAGCTGTCTGGACAACCTCGCTACTCTGGACTACTGCTGAGGAAAGTTGCTCGTTTGTTACAAACATTCCCACCATTCCAGCGCTGGAAAAAATATATTTTTAAATTAATTCAATTACTCATTTTAGTATATTGAATCTGAGAATAATTTTTGAGGCGTCACGTAAGCTAGTAAAAAAATCTGTCAACAAGGCACATACTGTAGGATAAAAATGTATTAAGTGTTAGACACAGCTTAACAGTGTACAAGATGTAAGACATTTCTATTACTTACCTATTCCTAACCGTTCTTAGTACGTTCCCGAATATATTAAAATATATTTTAAAGGTGAAAAACCATGTCTTAGTTTCTTTACGGATGTAGATCCAAATGAAGTAATTATAAATTATGGAAGGCTCGTAAAATAGGACTAGTAGGTTAATTGATAAACGAAATATAACAACCATGTAGAACCTAATTTAGCTCATGTTGTCATATATACTTAAATCATGGGTAGTTCTGATTTCATACAACTTGACAAGTAAAACAAAAAACATAATAATATATCTTATGAGAATATGTAATAGTCTTTATATCAGGCCAATTGTATATCTAACAAAGATAAATAAGATTGCCGGCGTGATGGCTCAGTGGCTAAGGCTTCGGACTGCGGAGGGCAATGTTCAAGGTTCGAATCCCCACTGAGCCAACGGTCGGTACTTCACTCGTTGAATAAAGTTGACGCACAGGCCTGTAGGCCCATGTCAACTGGCGAGTGAAGTTTATATATATATATATAAAAAAAAGAATAGAATTTGATTTACCACTGAATACATTCAGTCTCAATTTAGACAATTAATGACAATAATTTAGCTCTGAATCTCAAGCAGTATTATTGAAATATAATTAAGTGAAACTAAAATATACCAAGAATTATAGTAAAACTAGAGAATTATTAGTAATATTCATCTTCTTAACATCAGTTCATGGTCAAAAGATTTTTAATTTTATGTCTATCTGGATCCAATTTCCACCGTTGTTATGTAATATCTGTATAATGTCATTATTATTTTGTGAAATAAAATGCTTTATCTATCTATCTATTACAATAAATCCCCAATAATGTGTGCTTCAGTCATCTCAGAAATGGACAGTCCAAAAAAAGTGGATATAAAAAGGACACAAGATAATTTAAACAATACTTAAAGCAACTACATAATTTCACTGTAGCTGATAAAGAGTTTACTAAATTAGCAACTTTACAAATACACTCAACATTGTCTACTCAAATTACTAAAAAAAGAAATAACTGCTGCATTTAAATAAGAAATACACTTTTCTTATTTTCGATAACTGCGCACTTTATAGACGCCTCAGAAAATATATTTCGTGTTCAAATATTGGTAACATATCGGTTTACATTTTTATCTTCTGATAAAAGACATTTTCTAAACCTGTGTTTACTTTATCACGCATATATCTACCAAATACAACTACCTACAAAACTAGTTTTTTCTGTTATATCTCGAAACATAATCAACTGTTCTGCCTAAAATAGTTTTTATTTATTTGCTTATTCAGCGTAAACAGTAACTAAGAATAGCAAAATGATGTGAATGTACACTAAATCACGGAGACATAACGAAAAAAGAACTGCAATGTAACAGATTTGATTTGTTTTACTTAGTTTTTCACTGAATAGTGAACACTTTCCCAGAAGGGGTGTTGACACTTATACACTTACGTTGGTATTGACACACCCACCCATACATGTTCTGTGCCCCATCCACCCACACACGTACAGTGATATTGACGCACTTACCATCCCACACACGTAAGTCACTTAACTTTTTAACATATTTTAAGTCACTTACTTTTGATATTGTGTCAAGTCATAATTAAATTGGTCGGTAGCGTAGTTGGTTCAATCCCAGCTTCATGTGCTAAAGGTTCTCAGTTCGATCCCAATCAGAGTCATAATACATTTTGAGAGGGATCAGCTGATAACCACCGGCTGTTCATTTTTCATTGGGCTATTAATTAATGACACTTTCTAAGGAATAGTCGGCCTTAGTTTGTAACAATGACTACATTCACTCATCTACACTCATTCGAAATCCATATTCGCCCATATCTTGACGATCGGCGTCTTATGAATGAATGAATAAATAAATAAATAAATGTCAATTGTATCAGATGATAACAATTGACTCAACCGACCGCCCATACATGTACGCTGATATCACCCCCTCCCCCTGTTTGCCCATACAACTACAGTGGTGATGAACTCAATACCACTGTTCGTAATTAGAGGAGTAGATAGGTCAATGCTATTATATGTGTATAGGAAGGCGATTGGGACAATACCACTGTTTGTGTTTGGGAAGGTGAGTTATTGACATCGAGTGACCTAATTTGAGCAAATTTTTGTAAGACGCCCTTTACAATGATACTCTTCCTCGCCTCGCGGCTACCGCCACTTCTTATAAAACTTCATCATCATCATCATCATTCTTTATTAACATATTCATTTGTACACAACAGTAAACCCTTGTTACAAATATGATGCATTGTCAAATACTAATACTAACTTAAAATAATCAACTAATAGAGCTATATAACAATCTCAAAGCTAATAGAGTTAATAAAGTTCAAACAATCAATAAAAAATTTAATCTGAGCAAAGTTCCAAACATTCTTTTACAGAATAAAAAGAATGTTCCACTAGGTATTTTCTGAGAATTTTTTAAAATTTTTTAAAGCTATTGCACTGTTTTATTTTTATTGGCAGATGGTTAAAAAGCCTGACTCCCATATAGAGTGCTCCCTTTTCAAGTTTTGTGGTTTTGTGGATGGGGTAAAATAAAAGGTTTTCGGATCGGGTTTGATTGTTTGGTTTGGTCAAGGAATTTAGGTTTTTAAAAGTTAACGAGAGAACAGATTGAATATAAATAGAAGGGACAGTAAGGATACAACTTTGCGTGAAGAGCCCTCTACATGGGTGCGATCATCTCAAGCCGAACATTCGTCTGATGATGTTCTTTTGAGACTTGAAGACCTTATCTACCATTTGTGAACTGCCCCAAAAAGCAATTCCATAACGCACTAAGCTTTCGAAATATCCTCTATAGACATCAATCAGGACTTCAAAACTGCACGTACCTTTGAGGATGTTTATTGCATAAGATGCAGAACTCAGTTTCTTTAGCAGTTGCTGAATGTGAGTTTTCCCTGATAGGGTCTCATCTATAACGACTCCAAGAAAATTAGTGTCTGAGCAGATAGAAAGTTTTGAGCCTGAAGTTAGAGGTATTTCACAAACTACTTGCTCAGAGCGAGAAGACAATCGGAAATTCATGGCGGTGGTCTTGGTAGCGTTTAGCAGGAGGCCGTTTGCTTCAAACCAACAACAACACTCTGTCAATGTGCTAGCTAAATTTGACAGAACACAATCTTTTGACCCACCTGAAACCAAGATGGAAATTTCATCTGCGTACTTGCACAGTTTTGACTGCCTGTTTTTACAACTCAGGTCATTAATGTACAACAGGAACATAACCGGCGAGAGAATACAACTTTGTGGGACCCCTACCTTAGTCTCAAGCCATTCTGAGCCAGATGATAGCCCCTCTGAGTGTGTAATGCTCACCCTCTGTTTCGGCCTTTCAGAAAGGATTGGATCCAATGCAACGGGACCCCTCGTACTCCATAATAACTCAGTTTTTCAATCAAAAGGGCATGATCGACAAAGTCGAAGGCCTTGGATAGGTCACAGAAGACGCCAATAGTCTTCTGCAACCCATCCAAAGCCTCGAGGACCTCGTTGGTAAAATCAAACAGAGCTGACTACGTGGACTTCCCAGGGTGAAAGCCGTGTTGTGAGTCGTCTCTCTCAATACCACCGTACGGGTATGAGAGGGCGAGTGGGTCAATACCACTGTACGTGTATGGGAGGGTGGGTGGGTCAATACCACCGTACGTGTATGGGAGGGTGGGTGGGTCAATACCACCTTACGTGTATGGGAGGGTGGGTGGGTCAATACCACCGTACGTCTCTGTATTGTTATAAAATGTTATAAAAATGTTATAAAAGAAAAATTGAGAGGTATTTTATTTTTACAATAGGCCTACCTTTATACACTCATTTTTACAATACCCACCCATCCGCCCATACACGTACAGTGGTATTGACCCACCCACCCACCCATACACGTACAGTGATATTATTCCACTGACTATAACTAGCTTGGCTGTCCGCAAAAACCATAATTTTGTTTTGCGTCCCTGTCAATCGACTCCGGGGCGCTGAGGGTGCCTGATTCCTCGGGATAGGCACAGGTGTACTACTATTCTCTCGATGTATGTGGGCTTTGGTGGTGACCATCGTATGATGTTTATCATTTAACAGCAAAGCAGCAGAAAGTTCTTCACTTAATGGCTGAACGTTTTTTTCTGTTGTAACAACAAACTTGTCTTCCTTTACATATGAATTTTTAGCTGTGTGTTTAGGTAATTTAAAGGAACCTGCACACCTACATTTTTCCCAAAGAGAATTTATTTCTGTCTTTTGTTAGTTCAGCTTTGATGAAAGCTCGTCAGCATCCTTCTTTAAAATGTCAACAATTTTGTCTTTGTCTTTTAGTTCTGCTTTTAGTTTCTTTATAACTTCATCCATATATTTTACATCAGATAATAGTTTTTTAATTTCTCTCTCGGCGTTTCCCTCTGCAGATAATGACTCTTCAAAATCAACTTTTCTCATGCGTTTTTCAACTTCAAGTTGTTTTTGTAGCATAGTATTTTTGGCAATGATTTCCAAAATGTTAGTTTTTAAATCTTCATCAACTTTCATGCAGGCATCAAGACGGTTCAGCAGATTAACTAACTCTGGCACTAAATAAACAGTTGCATCTTTTGTATATTTATCAGCAATCACCTTTAATATTCCATACAGATTAACTGCTAAATCCACAACTTCGTCATTTATTAAGTCATTTTTTATGTCCATAAAGTCCTCCTTCATGCGGTCTCCCCGTATTTTACGTGTCATCATTTTGTCCATAAATTTAACAGAGTTCAAATTTAGGGTTTGGCTTCAACAGTGATATTATTAAGTTATATAATATTACAGAGAGATATTGTAATTATCGTTACGCCTTCAAAATAGTCTCAGCAATAACTGTATAACTTGTACGCATTTGATCAGTTATCAGAAGGCACTGATAAGAAGTCAAGAGGACGCCGCTGCGTGTTAGTCGGTAGCGTAGATCAATCAAGGCAGAGTCACCGGTTCGTCGCTAGATCGCGAGCCCCGCCCGTCATGTGGCGCTCTATTTTAAAATATTTGAAACAGGGCCGCTGTACTATCTTGCCTTTTCGTTAAGATTTCTTGTTATTACAGAACACCTTCATAGGTTAGATAGTATTACAAATTCTTGAAAATAAGTGTTAATAAATTAAATTTACTGAAACTGATTGATAGAAAATGACTGTGACACATAAAACATTGACTTTACTTACTGAAAGGTAAAAACCTGCACTGTAAAATATGGAAAAAGTTTAGAATATTTGAGGACGTACATGAACCCTGACTAATTCTTAACTTAAACTGTCTGAGACTTGAATTATAACACTGTATGTGAATGGGAGGATGAGTGTATGTACAAAAAAATACTTTTGGTTTAAAACTAGTTTATGAGCTAAAGTTTCATACATAGACCTTCACCTCATAGACCTTCACCTCATAGACCTTCACCTCATAGACCTACACGTCATAGACCTTCACCTCATAGACCTTCACCGCATAGACCTTCATCTATCCACTGGCCATAAAAATAGCCATATTTGCTAAGGGTCTAAAATGTACGTTAATGTTATTATATCTTCGAATTTTTTTAAAACAAACCTAAACAATTCCAATCACTAATCAAAGCCAATTCGCATTGGCTTCATTCAGTTTGTTGTTCACAAAAAGCCAATGCGAAACTGATAGAGATGATTGGCCCATTTGCTAAGGATATACTGCACAATGTGGAAAGACAAGTTGAAGTGAGTTTCTACAGTGACCTGCAATGACCTAAGATTTATATCAGCATCTGATGCATTAATATACATCTGATGTATAGTATAATACACATTCGGTCCACTGTTTCAGATGCCAAACTTGGAAAAGTAAAGTAACGTAGTAATTTCATAAATATGAGAGGTACCATAATTTAAGTAATTTTAAAATTTACTTTTTTGTATAAAGCAATAGGAATAAATTGTAACACGAGTAAAATAGCCAATACCACATAGAAGGAGGCAGTAAAATCCACATCCAATAAAGCGCCGAATGGATGTTGAATTATAAAGTTTGGGTGTCGATAGTTAGTTGTCCATTTCGCACGTGGATGACCGAGCCATAACCGCTGTCACGTCATAATCTTCTAAGTTTAACGTTGTATTTATTATTATCTTTACGTCAGTTGTTATCTATTTATATAAGCCATTTTAGCATTTGTTGTGGCCATAAGAAATCGCCCTGCGTTTATTTTTCTTCTGTGGCTAATACTCCCTAAATACAAGGTGGAAAATAAATATGGAAACATTACCACAGCTTTTCTATGATTTAATTTGTAAAAGAGAAATCCTGTACCATCATCATGGTTACAAAGAGCCTACTTTCTGAAACCATTAGCAACATTTCACTTTTTCAGGGAGACGGCCCGCGACGAGTTGAATGAAAATTGTCAAAATTAGCCCAGGTCGAGTTTGGTATCAAAATAAAGATATATTGAAAATAAATTATATACCATAAACTGGGATTTGAAAGGTTTATCTTTCCAGAGTAGTGGTCATTTGAATTGCAAAGTACAGTTAATAATTTGATCAATATTATTTCTCTGCAACTTCACTGTTTCAAGTAAATTGTTGTGACAAAAAAATACACTTAATGGAACACAATTATTAAATAAAAATTAAATTATCATATTATCTATGAAAAACATATAAATTAGTTACTTCACAAGACAAAATAACTAAATTTGTTTTCATGAAATTCAAATGCCTGCTACTTTAGAAAGGACAAACCTCTCGAATTTCAGTTTGTGGAAATTAATTTTTATTAAATATGTCTTTCATTTGATACCAAACTCGATCTAGGTTTACATTGAGGATTTTCATTCAACTCTTCAAGGGCCATCTGACTAAAAATATGAAATGTCGCTAACGGCGTCGAAAGTATGTTCTTTGTAACCATGATCATGTACAATATTTTACTCTTACAAATGAAGTCATATAAAAGTTGTGAAAACTTTTCCACCATATACTTCAAGATAGACATTTAGAGTATATAATAACCCATCCACCCACTCATACACGTACAGTTGGATTGAAAGAATGGGACTAACAAGCATATCTCTAAACGGATGTACAAGAAAATATAAGTATAGTTACTAATAATAACTATGTGTTATTAAAATTTAAACTGGATACGTTTAAAAATTGGCATTTTTTGTGTAGGGCCTGGATGTTATACTTAAGAAAGTAGTCATTTAATAATACATCAGCTGGTTAATGTTGCAATACCCAAATAGAGTGCAATAAACTTATAGTTTAATACACTCTAAGTAGATTACACTTTATATGGATAAAAATAGTTGAGGTACCATTCAACTTACCATAGGAGAACTAGAAGTAGTTGTAGTATGAAAACCAAGGTTCGACGTCGACAGTTCCCCGCCCAGCCACCACTATCCTCTCCACAGTCGTCCGAACGGCCACCCATCCGGTAGCAGGCGTGTGACAGGACCACAATAGGAACAGCCAGGGCTAGTAGCACACCAGCAACCAGGCAAGCCACAAACCCAACCTCTACACGAAGTGACTGAACAAACATGAACAACAATTTATATTCAAGTAGGGCACCAGCAACCAGGCATGCCTCAAACCCCACCTCTACACAAAGTGACTGAACAAACATGAACAACAATTTATATTCAGGTAGGGCACCAGCAACCAGGCATGCCTCAAACCCCACCTCTACACGAAGTGACTGAATCTACACGAAGTGACTGAACAAACATGAACAACAATTTATATTCAGGTAGGGCACCAGCAACCAGGCATGCCTCAAACCCCACCTCTACACGAAGTGACTGAACAAACATGAACAACAATTTATATTCAGGTAGGGCACCAGCAACCAGGCATGCCTCAAACCCCACCTCTACACGAAGTGACTGAACAAACATGAACAACAATTTATATTCAGGTAGGGCACCAGCAACCAGGCATGCCTCAAACCCCACCCTACACGAAGTGACTGAACAAACATGAACAACAATTTATATTCAGGTAGGGCACCAGCAACCAGGCATGCCTCAAGCCCCACCTCTACATGAAGTGACTGAACGCACATAAACAACACTATATAGATACTTGGGGCTAACAACACAACAGCATCCAGGTTTTACATATGTAGTATACATAAGTAATTATTGAAGGTTGAATAATACACATGATTACATTGTAATAATTCCTGCTGGGCCACGGTACCAGGGATTGGTAGCGTGGCAGCAATGTTAGTGACGTCAGGGCTCCGTCAGCTGTTTCCCTAGGAATAGAACTTATTTCTATGGCCTCTCTATTACAAACATTGCTCAACCCTGGTTCTGAATTTAAACCCACTATTTGGTCTATATGCCGTTTCCACATCAAACCGTTATCTAATTGTACCAAATATGTTACAGGCCCCAATGCTTTAACTATTTTGCCTGCAACCCATTTACTCCCTCTGAAATCCCTTGCTAGGACTGGTTGTCCTTCGCACAGAATTCTAGTTTTACAACCACTAGTATATCTTACTTGTTTACTTTGATTATCATGTACGTACTTTGAATACAAGGTCTAATTGAATCGAATCTAGTTCTGAGAGAACGGTTAAACACTAATTTCTTGTGTAGTACTATGCAGAGTATCTATACATTAAAAAAACCTGTTTAAAGCTAAATTTACATTTTCATTTTCAAATAAAGCACACTTTAGACGTTTCTTTACTAACTTGACTGAGTTTTCGGCCTAATCATTAGTACATATGGAGCATTTTAACTTTGCCTTACACCATTACAGTTTAAAACAATTATGAAACCCCTGAATACTAAATAGAGGTCCATTACTACTTATAATTAATTCAGGCAAACCAAATCTGGAAAACATAGCTCTTCATTTGTCAATTGTTTGCTTAGCCGATGTTGAACTAACAACTTCAACCTCCAGCCATTTGCTGTATGCGTATAATACAATTATATATAAACTTTCTTTAAATGAACCAAGAAAATCAATATTTATTCTTTGCCAAATTCGAGACGGGAAGACCAAGACATGTAACTGACTCTTATTTGGAGTATCTCTGTTTGCATGACAAGCTGGACAACCTTGAGATGTGGATTCAATGTCTTTATCAATCGACGGCCACATAAATATGGTATTGCTAATGGCTTCATTTTTACTATTCCAAAATGCCCACAATGTAATTATTTTAACAAAGGTTTTTAATGACTGTGGCACAACTACGCGATAACCACACATAATTATACCCTGCTCAATGGTTAGCTCACTTTGTCTTTGAATATAAGCAGTTAATTGTGAGTATATTTTACTTCATTAGGCCACCCATATAATATATATCCGAATAATGTTTTTAACTCTGGGTCTTTTTGTGTTTCAGCACTTACAAGATTGAGATCAATTGGAAAGTCATTTGAATACATTTTAAATATGTACCTACGTAGTTAATATGTACAGCATTACCATTAATAAATTCTAAAGGTAATGGTAATCTGGAGAGACCATCTACGTTACCATGACAATGTGATTCAACATAACAAATGTTATACTTATACCCTGACAGAAATAATGCATAGCGTTGTAATCTACCTGCTGAAAAAGTTGGCAAACCCCTTTTCTCTCCAAAAATATACAATAATTGTTTGTGGTCGGTACAACGTATGAATGGTCCACCATACAAGTATTGGTTAAATTGTTTTACACCTTATACTATACCTAGCGCTTCTTTGTAGATTTGTGAATTAGCTTTTTCTGCTGAGTTTAAGACTCTACTAGCAAAACTAATAGGCTTCTCACTACCATATGTTTGAACTTGACTTAAGACTGCTGCTATTCCATAGTGTGCTAGTACCTCTGAGAATGCAAGCTTATTTTTAATTGCTTGAAAGGATATCATACAATCTTTATCCCACTTAAATTCTACACTTTTCTTTAATAAACTGTACAGTGGAGTTAATACATTAGCTACTAATGGCATACATTTGCTATAGTAATTTACAAGACTAATGAACCCTTTCAACTTAGTAATATCTCTGAGTATTGGTGCATCAACAATTGCTTTAATTTATCTGAGGACATGCTTAACTCTTCCTTATTGATAACAAAACCTAAGTATTCTAGTTTGTCTTTGAAAAATTCACATTTATTTGTACTGACTGTTAGACCCTAATCACCTAACTTATGACAAACACCAGGAATTGACAATGGTTGGAAAAATGAATATTTTTAGTAATTAGTTACATATCCTATATTAAATTCTTTAATGATTTGACTGAAATTATTTCATTATAATTAATGTCAATAGTAGATATTGGAAAGAAGAATAATATTAGAATTCGTAGAACCAAATGTACCAATTTAGGAAAATATTATGGAATGGTTTTATATAGCAAAACCTACGCTACTTACTTCAATTTCGTTTTTCGATATGGTACTAAATTAAATACGACGCTTGCATTAATGCTATTTTGATCAATTTCCTTTTATTACGTACACAGAATGGAATTATAACCTGAGAAATTGATTTATTTATAACGTAATTAATAGAATATATATTTTGTTTAAGCATTTAAAGCGATAAAAAAAACAAAGCGATCGCTTTTTTTTAAAGCAATGATTATTTATTGAAATTAAAATAACTCATGAAGTGCTATTCTCACTTGGCCTTAGTGCAGGACAGTCACTGCACTATTAACTACCTACTTTGGGTAGAATATGGTATAGCATGGTGATGCAACTATAGTCCATTAAATTATTAAAGGGGCAGTTAGACTGGTTTCTGCAAGTTGCATGGTGGATCACCTCCGAGTTGCAGGCAAATATATTTTAGCTCAAAATCTGGCTCAACTATTCTAAAATAGTTAAATATCTAACGTGATATATATATATTTTTTTTTTCTCCTTAAAAACATACGATCTCTTAAACTTTGTTGAAGAACAACGGTCCAAACCCCTTTGGCATAACATTAAGCGGACTTTTTATGGTATTTCATATTTATCTGTTATTGCGGACAATAATACCCTATAGAAGTCGAATAGTCTTCATATAACTCAATATATAAATGAGATGTTATACCTTTTCCACCCTTAAAAACATTGATAGTATAACTGAGTATAGCATTAGTATTGAATTGGAATTCAACTACTTCCGCAAGTTGGGTAACTATCAACAGTTGTGAACTGTGGCCTTTACTTGTGTGATAGATTGTGGAAGTATTCAAGAAACTACAAACTGTTTTAACTTCACTAAAATCGAACTAAACAAAATTTACTAACTCAACTTAAATATATAATATGGATTGATTGTGCTTTTTAATTACCTGCGTAATCAGACTGATCCAGGACATTTCATTCTTCAGAGCATCCCTAAGAAGTTCTGTAAAATATATTTTTATTAAAAAAACAGCTTTGTACAGTAATATTTTTAAAAGAATATGATAATTAGAAAAAGAAAAAAACATTTATACAAATATGAAATGAAAAGCAGTGATGATTGTATAGCTCGCATTAGCCTCACTATAAAACACGCTTTAAATGATAATTATTCTACGAATATTAACCTATATTACTGCCCAACCACACACTTACTGTGGTTATGGCCATCCCTTCCACATATACATATGCATATACTGTTGTTAGCCATTCCACCCACTCACTCACACACATACACTTACAATGGTAATGGCCCTACCACCCTCTCACCCACCTATATCCGCACAGCAGTTGGCTTACCCGCCTACATTTACATGTACATTGGTGAAGGACCTCCCGCCCATTCATACACGTACAATGGTGATTGCCTTCCCACCCATATGCACACTTACTCTGACCGTAGCATGAGATTTTATTTACACGGATCATTGAACTTATTATAATATCTCTGTACGTATATGGGTGGGCGGGTGGGTCAGTACCCCTGTAGGTGTATGGGTGGGTCAATGCCACTGTGCGTGCGCGCGCGCGCGTGTGTGTGTGTGTGTGTGTGTGTGTGTGTGTGTGTGTGTGTGTGTGTGTGTGTGTGTGTGTGTGTGTGTGTGTGTGTGTGTGTGTGTGTGTGTGTGTGTGTGTGTGTGTGTGTGTGTGTGTGTGTGTGTGTGTGTGTGTGTGTGTGTGTGTGTGTGTGTGTGTGTGTGTGTGTGTGTGTGAGAGAGAGAGAGAGAGAGAGAGAGAGAGAGAGTCGACTATATCTCTCTCTGTCATTCTGCTTAAACTCACTATCTCTGTCTCTCTCACACTGCGTTTACTCATAGCACAGCACTCTCTCGGTGACTTATTGATCGTCAAAAGTAGGCTGACTTTCACCCATCAGGTTTGTTGTTTTTATTAAAATCTGTATTAATTGATATTTATATGGATTCCCCCTAAATTTCTTTAGTTACTATGTTATTTCAATAAACAGTATTTGTTTTAATTTCATCATTTAATTTTTCAACTTAACCTTTACTTGTAGCATTAAATATTCTGGAAATTTTCCAATAATCAATATATTTTGGCTTTGATATCCCGTTTCCAGTAACCAAACACAAATAATAACAAAGTTTATCGGTAACTAAATGTTAACACTTAAAACATCGGCTTCCCGAACATGTCAACTAAACTAAGGGACAAAGATTTTTTTTTATTTTTAACTGATAGAGTAAAATATTAATAATGGAATTTTTTCAATTTAATTATAAATTTAAAATGTGTATTAAGGTATATATTTATTCCTTTAAATACATATATTATCAGTATTTATTTAGAAGAAATACGCTGAATGATTAAAGAAAGACTATTAAGTTTGATATATTTTATTCCATAACTATCCTACTAATAATAGTATATAGATGTGATATTTACTAACACTTCTTCATTGGTATTTGCAGGCATGATACATTTCTAATCATATTTAAGATATTACAAGCTTTTAGAAAGAAAATGGCTGCAAATTAAAATCTGATTTAGTGTGAAACTGCATAGATTTATTTTATTTCAAAAAAGAAATCAGTGCAATGATTTAGATGAAACCCCTTACCAATGCATTATACATGAAAAGGTTACGGGGTGTTTGGATCTTGAGAATTCATATTGAAGCTCCTATCCTAATGGGTTTATATCTATGAAATATTTAGACTAAACCCACCTGACAAGTATATTTTGTTAGGTAGTAAACATTGAATAAATGTAATATAAGATCCGTTAATGCCTATAAGAGATAAAAATGAAAAAATTAACTAACTTAAGTGATTCAGTTTATTATGTTTACCTTCAAATAAAGACTTGAGCAGTTCATAATAAAAAAAAAAAAATCACAACGTAACTCTTAAGCTGACACTAATTAGTAAAGTAGTATTTGTATTTGCAATTTTTATTTAAAACAGAACCATTTCAGCCAAATTCTTGTATTCTCCCACAAAATGTAATAGTTTATAATTATTATTTAATTAAAATATTTATTTTCTAATTATATGTTTATTTTAAATATTTACCATGCTTTAGTGTTTCACCAACATTTTATTGTTTAACTTGCTTATGTAGTATTTTTAATGTTATATAAGTTCTGACATTTTCCCTCTTTCTCTAACGCAACTGCTGTTAGGTTAGGTCAGGTTAAGTTAGGTTAGGATAGGTTAGGTGGCTACTAAAGTTGATCACAAACTGGTAAATCCAATGATCGGCTTACCGCCGAATGCGCTCTACGTGTGTAAGTTCTTGGAAAGCGATTAGAAAAGGCTAGTGATGTCGGATTGCTAGAGGATAAAGAATACCACAGTGGAAGTAAAAATTATTGCGAAACAGTATTTTGAGTAATAGAATATTTATCAAGAGGTAGTGAATTAACGGCAAGAAAAAAAGTTGTGATACTGAATTAACGGAAAAGATCCAAACATAATATTGCGTGTACTGTAAGTTGAACTACTAGTCTTAAAATCTTTAACCTATTGTATTAATGATATTACACAATTTAAAAAACAAATTATACAATTTTTTCTTTTTAATACTTTAGTTGATATATTTAAAGTATTTTAAAGCCATGTAGTATATGCAAGTGTATATTGCATAAACAAAAATACTCGCATCTTTAACTTAATATAAGTAGTTACTTGTACCATATTTATTTAAGGCCTTCTTTAAAAAAATGTTTGAAGCAAAATATACATTGTTAAAAGAGTTCATTATTATTTTTAGATAGCATTTGTGTGATAGTATCAATATTTGTTCTGAACTAAAAGATTATTTGTAAATCGAGTTTGGAATCTTAGACATGCTGAAGCATTGATACATTTTAGTGAAAATTACTTTGAAACCCCTAACAATTTAGTTACTTGTAAAATTACTTGACGGTACTTATTTAATTTCAGTAAAACTGATATGTTTCAATACATTTTAGCTAGAGTTTAATATAAAATCAAGGACTAACTCACCCACTGGAAAGTCGTTAGGCTGTATCCAAGACAGGAACTCACTAATGTAGCTGAAGAGAAATATTCCATTGGAAAGTCCCAAAGAGCTTATTTGAATTTCTCGCCCCTCAGGGAGATCAGCAAATATAATTTTTGAAGATGGCAGTGATTCTTCTTCAGAAGTAGGAGTACTCCTTTGTCCCAATGGTGTTATTGGTAGAATTCCGATATCACAATCACGGCAGTTCTCAAACAAAGTACCAGGCTTTAGGTCACTTGTACTTGAATAATATTTATCTAATTCCTCTTTATCTTGCAGGGGCTGAGGAACCGTACTTCTCTGTGAACTTCCGTCACTATATATGTCAATTAAACCGTTTCCTGGCTCATTTCTTTCTTGTGAATAAGCAAACAACTTTTCAGGGTAAGGCATCTTCTCTGACTGTTTTTCAAAATCTTTTAAATCCGTGCTGCTGATTTTTGAATTAAATAAGCTAGTTAAATTTTGTTCACTTTCTTTAATGTCATCCTCTGGATCTATCAAAACAATCTCTGTATCTGGTTGAACTTGAGATATTTCAATGCTTATGTTGGCAGTAGTTGTTGGAGATAAATCAGTTGTGGCAAACGTTGGTTCTACAATGCCTACGCGATCATGAAAGTTCTCTAAGCTGGAACTTTCAAATAACTCTTGATCTTTTAATTTATAATTTAATATATCTACTCTTTTTGAATCTGTAGTTTTCTCTTCGTTAGAAAAATCTTGGCTAACTGGATAAATGTTATATTTATTAAAGTAACTTTCCTGAAATGAATCAGTAATTGACTCATCCATTGCTACTTTTCCATCTAGATTATCAATCAGCTCTAAACACTCAGCAGGAAAGGATTCAGTTTCTGATTTCTGTCTCTTTAATAAACTAGCACATTTTAAAGATGCCGGGGAGGTTGTAGCAATCTTTGTTGATGCATCTATATTTAGACTATTAACATATTTTGTACTTTTGCCTTCAACAGTAGTATCCATACGATCTAAATTTGACTCACCATTAACAAGTGTATCTTCTGTGGGGTGTTGATGATCTATAACGAATTCCAATCCATCCTTTTCTTCGATTCCGATTGAGTATCCTGTTGTAGAATATTCTAAATCTTCCGTAACGAGTGACTGGGGAGTGATTTTATTGTAATTAAGTACTTTTACTGGTTTTTCACCTTCATAGGTTCCACCAATAGAGTCTAGATCAATGTAAGATTTTCCATCTAAACTACCCACAAACTTATGACCCATATGATCCTCACAATAAATATATCCTAATAGTAGAAGAAACGATGTCAAGAATTTAAATAAAAGGCTCATATTGATCGTATTTTTGACTGTCACGTAACCTCAAAAATACCACAAACAACCGAAGCCTTCATCGATATAGGGCACTGAATGCCCGGTAACGATCCGATACACGAGGGAACGTAGTTCAGACTGAAGGGATGCTCCATTGACTGACTACGTAAGGCTTCTAATCCCTAAATCTTGTTGTCTAACCCTTGTTTCGCAGCTCCAGTCTGGTGCACTTTTCCATCCTCTCTGTTTACTACTCATATTATTAAGTGAACAGTTAAATCTTTACATAAATTATTTGCATATATTTAAATATTTCGTTATGTGTATTTGTAGCAGTTTATATATTTAATTTTATAGTAGTGAGCAACAACAAGCATTTAATTGTGAGGTTATAGGTAACAAATATTTGTTAATAAATGCACAATTTATTCATAAAGGTTATTATTTTGCTATGCCGGATAAATAAATAATAGTATATTTGAGTAAAACATTTTTGCAAGATTTACTGTATATTGCTAAATAATATAAACCAAAAATCACTTATCCGTCACTGTGCTTTAATAGTTAACTGATTGTAAATCAAAAGTCAATATACGTGCCATGACATTTACCTGAAATATATCTACCCTCACTGCACTTGTGACATCCATTTGTTTCATAAATGGATAAATAATATTGTTGTTTTGATAGCAAATCCCAATTAATTACTCAAAATCAGTATATTTCAGAATGTTGTTGTTTGATAACCTGGCCAGTTAAATATCGGTAATAAATGTGTTTTAACTCATTTCTTGTTATTGTATCCATTAAAATTTAAGTGTATCATTTATGACATCTGTTTTTATATTTATGTAGTAATTTGAAGCAGTTAAATAGTTATTAGTTTCAAAACATATTTTATTATAACAACTTATTTAGGTACAAAGATTATCTACTGAAATGTACGCATTGTCTTCGTAATTAAAGAATGTAAAATATATATTATTAGTATATTTTGTAGGATACGTCTAGTTAAGGCTACAATACTCCAGGGTCTACATCGTTTACCTATCCTGTCCTGGCAGGAATGGGAAGTGTTGAATGATACTGATGATGCAAGCAATATACTTGTAAAATTATAAAGCATGCATAATGAAATCTAGAATTAGTTGAGTCCCTTTCAACATTCTCGCTATTTAAAGGGTTAATTCAAAATTCTTTCCCGTTGGGTCAAAATGCTTGTCAACAATTCACACCCTTTGATATTTAAATGTAATGGACGTTAATTCTGATTGTTACTATGAACGAATTTTTATTCTTAAGATAGAAAATGTTATGATCTATTAAACCAGTTCCCAAAATCCAAGTAGTTACTAGTTTAGTCAAGCTGGACAAGAATTTTTTGATAAGCCGATTTGACAGAACACGTGGAGGCTATGAAGGCTATTTACTACTTGTAATAATTGAGTAAAATCGTAGAGTTTTATATAACTGATTCTAGAGTATGGAGTAGAAAGGAGCAGATGACAACTATATGTATTCATGAAGAATGCATAAATGAAATTTTTAAATGGGATGCTGCTTCGGTTAGCTGTGAACAAATTAGGTCGTCAAGTTAAGCAAAAGTACGGTTATGTGTTGAAAAAGAGCTCAATAAAAATTTGGACAATCATGCCATATAAAAAGATAAAATACCATGAAGACACACAGCGTTAAAAGTTCATTGCCCTGCAGGATTGTATGTTGGAGGTGTTTTGACCAGCAGATGTTCTGTGGTATTTGGGCCGAAAATGCACGATGATGGCTAGAACAGTCACTTGTATGTGCATAAACAATTTACTTGATACCCCTTTAAGAATGGAAGGGATATTAACAAAGGGTGTGCTTATTTGGAGCAGGAGTTAGGGGCAAACATCCTAATAAATGTATGGTTTGATATACCGGTTTACCACTAAGTAAAACACATGAGTTTTAAGGGACTCTATCCAGTTATATAAACTAAATTACACACAGTTTGTCATAACATTTTCCAATAAACATAAAAAATATGATAGTATAGTTTTATTTTATAATTTTAACATCCTCTATCAAAAATGTTTTGTAATATCTGACTAATCTTTTAAAATTTTTTAAAGTTCACTAGTTGTCTTGACCGGAGGATTCCAACGTTATCTCATAATAACGGAGTTAAGCAACATCGAGCGTGGCTGTCCCTTGTATGGGTGAGCGATCCCATCCTTGCACGGAGCCCGCCTGCCCAAACGTCTAAACCACTGGTGGTGGTTTACAAGTCACCCATAAGCCGTTGGTCCCAAGGTTAAGTATTTTAGAGAGGGCTTTGTCTCTTAGTCGTTAAATTTAAGGACGTAAATTCTTAAAATAAATATTAGCTCTTTGAGGTGTATAAATATATCTATTGGGGTGTAAAATTTAAACCACATGTACCTTAATAATGCTCTAATACATGATGCTTGGTTATTCTAGTTCCTACAAAAAATACATTTTAGTTTCTTAAATCTTATCATGAAAATATTATGAATCGTATTACATATAGTCATTTACCACTTGTAATCGAAATTCACAATATCTAAATATCATAAAATCATTAAAAGTTTAAGACTAAACTCAATAAATGATTATTTTTATGTTGCTTCAGAGCAAATAAACAGTACTGCTTAGAAAAGTAGTCATTAAAAAAAAAGTATTAATAATACAAACATGGAATTATAAACAAATATTTTTTAACTCAGACTGGATTGGATAAACAAGAGCCGACTTGTGGATGGATTAAGGGCTCTATAGCTGGTACAACGTATAAGTCAAGTAGATTATTAAGTTAAATTTGAAGTAGTATATATCAACTCGCCACGAAAACTGAACGAAACCATATTATTTTAGATAACAACAAATGTTAACCATTTCTAACCGGAGTAAACTTATTTTAAGTGCAACTTGTTAATTTTACATAACTTTACAAATAAATAATATTTGTTGTTAAGATATTGTTTCAGAAATAATATTCGAGTGTTAGAGCATTATTATTGATTATTTACGTGCTTAGTGTGTAAATTGTGGAAATAACAAACTATTTAAATTAAATACTGTATATTTCAATATTATTACAATATATATCTTGAATTATAATTTAAAGCATGTATTTAAAGTTCATTTTAAAGAATTACTTTAGGGTGGATTTGTACTAAAATCTTGTTTGAAGAAACTGATCAAGTACATGTCGTGAGTTAAAATCTAGGGGTTTCCTCTTAGTTCTTTATATGACAGTCGAAAGATTACATTTGCACTCTTGTGTTTGCAGCTTTGTTACAGTTTTACTGTAGATTCTACGATTCCATTAAATTTATTATTATTCTTTTGTAATATAATTTATCCCTCTTTTTCTACTTACAATTCGTAATTGCGGCAAATACTACTTGTTTTGCTTGCTGTAATTGAATTGCGTACATCATCAGATAAACATATAATGTTACTATATAAAACACACATAGTATTACAATAGTAACAAGGTTACACCCCTGCACGCTACGTGTGCCCGACCCCACCGGTCGCTACGCTCATGTAACCACGGCCTTCGACCTCGATCTGTGATTACATTTTACGTACTGTAACCTGCACTTTATGACTATTCAGGAAGAAGACAAATATTTACCACTTTCAAAGCTATTTTTGTGATATAAATAGACGTAAATCATTTGATTTTTAAGCCACAGTAAAAATATGCAAATTTTGCAGCACCATTAGTATTTTAAACGTAAATATGTTTTATATATTAGTAAAAATACTGTTGTGATTGAAATTAATTTGATCTTTTAAGGTCTTGGGGGCTGAGTGCAAGTATTCTTTACATTACCGATAGTATTCCCATCGTTTGTTGCAGTTAAGTATTAAAATGAATTTAATCAACCTTTTTATATTTTTCCTAGCTCGATATGTGTTGAGGGGATCGATTCGTTTACATAATTAAATATGCATATTGATTACTATATGTACAAACAAGCATAACAGTAGTAAGTAAAATATCTTTTCTTATTATTGATGCAAGTAATTTTTAGATTAAGTTAGTATTAAAAGCTTAAATTGAGGTCAAAAGTATTCCAAAGTAGTTTTATTTAACCGAAATGAAATAATTTTATCAGTGCTGACCTCATTCAGATGTCGGGAAACAAAGCATAATTTCATATGTACATTGACAAAGGAACTGGTTTCAGAAACAAAGGGTTGTTTTCAAGTCACGACCTAGCATCAAACGTTTCACATGAACTCTTTGACATTTGAATGATTTTCACGTACATTAGTTAGCTCTTTGTTCATTATTGTTTCCATATAGTTGATTATTCTAATTAAATATTTATGATTGTACTACCTGAGTCTATATTAATATTTGCACATTCAATTTAATATCATGATAAATCAAATAAAAAAGGAATATAATAGTTATTCAGCATAAAGGATTCTTACTAGTGTTAAGTTGAAAATATATGTGTCATTTTTTCCTAAGAGTAAAGCTAGTATATACTCCATAACCTGCTCTTCAGACCCATTTGAGATATTTTAGGGAAATTATTTTCCTAATAGAATTTCGATGTATTCTGTGGTTGGTAAGCATTTCATACCTCCTTCATAATCATCAAAGTATAATGAAACGTAATATGATTTCATTATATTACGTGAAAATCATGAATACAAAGAGGGAGACAAAGTACATAATTGATGAAAAACAGCTGAATTACTCTAAAAAAATACTAACCCCAAGATATAACCCAAAATATATTTAGACTTAAAGTTAATGTGTCTTAATATTATTTAGTTATGGCAATTGGGAATTAAAAACAATATTCTTGGAAAAAATATAATGTAATTTGCTAACAATAGAATGGGTAACAAATAGAAGAACATCCTTCCCATTCGCAGTCATTATATTCTTCTTCATATATGTAAATGGATTATCAGTAATGCAGGTGATATTAATAAATCCATTGCAGAGATAACTAACCATTTAGGAAACACCATGTTGAAGTTATTTTCAGTTGTTGTATACAAGTAAGAAACATCTTCCTCATACTATGCCTAATGTGTTTCTGTGAAATCCTACCTTCCCCCCTTCAATAATATTTAAAAAGGCAACACAATGTTTGTACGAGAACCGATAAACCAGTAAAAAGCCAACTATTGTTCTATAGAATGTAGTACCATGTTAAACGCATTACAATTTCCAGTAATACGATTGTGTACATATTGATATTGTACTTGTGTACTTTACCATGGACATGTTACATTGCATAATTGATATTCCTTAACATTGCACATTACATTTTATGAAGTATCCCAACTAGCTTACAACTCTGACACGGTAAACATTGATTAAACCATTTTATTGATATGTTTTCAAAATGTTTTATTTTTTACCTCTGTAAAAATATTGATGAATATCATATTATAATATATTGTCTATCCAACAGAATAATTAAAAGTGTTAAGATAGCTTTCTTTTTCAATAATATTTTTATTGATGACTTTTCTGCTTTGTGTAAATTGGACTCAACAAACAAACATTTGGATTTAACTTCTATACCAGACCAAACTGCACACCACAGTTTAAATGATTATATTGTTTTATACAAACGCCTGTTTTATTTTAAAAATAAAAAAAATAGATATTAACTTTTTGAAAAAGTGTACAATTCAAGGTAAACACAGTTGTGTTTAAAATATTTTTAAAACAATATGCGTATATTTTATGATGTTTATACATGACATATTTCCAATGTTAGTCTGCTATACATAAGTTTAGGGTAGGAAAATAATTAGAGATTAGTGACCTGTAATTCTTACGAGATATCAATTAAAATATTAAAAACATTTTCAGTAAAATTAACAGTACAGAGGTAAATATTGTTCATTAAGTATCGTAACATTTGTATTAAAACAATTCTTCTTGTAAAATATATATATATATATATATATATATATATATATATTCACTATCAAGTGATCACGTGACTGTAGGAACTAAAACACACATATATATATATACTACAGTACAAAGGAGTAATTGTATCCAAGAACTTAGGCTTTCCTTTCTCCTAGGTTGTCCTGGGTTTGATTCCTTGTGAATGCCTAGAACTTTACGTCCCCTGTCACTAGTGGTTCGGAAGTGACATTAAGGCATTGGTCCCTGGTGAAATTTAAGGGATGTTTTGTCAGTCCTAACTTTCTTATGTAAAGACATTCTCTACTTTACTATCCATCACGTTGTGTTAGTAACAGAATACAACTTGTTAGCTGACAGATCACATCAAATTTAAGGTAATTTCAAATGCCAAAATAAATCCTAAATTTGAGAAAAGAGAGTGAATGTTTTCCTGCGCATTGCAGTTTGAAGTTGAACGCTCATAGTTTTAAATTATAAATGTTACTGGTTATTATATTATATTATACTGTATATGTAATTAGATTTGATTTTTATTATTTTTCAATATTTATTACTGTAATAATAACCAATCAAAAGCACGAAATGTTTATACTGAAATAATTTTGAACAAGATTTAAAAAAAACTTTATTTTTAAAAGAGTAAACGTAAATAATATTTATATTCTTGACTATTAAATTTTAGTATTATAAATAAGTTAAATAACCTATATTTGAATGAAATTGTTTGGTGTTGTATTTTATAAAATACTCCATTATATTTTCAATAAACATTATTTTAATGCCATATATAATACTGAAATCTAAATTCATATAATATCTAGTCATTGCTTAATAAATTTTATCCAGAAATCCAGTTAAATCTCTAGAATGGATTAAAATACATTAAAAACTTGAATCCGAACGAAATATTTTATCATAATTAAGTATTATTGTGTTATATGAAATATACTAGAGTATCTCAGATCATAATGATTTTAAAGACAGTCCAAATTCATTTTACTGAAATAAAAAAGTTGAAATCTAGTTGTTGTTAAGACTAGTTTGTTTTGGACTCCCAAAATTTATACTCAAGGAAATATTTTTAAAACATCCAATCATAACATCTGAACGATGGAGTTTCTACTGATAACATCTCCACCATTTTATTTCATCTTAGGAGTGAAATCTACATTAACTTTTGAAATAAATTTACTGTAACTAGCTGTAACATTACATTGTATCCTAATTAATTGAAAAAAATATTTTAAGTAGTAATTAAATATTAATAAAATAGGTTCTTTAATATTTCAATAAATTTACGACATACATTAGTTTGGTGGATGTAAAGTACAATTTACAATAACCTTAATACTATACATGAATTAATTATTCATCTATACAATTTTCCTGAGATAATGTAGGATAAAAATAAGAAAACAAATTGATCAAACAGATTTATGAAAAGGTAAATTTTAATTTTGAGTGACATATTACATATAGTTATTTTCTAACGAATTTATAAAACTATTATAAATTGCTATTAAAGTATTTACGCCTTAATGTGTTTATAATTTTAGATTATTTTTAATAATGTGAATATAACCAAAACCATACTATTATTAGAACTGATAAACGTCAAATTCAAATAAAAATAAGTCATAATAAAATTTATTAGGTCAATCATTGATAAATCCTGAAGAGAAATTTCATGAAGAAACCAATTTCCAGATCTATAACTCAATATGAAGTCCCATTCAATATCATATGATGTCCGCCACACTATACAATGAATGTTGAAATATTATTAAGGTTTCTTTCCTCTTATATTAAGATGAAGGTTAATTATGACCTATAACAATGACAAAAATATTTTGATATTATTCTATTTCTTATATTTAATGCATATTTTTTGTTATTTAAACAGATATTTTTAGTAAGCTGTATATGTGTGTTTTTTAAAATAAAAATCAACCGTTTTAAATTAATCAGATAAAATATCATGAGTTTTCGCGCATACGTAACTAATTTGATTTAATTTTACAATACATTATTTTTCTTACCTCATTAATCAAGCAATAAATGAGGTTAGCGCTTTCTCTATCGAAATTACAAATTTACTGATCTATAAATAGAACAATAACATAAACATCTTACAATAAATTTGGAGTCATTAATAATATCTGATATGTAAACATGTTATAAGATTTAATATGCCGTAAAATATAGTTTCTCAATTTATTTTCAAAGATAAATTACTACTATCAATTATATAGTTTTCAGCTTTTGTAAAATTTTTAGCTGAAGTATATAAATAATCGTTATATAATATATAATCTAAATATATGACAAACTACTCTATTATAAATCTTCCAAAATATAATATAATTAACAGTTAAAATCAAAAACATATTAGTATCTAAAATAATAACTCGTTAACAAATATATACATAGCCTATTTGTTGAGAAACCTATATTCTAACCCCCGTACTCAGAATGAAGGGAAAGGACTTGACTATGACCTTTGGGATTTTAGGCTGACTAAAAAACTTAGCCCTCAGCCTCACTTGGACTGTTAGCCTACAACCTTGAGAAGGAACCCAGCCTTCAGCCCTGCAGGGAATCTTGGCTTATGGTTTTGCGACAGGAGTCTGGGTGTGATTTCCTTGAGGAGTTTGGTCTGGGTCTCACAGAGGTTTTCAGTCCTCCGCTATAAGTAAGAGATTATTTTTTAACTTAACTATAATCCAGTTACATTTCGTATGACATTGGTTTCAGGTAGAAAAAAAGGCAAGAGACAAAAGAGTTCGTCTTTTGAGTGTAGTTGTGTGAGGAATTCATCTTCCCCTGCCTAAAAGGAGATGGAGGCTGGCTGGATAAGTTGAATATTTTGTCTATTTAATATTTTATATGTGCTGGTTTTAAGAATAGTTGACTTTCTTAACAGCCAGTCATAGTATCTAAGCATGTAGTTTTTAGTATTTTCTTGAATTAGTTTGGGTTAAGTAACAAACATTTGTTTTAGTTATAGGTTAAGTTAGTAAGTATACCTGAAGACGACAGGAGCTTTGTCATACCTGTCGGATTTTGTGTTTGTTTCCTAAACACTTAATGCATTGGACATAACCAAATATTATCTACCAATCATGAAAAATCCAATGCTATAAATAACTTTCAAACATCATAAGATACAAAAGTACAGAAACCTAGTAAAAAAATTACAATATCCTCCCTGAATATATACATTTTTAACTGTGATTTAATAAGCTCTGAAGTTTATTCTTTTATCAGATATATCCATGTTCGCTCTTAATATCCAGACCAGGACAAAGTGTTGTCCAATATACTATTACGCTGTCACTAATTATAGTTTACTGTGACTTTCTTATTCTGCAAACCAAAGTGGTATCACACACGACTAGTATATTAAAAGAAATAGAATGAAATCATGTGTAATCTAGTACAATCAATTGTAAACAACAATGTTTACAACAACACAATAATTCCATTTTATATATGCATTCATTGATAAGATCATACATATACTGTTAATAACAAAAACATTGGATTACAAGAGTGGTTCCTTTAGTGGTGTCAGTTAATTCAAATTATTGGTTTTACGTTTTACAGCCTGAGCGTTTTTAAGTCATTCCTTGCATGATGTAATAAATTCAGGATTTATTATTATAGATGTTCTATACTTTACCTCCAAAAAAATAAAATCACCATCCCTCTTTGTTACAATGTAAAATTAAGAACACTGAACTGTTATCAACAGGTTTGGAGTAAAACATTCCGAAACAATGTTTTACTCCAAACCTGTTGATAAAATAACATAAAATTTGAAATAACATTTGAAAATATATTTTACTTTACCAAAGTATTATTTTACGTAACATGACCTACGCTTCTGCCCAGCATGTATTTGAATTAACTTGCAGGCTTCTTAAATCGGTCAAACACAAACTAGTGTGATCAAAGTTCTGATACGTAGTTAAAATGTGTATGACGTTCCTTTAAGCTAGACTCAAGACAAACCCCTTAAATCATGACGAAACCTCTGACAGAGTGCACATAAACTAACTTTAAATATGTAATTATTACTAATTTACTATTATAATTTCTCCTATATTAGCAATTTTTTAAATGGTATTTAAACTCAACTTTTTCTATGGGAGTAAAATCATATATTTACCAATGCAATTGGATGGATCTTTGATTGCCAAAAACCCAGTCAAAACACTCGAGTGTTTGATATAATCACTGAAATAACTGATACTATGACCATTAGTAATGCTTATAGTCTACAGTTTTAGTTTTCATAAAAATTTGTATTTCATGCAATAAAAATGTATATTTTAATTACAAATTTCCTTTGTGAGTATTAGCTCGAACATTTGAAAAAGTGGTTTCAAAGTCCTAATTATAATAATAAAATACATAATAAGTTCGTTAAAATGTTTTTTATAAAGGCTTATCTTAAATATTAATATACCATGCATAATAATTACCCATTATGTACGGTGTGCCCCTACATGTACATTGATATTAAGTTACCCACTCCACACTCAGTGTGGTACAGTACAATAATTTAGTCACTAGAATTTTAGAATACCCAAAGACACTTAACTTCGATCTCTTGTTTTATAGTAACACATATATTTAATAAAACATACAATTTTACAGACTAATATAATTATAAAATAATTAAAGAACAACTTTACTGACTCTGTGATGACAACCAATTAAGTTTTTCGAACCAAAATGTCATTATATTTAGGTCAGGGTCAGTTTTTAAAAAAAAGAAGGGACGGTATTATGATACGCTTTCAACATGTAATATAAAATTATCTGCCATAGTAACTTCCCTCCGCAAAATTCACCTAGTAGTTTCATATATAATTCTATGGAACATATTAAAAAAATAACAATCACCAGCAAATATTTAAAAGAATTTTTATATTCAATTATATTGTAGTTCTCCTAAAACTGTGCATTGACTTGATAGTTAACAGGTAAAAGACTCACTATTCTCTTTACAGGTGCGGTCAGGACCCAAGTCACGTAGGCCCGTCTGTGTGGCTTTAAAGATTTCTACTGTCATAACTTTCTATAGAAAACATTAAATTAGTTTCTTCCAAGTTTTACTTTTACTGTGAAAAGAATTGATTTAACATTTTTTTAGCGTTCGTATAACGTTTATTACTAAGTAATATGCTATATATGAAAACTGTATTTATCTTTACACACTCATTATCGTAATGGAAACTAAGCTTCAGGCTTACTCACTGTGTGATGAGTTTTAGGTGTAAATGCCTCATCTACTTTGAAATGGACCAACTTTTACGGGAGAGTCAACTTTAATTTTGATAGAAAAACTTGTTAAATAAATATTAGTAACAATATCTCTTTTTTCTAAATGTATGCATATCGATCACATTATTGTAATTATATAAATGTATCATACACAGAAGAATATTTATTCCTGTGAGCAGAAAAGAAGGTAAAGTTTAGTAGTTTTCTTAACAGCATCTGTGGTAGTAGGATTTAATATATTGCTATTATTATTATACGTTTGATCAATTGTGATTAAAATACTGTATAAGGAAGGAGCGGTTTACGTATAACTAAAATAGTAGAGATGTATCAAATATACTTTATTTTTAGTACAATTACTATGCGTTGTATTTCTGAATTGTTCATTAACTAACACCGAAGATCTATAGAATTATGAAAGCTAATCAATAGTTAACAAATTAAAAAATAGTTGTACATTCCTTTGTGTTCAGTATAAAAAAGTTGTGTTATAAAACTTTACAAAGTTACTTTTGTACAGTATATTAAACATATTAAATTGAGTGTATTACCTTTAGAAAATGTTGTATATTGATGTTTGATGTGTATCAGAAAACCAGTCAGTATTTTACTGCGAATAATTAGTTTGCAGTTGATAGTATACTCAAATTAAATTTATACAAAACTTTAACGAAAATAAATAAGTAACTAGGTATTTTATGTCTCATATATTTGCACTACATATATCTTAATGAAAGAACAGTGACAAACTGTTTACATAATTAGCTCTAACTATATAATTGAACGTTTTCTTTAACCACTTTTACTTATTCCGAATTCAGATTTCTTGAAAAAACAGACATTGAGCTAAAACCTAAGTCCTCCAACTTTAAATATTAAAAATGTATTATTATTAAATTCTGTAGTAAATTTAAACGGTAAAAAATAAAAACTCCCTAACCTAATTTGACAGGTGGGCCAGTTAGCATAAATAATTATATTACGCGTATTTTTTATGAAGGGTGAGTTTCAGTAAATGCATACTCTTTAGTTGTGGAGTTGGACTGTTAGTGGTATTAGTTATTTGGTAGCGAGGATCGCTTAGTGGTGGGTGGCCGAATGGGACACTATTGATCCCATTTTTTAGTGGTCTTTATCCATCATTTAGTATGTTTTTTGTTTTTTTTTTTTTATGAGTGTGGATCAGGGTTAATATGCTGGAGGATAAATCACTATTGATGCGTGTTTGATGAGTGGAAGGGTTGTTTACCGACAGTGCGTGTTCCTTGGACACCTGCTACATCGGTCAACTGAGTGTTTTTATTTAATACGTGTTCAGTGGTTGTGGGGGTGGGCTACTGGATTATGTTTTCATTGCATCAAGGAAGGCTCATCATTAGTGTTTATTCGCAGGGGAAATGAGCCACACTTTGTGTTCATTTAGTGAAAGGGTGGGGGCTCATTATTTGGTGTTCGTTGTGTGAGAGAGTGGTACTCTGTTAGTACGTTTTCTTTGTGTGGGAGTTTGGACGTGTAGGTCATTCTGTAAGTGAGAGGGATTCCACTAATACGTGTTTTTTGTTCTATCATTAGTGCGTGTTAATGGGATTTGGGTTATGTAAGTAAGTATGAATTTGGTGGGAGGGTAGCCCACCTATATTAGTTATTCGTATGGGGAGGCAATGAGTCACGTGTTGTACGTTTTCTAAGGGTAGGAGGTAGAGCTATCACTTATCTTTGATTGTTATTTAGAGCATATTATAATCTAAGATGTAGAGACCATAATATATCCTATTTATGCACCTCATATCTATTCTAATGTCTACGTCCTTCGTGTTTGTCGGATGTATGCTATTGGCTATTCGTTCTTCAAACGTTACGCTAACGCTTTAGTTCGACAATTACGTAGAAAGAACTTGTTTGTATCTATGTTGTAATACAAAACAATTTTCTACACTAACTTCCCTTGTCCATTCTATTTACACATTTCAAAACCTACCTACAAGTTAGTTGTAGTACATAGATTGGATATTGCCTGATGAAAAACGTACAGTAGGACATAATCGGTACAGAAGTCCTATTGTTACCAAATTGCTAACATAGAAACATACATTTTACAACCGTATTGCTAATACTTTGAATCGAATAAATAAAATTATAATCGATTTAATGCATCAACAAACAATTTTACCTAGTATTAAGTCATATATTATTGTTAGGAGGTAAAATATATTTAAAAATAAAAAAATCGTTACAATGAATTCCTAAATCTTATAAATTTACTGAAAATCTGTTGCCATTTTCATTGTTTTATCTGACGATATGACGTTATGCATATTAGTAGAAATGAAGGCTAGTTACTAGCTAATCCGTCTCAGCTCAGCTCATTAAAGGCTAACGAGAGGACAAGGCTAAACGACTGGCCAATGAGCTGGGGGATGGAAGGCTTTTCCCCTGTTTAATATGAACATTATACTAAAAAAATCACTTTTTCTTTTTGGTCACTTATTTAATGAAGTGAATATTTGCAAATTATTTTGTTAAGCAAGTTTTTATATTAATTCATATTCAATGTATATTTCTTAAAGTTGTTTTTTAATATTAGCTGAAACTTACATGATCTATTGAATCCATATTACATTTATTGTTTTTGCTTTTAATAAGATAAGTGAATTAAGTGGTTGTATTTCAGTTTATTTTTAGATTTTCTCCAGTTATGACTATTACGATATGTTATGTTAATTAAATACAGCATCATGGTAAATTTATACTGCGAATGTTACAGAATTGCTTAATTGATGTCTGTATAATTTGTATTCCATATAAGTATTATTTTAATTCGTATTATAAATATAACCGCTAAAATAGGAGTGATGAATGAGTTTAGTTATTTAAAGGTCACTTTACCTTAGAAAGGTCGATTCATTCATTTATTTATTGCCTGAGAAACCAATGAAACTAAGCTATATGCAATGAATATTGGCGAGTTCCACTGCTGAATCAGTTCAGAGAAATGTGTTTCGCTTCATTGTTTTTCCATTAATTGCATTGTGCAAAGAATTATTTGCAATACGAATGAATTGTGTTTCTATATTGAAACATAAACATTAAATGTATTCACAGGATCACACAGAAACACTATTATTATTTTTGAATCACAGTTACTGCAATAGAAAATTTTTATTTATTTGTTTTTTAACTTTTAGAAGGTGATAACGGCACAAAAGTAGATTTATTTACTTATTTATTATTTAAGTAGTTATTAAAATTTTAAGTGTTTTTTCAATTTTATATATAATTTATTAACAGTTTTTTACTTCAAATTGTAATCAAAAAGACAATGCAAATGTTAGTTTTTATCTGTAATAGTTATTATATCAATTCAATTTGACATATTACCATATATTATATAGCTATAAAAAACAATAACAAACTAAATAGCCGTTATACCAATATTCATTTAAAATTTTACTAAGAATATAGCAAAAATAGCAATACTAAAATGGGAATCGCTTTGGAGAGGTGGTATGTAGCTTGCAACTGTTAAAGGTGCGTTTTTAAATATAAGTGGGTTGCATAGCCACTCAAAACATACTTCACCACACTCAATCCAGACCTCACATAACTCGACCCTGTCCTCTCGTCACTCAACCCAGACTTCATACCATTCGATATATACATTGAACCTCTGAACCCAGTTTTCAGGCCACTCAAATGAAGACTTCACATTACTCGACCCAGCCTTCACGCAAATCCACCCAGATTTATTGCTACTTAACCCAAACTTCACGGCGCTTCTGACCTGTATCAAACATGTGTAAGATATGTTTATAAATGTACTCCACTTTAACTATTTATCTTAGTCATTACAATATTGTGTACAATTGTATACTAACCTGAGAATTATTTTTTAGCATTAAGTAATACTATAACTTTGTTAAAAAAACATGAAGGAATAACATTTCATCTACACTGTAATTAGATCAATATTAGTTATTATTTGTGAAAAGGTTAAATTCATTCATCTTTATTCTGACTAATTTATGGATCAGCAACTATTTATTGGCTATATAACTGTACCTATTTAACTCGTTTAGTAAATATATAAGGATATATTATTTTGAATATATTTTTTTTATTTTGGGGCGTAGTTGCATTCTCTTATGAAGTTATACGTATATTTTTCTCTGTGGACATTTTATAACTAGTGTAAAAGCTTAATATAACCCTTGTTATATCAAGCTTTTGATATAACAAGGGTTGTATATCAAAAAAAGTTGATATGTAACCCTTTAATAAATATTATTTAATCCAAAAGATCACTAAAGTTTTTGTAAATAAAATTTATTTAAAACGAAATTTTTTACTATTTCTTCCCTATTTCATTACTTGACATTAACTCCGTAATAATTAGAGTGATGTATTATTAAGTAGTGACTTAATAATACAATATTATTAAGACTCCCTGACTTTTCCATATAACACATTATATCTATCCTCAAATATTTTATAGATGGAATAGTCTGTATTGAATCATTTTACATATTAAAACAACAAAGATTTACACTTTACGTTAACTTCAAGAATATTGAATCCTGCTACTTAAAAGTTTTAAACATATACTTATTAGTTACACATTTTACCCCATAGTTAATTTAGTAAAACAAGTAAATCGTTTTGGAGGAGGGATGAAACGTTGACGTAATTTAGCTGAGTGAATTTAATTTCAATATATATTCAAACCCCATTGTTTTGGGAAGAGAAACGTGTTGCTTCGGTAGAGGAATGCCATTAATCACTGGCTTAACATGGTTGTAGGACATGATTCAACCCCCACCCCCTTGTTCTATAAACAATGAAGCTCATGGTTACTACAAAACTGAAGCTAATAATGGATAAATATAATCCAATATTTATGGAGAAATGTAGGATAGATAAATGTAATAATTGGAATGAGTTAAAGATTTGAAAATTTCTAAATTTAACCAAAACATTAAAGGAAGTTTTATTTTACCAGTTAAATTATAACTGACTAGTGACTAGGCTAATAGCTCCTATTACGTACATTTGAATTAAATAAATTTATTGTTTAATAGTGAGGACCTTCCATGGTACTATTTTAAGTGCGTATATCTTAGTATTCTATAGACGTAACAAGTATTTTCATTATAAATAAACTGTAATTCCCTCTGTTCTAATTGCTCGACTATCTTATGAAGTATAAGGCTTACAGGGTGGATAATCAAAGACACGCTTATATTAGAACACTACGTGAAAATTAATTTTAATATTAAAACTATTTAGTCATCTCACACAACTAAACATAAAAAGAAGCAGTGTATTTCTATTATATATATTATACATGCATAAATTATGCTATTTTCTAGTTTTACATGTAGTAAGGCAGCAGTTTTTTAAGTTAACATATATTCCTCGTATTTTTATATCTTTTATTTAGATTCATATTTTAAATGGAGTAATTCACGTTCCGTTTCTCCAAACAAAATACCATCCTATGTGGCATTTCCATGTTTGTATCATGGGGCTATCACAAAATTACAATATATTTTATTTAAATTTTTTTTAATAATTAAAATTAGCTTTTTATGGCCAAGTCTGATACAATTTTATGTATATAATGACTTGATCTAATGGTTTCAAATATTTTTAGATTTGAATAATAAATTAAAAAAAAAAAAAAAGATTGTTACTTGTCTGAACAATGTCATTTATTTAAACATCTTACTTTAACCGTGGTTAGGAGACACCCTGGCGAGCTCTGTCTGCCAACCCCGATAGTCTATGAATGCCGTAATTAGTAGACTAGCTGTACTATAGGACTATTGAAGGTAAAAGATTAAATTTTTATTTTTATTCATGAACTGTTTTTTTTTTTTTCTTTTGTTTTGTTGGTTATCTACTGGTTAATCTTGTTATAATAAGATAAAAGAGTTTTTTGAAAGGCAAAACAGTTATTCAACCTCGAACATTTTTTACCTAGTACATTGCTATTATATAAAATCTGTATTTCCTCATAATTTAAAACAAAAAAAGTAACATAATAAATGTCTACTATTGTTTGTGCCTACCATCTATTTTCATGTCGCACAAAGTATTATATAGTTTTATTCTAAATATGTAAGTAATGTTTATACTAGCACGAACATAAATAACTTGTTGGATTATCTATAGCCAGTTGTGTAGATTACTGATAATATTTACATTTATCATATTTATCCGCTGTCTGTGGCTTTTATGCTTTAACATTAATCTAATCAAACTTTCCTATCTTATTCCTTACAGGAATATGCCTTATAGTTCAATAAATGTTGCAGGGACAACAAATTCAAATTAGCCGAAGGAAATAAAAAGGCAAAATTAAATACATTTATGGTTATATAAAGTTGCAGTACAAAAGTGATTATTACTAGGAAATATGAGTATACGCTTAGTGTTGAAAAACAATGTAATTAAGAAAACCAGAGAATACCATAGTTGTTTATGATTATTCGTAAATATTTAATTAATAGCTGTGAAAGTAATATAATAATTAAATACCTGGATATTAAAAATTCCACGTATAGTTATCCCAAAATCAGGATATATTGAGTCCATACATTGTTTTAATAATAAAAAAATTATTAGCAAATTGGTTCATAATATGTAGATGGTTATAAAATATTATGAACCATCTATTTTACAACCGTAATAAATGAAAACTCTTACAGTAATTACGAGTTGCTAGTCTCAAAACTCTTTGGAGAAAAATTACTAATACTGGAGGTGGAAATATACGATAAATATGAGAGTGGTGTAGTGACTTGACAGCCGGTTGTCATTATACTGTAATGGCTGGACGAACACTACGGCTGGCTGAACATGCTGAATTTCGATTATTGCAATAATAAGTCCAGTTATGAGCAAAATCGAATCCGACAATTATGTAGTGACTTAATAGCCGGAAGTCATCATGTAATAAGGGCCGGATGTCATTACATTATAATTGTTGCATGAACAGTTTGATTGGTGACACGCATCTGTATATACCTAGCAATAAAATGTTATGGAGGATGTAGGGACGTAATTAAGAATGGAACATATTCATTTATCAAAAAACTGTTTTTTGTAAGTATTCTTAAAAACCAATGTACACTTACTTACAGTGGTAACTGTTGATAGCAAAACAGTCATAAGGAAGCAATTTTAAGAGTAATTTTATGAATTAATAATCGTTTGCTTTGCTTGAAAGTGATTTGACAGAGAAATCGTACAAAACACAATCTGGAACTAATAGTGGTATACACTGAACTGGAGAGATCGTCAAAGGAAATAGACAAACACAAACTGTAGCTGGTAGTAGTATAAAATGAAGTGGAAACATCATCAAAGGAAAGACGCAAGCACAAACTGTAACTGGTAGTAGTATACAATGAAGTGGAAACATCATCAAAGGAAAGACGCAAACACAAACTGTAACTGATAGTAGTATACAATGAAGTGGAAACATCATCAAAGGAAAGACGCAAGCACAAACTGTAACTGGTAGTAGTATACAATGAAGTGGAAACATCATCAAAGGAAAAACGCAAGCACAAACTGTAACTGGTATTGGTAGGTATACACTGAAGTGGAAACATCATCAAAGGAAAGACGCAAGCTCAAACTGTAACTGGTAGTGGTAGGTATACACTGAAGTAGGAAACATCATTAAAGGAAAGACGCAAGCTCAAACTGTAACTGGTAGTGGTAGGTATACACTGAAGTAGGAAACATCATTAAAGGAAAGACGCAAGCTCAAACTGTAACTGGTAGTGGTAGGTATACACTGAAGTAGGAAATATCATTAAAGGAAAGACGCAAGCTCAAACTGTATGTGGTAGTGGTATACACTGAAGTGGAAACATAATCAAAGGAAGACGCAAGCACAAACTGTAACTAATCTTGGTTTAGACTGGACTGTAGGCATCGTCAAAATCTAACTAATCGTCATATAGAATAGATTGGAGACACAGTCAAAGGAACTATACGAGCATAAACTGTAAAATATTGTGGTATACATTGAACTGGACACATGATTAAAAGAAACAGGCGAGCAATCTTGTATGTACGAGTGCTGACTCTGGTTATTGTTCCCTTGTGCAATCTGACATATTACGGTATTCCCCTGGTAAATAGTTGTTTTCAATTATTTACTGAGGACTGATCTAGCGTTATTTACGAATTTGTATTAATTTTAAAAAGGTATTGCTATTGGTAACAGTAATAATAGTTAACTCACAATGAAAAAATGTTGAATTGTTACGATACAGCTAAATAGTAACACGAGGAATTGCCCAAGTCAGGATACAATAGGCCGTAGCTTACGACGGTCGTTGGCAGATTTCCTAATGATCTAATAATCTGATTCATTGCCAAAACTGAATGTTATAAAAAGCCTTCACATTATAAAAAGGGTTCTTAAACGATCAACCATTAGGGCCTAAATTTACAATTTAAATGTCCTCTTTCCTTATATTCTCTACAAAAATACATTATACATAATGGCCCACTAAAAATGTCTAATACTACGTGACTATTTAATAATCCTTTTACTACCACTTTTACAACACTAATGATAACAGTCCTGCAACACACTTCATATGACTTTGACTTTAAATCTCCTGATATCTATTAGTATATTTGTAGTATTAATTCATTTAACATAATGTATGACAACTCTTACTATTTGATAAAATGCCTAATATAGAGTTGATTTTATTGTAGCTTGTTGTTTTCTGAGCTCGTAGCTCATAAACATATTAAATATTTTTGTCGTTTAAAATACTTTAAACTTTTTAAAAATTTATTTTGAATTTCTTATAAGAACACAAATTAGTAACAATATGAGCTCATATAATAGTAATTACAACATCAAAATATCTTATACATTGTTATCTTTTATTCTACAAATATATTTTACTATATCGCATGAACATTTAATGCATTTATTTAAATATGCATTCTCTACACCATTGTTACTCGAACAAAGTATTGTTGTAAGTAAAATTGTAGGATAAAAAATTATTAAAGTCGGTGAAGATGAATACCAATTGTACGTTTTTTATAGTCATTGAATGTAATATTTTTACTGCTATTTATGTCATGAAAAGTAATTTCTGTCGATTATACACAAAAATTAAAAACAATGAGCCCAATGAACATATAAACTAATGATACTGTAATGTTACAAATACCATTTACTAATTTAAGAATAGCTAGGGATTAAATGTATTTAGTCTCAAATATTAAATATAAAGAAGATAGTTTGCATTGGTTAGGATAGCACAACAAATATATTTATTAATATAAATCAAATCAAATTATAATTTCAATAAATAAAGTTTGTATACTAAAAAGGGTTGTAAACGTATCTATCTGTCGAATTGCAGAATTGCATTGCAAAACAGTATTCATTGTTTTAAAGCGTTGTTTGGAGGCGGGATGCTAAATGTACTATGTGTGTGGCGCACTCTGTCCAAATACAATTTGTAAATTGTTTTTCAGTAGAAAACTTGTGTTTTTTAGTAGCACGTATTAGTATTAATCAGACATGGTTAATAAGAAACACATAATTACAGCTACTATATAAGTGAATTCTGCTTAAACTGGACTACAAACAATAATGATAAAAAACTGTATATATTTCCTTATATACGTTTTTAGGAAATTTATACTAGAGTAAATGTTGATATTCGCTCATTGTTGAATGTTGTAATCTCATTTATTGTAAACAAAGTTTTTTGATAATTTAAGTAAAACTGAAATATATTAGACCGTCAACTAAAGTTTACAAGAGTGTTATATATTTATAACCAATTTACTGATGTGGACGATCCTTCTGTAGTGAAGGATGCTTGACCAGGTACACTTTGCAATCGGCTTTCCCATCCAATCACTTTACAATGATAAAAGGAAATGGCATCCTTTCTAAGAAAAGTGGAACTTTGACCTGACAAGAAACAGCTGGAATTTTTTATTGATGTTTCGTGTCAGAGCATGTAACTTTAAATTTGTTTTTTATCAAAATAAAATGAACGAAATGTAATGAAGTCCTAGCATTTGCTGTAATTATACATTATAAATAACTTTCATAAAATAAACCGAGATATAAGGGCTACAAAAAAGGTTACATATATGTTTCTCTTCTTTGTATGTTATGTGCTATTTCTGAAAAGTAAAACGTGTAACGTTTAAAAATAAATCTTATTTACTTATTTTTTTAGAAGGTGGAGTCTAATTTAATATTAAAATTAAAAAATATATTTTAATTTGTATTCTTTAGCTTCTAAATAGTTTAAATGATTACAACGATTTATAGTTATTTAGTTTGAATGTTGCGTAATAGTGCCTAGATGTAAATTGTATTTCTAGTTAATAAGCATGAGAAACTATTCCAGATTATTTATTTTTCAAGTAAGGAGTATATTAAAATGTGACATCTTTTATATGTAAATTCTAACAAGTTCTAAAAATGTTATGATACACAGTTACATGTGTACTGCGTTTGGATAATACTATCAGGTACTAAAATAGATAAATTTACGCTGGTATACAATCGATAAGTATTCCATTGTGTTGAAAAATAAATTAAAAAAAAACACCTCATTATGTTATCTTGTTAAGAACTGCATGTTTATCCTTCAATTATTATTCAATGATTAAATTTTTATGATCTTATGCTTTACTTATCATGTTGTTTTATTTTTTCTATTAGAAAGAATACACACTAGAAAAATCTAAGTATTACTGGAAATTACCTTAAAACATCATAATACATTTTTGTCACTAATATATTTTCTTATTCAACATGCTTTACTTAAATTTCACTATACATACATTGCTTAGCCCACAAGATGTTCTAATACTTTACTTGTTTGATTGCCCGATAATGCCCAATTTTTTAGGTTAATTTACTGTTCACTTATAGGTGTATTGTTGGTATTATATTCATAAAGAATTCTTATTGTAATATATACCCTACTACTGTTCATTGGGAGAGATGTTCTATCTTACCTATGTACAACAGATCTTGCAATGTCTGATTCAGAGATCACAGAATTAAACATTGCATTCTGGTAAAACATTTTGCGTTTTATTGTAGTATTACTTAATTTATAATCATATAGTAAGAAAATAGTGACGATTTAGAGTAATCTTCTCTTATGTATACTACACCAATTATTCAAATGCACGTTTGCAATACACGAGGGATTAGGAACTCATATTTAAGAGAACGTAAGGGATTATACTCGTGAGCCCCTGGTAGAGCACTAAGGGAAACAGTATTTAACGGGATTAAACTACAGTATTGTAACATTTCATACTATTACATACAACAAAACGTAATTTGAATATTTTATAGAAAAACTTGTATTAAGATAAATAAATGATCAACTTAAATGTATTATGAAGAACAGCATTTTTCATTTAGTTATTTAAAAACTATAATTTTAATGATTTCTAAGTTGTAGGGCCTAATACAAATTTCTGAGTTGTAATACAGATTTCTCAGTTGTAATACAGATTTCTCAGTTGTAATACAGATTTCTCAGTTGTAATACAGATTTCTCAGTTGTAATACAGATTTCTCAGTTGTAATACAGATTTCTCATTTGTAATACAGATTTCTCAGTTGTAATACAGATTCTCAGTTGTAATACAGATTTCTCAGTTGTAGTACAGATTTCTCAGTTGTAATACAGATTTCTCAGTTGTAATACAGATTTCTCAGTTGTAATACAGATTTCTCAGTTGTAATACAGATTTCTCAGTTGTAATACAGATATCTGAGTTGTTAGCCAGTTGCCTTGACCGGAGGGATCCGACGTTATCACAAGATAACGAAGTCAAGCAACATCAAGAATGGCCGTCCCTCGGATGGGTGACGGTCTGAGCGATCCCGTCGTTGCACGTAACCCGCCTGCCCGGTCACTGATGGTGGTTTGAAAGTCACCCTTTAGCCGTCGGTCCCCAGGTTAAGTTTTAGAGAGGGCTACTTAGACGGAACTTCACCTGGTAAAAAAACATCCTTTTACTTTTGTAATTGACTCCGAAGTTATATAAATCTATTATAATTCAAAGTATTCCAAATAAAAATATAAAAGTTATTTTGTTGTTAGAAAATTACAACACTTTGTAACAGTAACATTTTGTTATAAAAATTAATTACAAAATTGTTTAGTGTCAATATTGATTACAACGTCATAATATACACAGCATTACCCTCTATATAAATGTTTAAGTTTTTACTGTATAGATTTTAATTTCAAAGTAATTTTCATAAAAGCAATTTGATAAATTCGAAGTAACTCTTTTGTATTTTACCACCCTGAATTATCAATTATTATTTTTAGGACACAATCTTCTTGATTTAATGAGTCATTAGGAGATCGTTACTGTCCGCTCACTTGTTATAATATGTAACTTCACAGTCATTGATTGTTTTGTCACTAAAACTTATACGGGATTTTATACTCTAAAAAAGAAAATAACGAAGTTTATTGTTAAATTATTAATACTGATTAACTTACAAGTATATGATTTTACAGAGAACAGTCTCTCAAGTTTGTCTTGTATTACTCAAGTACAAGTACAAGTCTGCTTCCTGTAATTGCTCATCCAAGTACAATCTCCTGTAACTAAACTCAATATATACTGCACCTGTTTCTCAGTACTAATTTTACAGTATACAGTATTGTAAAAAGTAATATTTAAGGATTGTTTTGATTTTTATTCTTTTCTACTCCTAGTGTTTTTTTACGGTTTTAAGCTGTAGAATACTTTATAATGCAATTTTACTTAACTATTGTATTTACTACTATTTTAATATAATACACTTTTAGTTTTCTGCTTTTAATTATTATTTAATTCATCCCCATGGTGGTTACACTTAGTTTGTTCTTGTACGTAAGATCCATTCTCGTCTTACATTAATTATTTTATATCTAAAAAACATATTAAATTATTGAGATTGTGTAAGGATTAACTATAAACTCTGCTAAAGCAACTATACAGTAATTTGAAGTAACTTTAGATTATCATATAACTATTACTTGCAATATAACATAGCTAGGTTACTTTATGTTTTTATTTAAAATGTTGTACAACATTTACATAAAAATGTTTTTACAAAAAAAAAAAAAAAAAAAACACAAAAACAAAACCCTTATCACCCTCAATTTACTCCACCTAACCTGTCAATTATTTTCCTACCAGTAGTTCCTTACATTGTGCACAAATATTTTACATCAGACAGCCTTTCAAGTATTTCTTGTATTATTACAAGAACATATTTTGCACCTCTTTCTCAGTTTAATTTCATTGTAACAAAAGTTACAGGTACCCACTACAAAATTCTTGTAATATTTACAACGTAAATAAAGACAAATAAAACTTAAAAAATATTTTAAAGTCATTGTTAGTAATGAAATAATTATTTGTTTTATATTTTACTCCAACATTCATCTTAATTAAACATGATTTATTTTTCAAGTAACCTAAAGAGGGATTTGAACAACCTGTGAAACATATAATAAACACACATCATCAATGGATCTGTTGACATGTATGTAATAATATGTGTATAAAGCATTATGTATGTAAAAGTCTATATTTAAATAAATTTCACAGAATATAACAAAGCATGTATCTGCTTCATATCTTTATCACAACTTAACTCTATGTGGGTTCACTAAAGAACAGGCCACATTTTTAACAGCTTTTATATTTACGTTATCATTCACTAAATGTTATTAGTATTTATAAGTGCGCAGCAACGTCCCATAATGATTGAAAAGAGTTGTGTAAAAAAGACAGTAGTGTTATATCATAGTGAGAATTAAGTATGACAAATGCTGACACTACGATGACTCCTTCATGTGGTTCACAAAGCATAAAAACTATTTTATGACACTATAATTCCCGTAGTTTCCGCTGAGAGACGGTAGCCTTAATTCCACCATTTCATATTATTGTTATAAATGTTTTTTTTACAAGTAAATAGTTAATCAATTACTGCTTGCTGGACACTTTCTACTTTTAGGGAATTCCAGTTAAATATAAGATATTTGGTCCCTCTGTTGCTCAATTTTTTTACGAAGGTTCATAAATATCTGTGGGAGTAAAGTAGGTATATCGTAACGAAATGTTCGAGCAAAATAAAAATATATAATACCAAGTATCTTCAGCCAATTATTTTTCTAAAAGAAAACAGGTATTTTAAGTTATGTATCAAAGAGATTGGTTATTGGTAAATCTCTTGATATGTAAAATAACCATTAAATTAAGCAGATTATGAAATATAAACATAAATATTATAGTTTTCTTTTAAAATAAAAATTAGTTATAAAGTAACTTTATAAACTATAACATCGCTGAGGCTTTAAAATTCAATATATTATCTGGAACTTTACGAGACATTAAACATGACACTTCTCTGGAGTAATTCCACTTGACTGAGTTACAATACAGTACTTTAACACGAGAGTGTAACTACCTATACAATTCACCCTTAAAGGCTATCAAGCTCAACCTATTGTCAGGAATGTTACACGACACGGAACATGACAATCACTGGAGTAATTACACTTGACTGAGTTACAATACAGCACTTTAACATGAGATTGTAACTACCTGAACCATTCATCCTTAAAGGTCATCAAGCTCAACCTATTGTCAGGAATGTTACACGACACGGAACATGATAGATCACTGGAGTAATTCCACTTGACTGAGTTACAATACAGTACTTTAACATGAGATTGTAACTACCTGAACCATTCATCCTTAAAGGCTATCAAGCTCAACCTATTGTCAGGAATGTTACACGACACGGAACATGACAATCACTGGAGTAATTCCACTTGACTGAGTTACAATACAGCACTTTAACATGAGATTGTAACTACCTGTACCATTCATCCTTAAAGGCTATCAAGCTCAACCTATGGTCAGGAATGTAACACGACACGGAACATGACACTTCACTTGAGTAACTCCACTTGACTAAGTTACAATACAGCACTTTAACACGAGAGTGTAACTACCTGAACCATTCATCCTTAAAGGCCATCAAGCTCAACCTATTGTCAGGAATGTTACACGACATGGAAAATGACAGATCACTGGAGTATTTCAACTTGACTGAGTTACAATACAGTACTTTAACACGAGAGTATTACTACCTGAACCATTTATCCTTAAAGGCCATCAAGCTCAATCTCTTGTCAGGAATTTTTTGTCAGGAATGTCAGGAACAAGAAGAACATTTAATTTACGTTACAAAGAACACACACAATCCATAAGAAACAACAACTCAACATCAATTTAATCTAACATTGCTGAACATATTCTCAAGTCAAATCACAGTTACCAAAATATAAATGAAAATGTTACAATTTTAGAATATGAGAAGAAAGGAGAAAAATTGAATTCCAAAGAAAATTTACACATATACATAAACAATTATAATTAACCACAGAACATACATACACAAATTTACATTAAAAATCCTATATATGAAAAAAATGAAATTTAAAAAAATAACAATAAAAAGTAAAATTTAACTTACCCACACACTAAATTAATCATATGTTATTTTCATCTGTTTTATTTTTATATTTTTTTCTTATAGGTTATATTATTTACACTGTGAAGATGGCCTAAGAGCCGAAACTGGTAATGTATTATTATAAAAACTGAATGAAAGGTACTTAATTATAGTTATTATTCAATCTAAGGAAACAATACGACAGGTTGATTAATGTATTCATTATTATAGTCATTATTGTAGTGATTTGTTGATTAACAATAATCACTATAAACAAAATTGGTGATAAATAAAATATCAACTAGTATAGTCAATTAATCTCTTTACATTATTGTGTCTATACATGCTTATTCCACCACTAACAAAAGCATAACAATGTGGTTTGGCAGCCATATATTGTAATATGCCATTTTACAAACTTTCACTAGTACTAAAAATAGTTTTATTAAATACATAACGTATTTTAAATTATTATATGTTTCTATCATTTGGGCATGGGTTTATAACCACAAAATACTAATAACACTTACTAATTATACTGGTAGAATTAGTATAAAAACATGGTCTGGTGGCACTCACCCGCCCACCCATACACGTACAGTGGTACTGACCAGCCACCCTCCCACCCATATACGTACAGTGGTACTGCCCCACCCTTCCACCCAGACACGTACAGTGGTACTGCCTCACCCTCCCACCCAGACACGTACAGTAGTATTGACCCACCCTCCCACCCATATACTTAGTGGTACTGACCCACCCTCCCACCCATATACGTACAGTAATACTGCCCCACCCTCCCACCCAGACACGTACGATGGTATTGATACTAATAATATACTATTTCTACCATTTCTCTTATAACAGAGGGTACTTCTTTCATTAAGCCAACTCAATTATTTAATTAGGATTAGGTGGTGAATACTGTTATGCTTGTATATTTTTATAAACTTGGCGTACTTTAATAATTATCAGTTATAGTATAACAATTATAGTGTTATTATTAGTTTGGATAACAATATATTTTAACAGTATGCTATTTTCAATTATAACAGTTATTTTTAACATACATCACGTTATTGCTGCTATTACTCTCTTACTTTACGATCAATGTACATATTAAAATACTACTGATACTAAAAAGGAATTTTTTTATCCGGCAAAACCTCCAAATAAAGGATGAACTAACTTCCGGTTCTTGAAAATTAGGAGTATTTTCCAAATTCACTTACAAATACATATTTAAGCAAAATAAACAAACGTATATATAATTGGTCGTGAAAAATGTAATATATTTGGTGCCAAGCAACATTATATGGAAGTGTTCCCTTCAAACCCAATGTTTTATATCTGATATAAATGCAAGAACTAAACTCAGAGAGCCCATATCTTCAAGATGACAACTTCGGAAAAATGAAGACCAATTCCCCAAGGCAAGACGCAACGTCACAACTCCCCGGCCCATACTCAGACATTTCATTCTCTCTCGAAACTGCTCCGATTAAGTTTCATTAAAAACTGAACAATAAATACAAGTAATTCCTTAAGCCTTATATCAATGACCCTGCTCCTGGCTTTGTTTATCACAATTTATTACAAATACCTCTGACAGTTCTGATACATATTGATTAAAGCACTATTGATTTTATAATTGATGTAACATATAAAATATTATTTTTATTTATTGCATTTATTGTTCTATGGATTATTGTTTGCATTCACTGTTAAATTAACGACGTATAAAGTTACAACTGAAATAGCAAGATTTCCTTCGCCATTCGGTAATTTTGTCTGACAACAATATTACCGACCCGGGGAAAACACAGTTAGACTGCACAAAAGTGTCTGAATAGAACTGCCATCGTTTCTTATATACTTAATAGAAAACATCGCTCAATACAGGGTATCTGAAGTCGTCATACTCATTTGATACAGTCGAAGTTGCAGTATATTTTGTTTTTTAATTATGAGTATTAACAGTTTATTTTGTTTTCTCACGATATAATTTAAAAACAATATGTATACCGGGTGTCTCATAAGTAGCCAGCAAAACTTACATTTGGAGTTTATTTTTTGGGTTAAAACGCACAAACAATGTCAATGCACATGACATCTCCCACCGGTATCCGTATGACTGTCTGTCATTTTAACAAAAAGCTTAATGTCTCTGAAGCTATTTGAAGTTTAATCATGCAAATTTATCTGGATGTTGATATTTATAGTTCTTATGCCATTTAAATTTAATTTTTTTACTTTATTTATTTTAATATTGGTAGCTGTTTAAAATAATTAACATTATTTATCTGAATAACCTTAAAAAAACTTGTGAGGTAAAGAAAATGGAGCATTACAATTTACAAATATCAGTATATAATGTTTTAATATCGAACAAATGTTATACAATTATTTATATAAATAAGTTCTTAAAATTTCTTTAAACACATATTTTCACTAACATTCAAATTATTAAAAAAAAAATAAAAAAATAAATGACCGCCCATTTGTAAATAGTTATTAGAAAAAAATCTAAAGAAAATGGTATATGGAAACTAACGAATAAAAATTCATACATATTTAAATGATTTTATTTCAAATAACTTCAGAGACATCTTTTTGTTAAAATCACAAAAAAAGACAGACGGATAACGGTGTGAGATATTTGTTTTAACCCACGGAATGACTTCCAGAAGTTACTTGGCTATTTATCGGACACCCTGCATAATATTTAGGAACCTGCAAAATTATCTCCTATAGTCAAATGTTTAATATAATTTATGTAGACCTATTTTAAATATGCCATACATTTGTGGTAGTAAAATTTATGAACAGTTGTGATTTAGTGTAATCTAAATGTTTATAAAAAGAAAGGATGAATTTCACATCCAGGCACGTATGAAAATCTGTATTATATTCGTATTAAGTAAAAAACTAATGGATTCGATATCTAAACGTTTTAAGGTATGATGTTCTTCCTGTGACTAATCAAAATTCAAAATTAAACTTATAAAGTTAATTATGATATTATTTCATAAAAATAATAATTCTAAAGGACAATTAATATATTTTCCTCTATATTTTCTCAAAACCTAATTAATTATAAATATTTCAGTCGCAACGTATTCTTATATTTATTATCATTATATTATAATCAGTTGAAAATTTGTTAAACTAGTTGCTTTACAAGTTAAAAATGCCAGTTACGTGATAATATCTGTAGTTAAGGACATTTCAATATTATTATTAAGACCTCTAAACCTCAGTATTCATTTAATACTTAGTTAAATTTGTAAACAGTACAATAAAATGTAATTATTGGATTACTATTTGAAAAAAATACTCAATACATGATATATACAAAAGTAGTTCAAACGTTGTATAAACCCTTATATTTGTTTTAGACGGTTTGATATTTTCACATTGGTTTGATATTAAGATTTATAATCAATTGTAACAATAACTAAGTGATCATTATATTTGATAGTTTAGAATCATTTTTAACGGCTTTCAACAAAATTGGTGTGTGTAATTGTTGTATAAAATGACATAAATTAAAACAATTTATACAGAAATATCAGCTAAAAATATTCTCGAAATAGTAAAAAGCTACATTAAACCACTTTCAGACTGAGCTGTCATTGTAGAAAACATTCTGAGGGTGGATACCCTTGGGACCCTGTTTATTGTCATAGCTTTGGGAAATCAACATTCATAAAACACTGGCCCCAAACAGCAGAAACCACTTAATGTTAAAACAGCATAAACGTATAGCATATTAAAATTATTGTTATATTATTTCAGTTAATGTGCTTAAAATAATATGAATTTTTACCATAAACATACGTATATAATATCAAATTTATTTGAAGGTAAATGATATTTTAAATGGTTTTTATTTCATGAATTAGCAATATTGTCACGAATAGGCTTTGAACATCCATAAAACAATAAATATAAATAAATGTTCAACAGTTAATTCTTAGTAATCTCATAGACGTTCATAATATGGTGTAGTGTATGTACGAGTACTAATATAATATAAAAAATATATAAATAAATCAATAAATAACCCACCCAAGTACGGGTAGACTAAAAAACAAGAACTTCCATCAATGGAATGGTATTACGAATGAAAATTAAAAATAGGAAACAGAAGAAAATGTCAAGTAAAGAGGTATGCATGAAAAAAACTAGTCATCAAAAATATAAACACTAGTATTGCTAATTTAAAAAAAGTTTATTTCGATTAAATAGCTTAATCAAATTTTAATTTTTTAAAATGTTATATGTTGCTAGAATGTTTAATTAGGATTTGTTTCCCAACTGCAATCTTACTCAAATACAATTAAACCATTCGTCCAATTAAAATCGTAGCTAAACAATATGAACATGTAAATTAAATTGATTCTGACGAGTTATTATTACATTAACATTCTATAAATACAGACATAACAACCCAAATACGAGTAACATTTAATATATATACATAGTTATTATTAATTGATGTATATTCACTTCAAAGCTCTTGGATTTATCTCGTATAGTAGGAATAATCTAATTTGATTATTGGTAAACTGAATACAAGTACTTTCATTAAACCTGGAATGAACATTTGTTGTGGTTTATTAATTAGCTTGTATTATCAGATGTTAAAACTCAACGATAACGAGTGTTTTTAATTAACTTGACTATTCCCCGATCAGTTGGTCAAACTAAATTAATTAATAAAAGCAACTTATTATCAAACAGTCTATTCTATATAGTGTAAATCACATATGCTTAAAGATTCCAAACATAAATGCCACGCTCTCTTTTCAACTGTATATATCAAATAAATAGAGGAATATCTATTACGACATAATTAAGTAACTGACACAGTTTGTCGTAAGGCCACCAGTATGTTTTGTCACTACAGTAAATGATACCATTGATTATATAAACCTACAATAGAGAAACCATCTAATAGGAATATTTGTGGCAGTAATTTTGTTAGTTTGTGTGGCCCGCAACCACAGCTGGTTTAAACTGCATTACATTTAAATGGGACTACACTAGCACTCCACAATGGACCACAAAAACAGCTGATATTTTGAGACTCAAAATTAAACATTGGATGGGAAGTCTATTTATGTATAAAATCAATGATGATACCTAAGGTAATCTTTGTTATTGGTAAGTTGTTAACGTTAAGGGCAAGTTAAGCATAGTATTATATTAGGGATTGCGGTAGCCCACGTTTTAGACTGGATTGACCTTCAGTATGAATACCGACAGTATATTTATTCTATACTGGAATGTATTAAGACATGCATCCTGGATAATGCTGGCAGTTTTTCTTTTTGGACTAGAAAATTCAATTTTTAGCTCCCTATAAAGAAAAAATCTATAAGCACTTTTTGATTTTTTTCCTTTTTTAGTCTACACTATTGGTAAAAATCTGTCTACTTTGATTGTTGATGTGGGAAAATGTTATAAACACACTAAGCTAAATTTAGTAGTAATAAAATAGCTTAAATATATTAAATATTTTTGATTGTGCCTACATACAAATTATTTAGTAGAACTTGGTAAGAGTAAAAAAGATTTATATTTTAAATAAACTGCTGCTGTTAAAGATATAAGACAAATATAGTGTTCACAAAACTAGCTTTGTATCTTAGTTGGGCCCACTTTTTATTATTGTAAAGTATTTATGTTACTGATTCTCGCTTTTCTTTACGATGTGGCTCTAAAACTTCACCCATTTCAGAGAACGGCTGCCCATAAACACACCCCCTCAAATTTGTTGACTGAGCTCGACAAAATCCTCTATCCACACTGATAAACTGTAAATATAACAATTCGAGATTGTTATGTTCTAGAATTGTTAAAAGTTATTATTTAATTTATAAATACTTCTTTATATATACAGGGGGGAGGGGGAAATATGGAATCACTTTTACAGCTATTGTATGACTTCACTTGTAAAAGTGAAAAAATCTTGTACGTGAGCATGGTTACAAAGAATGTGTTTTTTGACACCATTAGCGTCATTTCATCTTTTGTTTTAGGTATTTGTTTAACGAGAAGTTCTACAAACATTTTCAACGTAGGTTTAGGTCGAGTTTGGTATAAAATTAAAGGTGTATTCAAGAAAAATTATTTACCTCAAACCGGACTTCAGAAGGTTTATCCTTTCAAGAGTATATTTTTAATTTCAAAGTAAAAAATTTGAAAAATATTTTTTATTCCCTATTTAACGGTTTTAAGTAATTTATTCAGATCAAAAACCGTTTAATCTGAAAACAAAAATAAGAAAGCTTTATGGAGCACAATTATTTAAAAAAATAGATAAACAATTAAATTATCTATGGAAAAAATAACGTTACTGTGGAAGCGTTTCCATATTTTTCCCCTCTGTCTGTATATTAGATAGTTACTAGTTTATAGGATTATGTACTAAGTATATAAATTAGGATAAAATGATAATCTGACCCTAAATACTCTCCAGGAGTTCGTTAATTAGTTAGGGCTACTACTTTTAACGAAAAAAAGTAATATGGATTTTTTATTTCTAAAGTGGGCGTTGTTGGAAAATTAAGGTCACGATAAGTAAAATAAAATCCCAGTATAATAACGTCTTATTCAACAGAAATCACTATACTGGCATCCCTTCCAGCATTTTAATTTGGTAGCTATACCCTTAAACATAACAAACAATTGAAATTATATAAAATAAAATTCAATCATTGTTCCATGCATATGCACGTACGTCCTTTATTAGGATTGTATTGCAAACACTTATGAAACATCAGTGAAACAAACCGTATGCTCAGAAAACCAATACCAAATATTTATTCAAAAGGTCAGCTTAATTTTAAGCGACCAAAACATACAGATAATGACTGTTACATAGGCTGTATCCTAGAGCAAGGGACCCAACATGATCTGTTAAGTTCAAAGGCAGTTGAGTGGATGTTGAGGGGGAGTTCATACACTCGTGGCAAAGAATTCATGCTTAGTTGCACGGACAATTACAAACAAAAATAAAACTAGAATAAGTACAAAATACATTAATCATAAATCAATACGGCTGTCAATATGTCCATTAAACGATCGATGTCATAATAATAATAAGGTAAGTAAATAAAATTGTTATTTTCCTGTCCCATCAAACATTAAACTAGTTTAAGACTAGATTCAAACAGATAAATTAGCTAATCGATTCATGAACTGTTAGTTTATTTATATATAGTAAAAAAATGTTAAAAATTATTCTTATTTCATTATAATTAATATTTTAATTTTGTATACTCAATTTCACACTGACTCTCATTGTTCGTTCTACCCCTCTCGAGCTATCCTCATATTTATCTACCACAATTCACCAGCACAACATCCACATCATTCAAGATTCCTCCAACCAAAGCCACAATGAAATCATGCAAGGACTACCCCAATGGAATATTTTTGTTTATCTATATTTTTCTCCAGTAGGCCTGTTTTCTCTAGAGCAGATGTATTTAAACTAGATATTTATATGATATATTTGTATTTTGTACTAGTGCCTTAGATAATATTTTACAGATAGTTTTAAAACTTGAAAATCTTTACTGATTTGCATCTTTCAACATCCATTATTACAAATTAATACAACACTTTTTTCTAATGTTCAAATAAAAGAAAAGCCTTAAATTGCAGATAATGGTGTATAAAGATATAAATAATGGCCTCATGAAATATAGTCATATACAGTATTAATACAGTGCGTTAATTTAATAATTTGTTGTTTTATTTTAGAACTGTTCTTCTTTCGTGCGCAACTAATAAGCACAGATCCAAGAGGTGGACAAAATGGGGAAGGAATATATTGGAATGTATAGTTTTTCATTTAAATTCCAGTTACTAACAAAATAAAAGGAAAAAGTAAAAATGGAAAATATTATCCCTAACCCTTTAAGAAAAAAAATTTACTTGGTACATTTTAGGGAAGAAACTTTCAGTCTTGATTGACAAATGAGTCTTTTAACATTTGATCACAGTAAGTAGGGTTATATAATAGGAAATGTAGACAAATCTTTACTGAATATTGACTAATCTAAAAATATTTGAAGATAATATTTTCTTAAAATAAAATCTCAGTATACAATAAAGATAAGTTGGTACGACTTAAATCACCGTACGTGTATGGGTGGGTGGGCGGGTCAATATCACTGTAGGTGTATGGATGGGTGGTTTTTACATATTTTGGAAAAATTATCTCTGTATGTATTACTACCTCTTAGTCAGGTTGTTTACATTTTTTTAAATTCAAATAAAATATATCATATGCTTGCTTCAAGTAAAAATCAGCTTAGAATAATCAGTAATCTCCTATTAACAACAAATATGTGACGGCAGTAAACGTGATTCAGATACAGGTATGTACTGCGGGACTAGTCTAACCATTTTATTGAAGGCGCTTTAAGATTGATGGATCGCCAGACACATGTTGCTGGATCGCCAAATTGTTGAATTTGGTAAACAATTAATTTGTTTTTTATATTGTTACAAAACTCACACATAAATATTGGTAAGTAATCAAAGTTATGAGTGGTTTAAGTTGTTGACTCGTTTAAATAATGATTGAGACAGAAGAGATAAGGTCTGTGTGAGACATCGTGGTATCCTACTGATGCCTTTAGTTTTGTATAAATAGTTAAAAATCGTAAACACTTTAAAGTGGTGGATGAATTATATTTGGACTTTGTCAGATATTGTCAAATGGGCAAACAACAACAGTACAGTTACTAATAAGTTGAACTATAAGTTATAAGTTAAACACAGGAGTAATTTATCCTAATATATTAGAATGCTACGATGACTCATGTAAAAGGATATATCAGTTGGACTTAAAAAATATATTTTAAATTAACTGCGATCACATTGGTCAAAAAAATCTCTAATTTTCAATATTAATCACAAAATAAAAAATATTTATATATCAAACCTATTTTCGTGTATATATTTTTGTCAACTTTTGTCAAATAGTTATAAACAATACAAAATATTTAACACTATTTTATTGGAATTTCAACCAAAACATTTTCACTCTTAAATTATCCTCTTTTTATGCACTCAAGATGTACTTTTTGTGGGTGAGGAGGAAACCTTTATTTAAGAAACAATGAGGAACTTTCTTAAATAGAAAAACCATCTTATGCTAAGATTAGCCTGGATCCGTTTATCACACTACTTCGGGCTAGGCTTTTTGTTTTCTTCAAGTCATTTCTCAGTTTAAAACGCTAAGTTAGCAGTTTATATCAAAGTTCTTTTCCAGAAGTACGTCCTCAACCTACTATTCACAGTTCCTCTTGGAGCATACCACCCTACGACATGGTCTGGGTCGAAGTCATGGACCTCCGCCGTCAGAGCGACTCTTCTTAGAGCTCAAGGTCACACTGAACAATCCACTGTGTGCCCTGGACCCAAGAGACGTATGTGCACTCAGAGTTCTCTGAGTGCACATATGTCTATCTTTTGCATGTAGGATTTCATGAAGGTTAACAATAATATCTTGATATAACATTTTCTCAATATTTTCCAATATGGCTGGTAATTCTTCTTAACAACATATAGCATTATAATCCAATTATATTTCATATACCCTTTGAGGCTTTACGACATTTCAAAATGAGAGGAAAAATAATCTGTTAGTTAAAGAGATTAACTTTTTTTATCAAAGGTGCATGGCGTATTACAGTTTATTGTACATAGAAATAAAGCCATATTGTATATATTTTAATGAAGAGTAATTTATTGGTCCAAAAAATTGCTAACTCTTTTAAGTACAACGTACACTATGTAGTTTAAATTGTATCCATAAACTACCCTATGCATTGTGAAATAATAACTTAAGCTACCTATTAGTGAAATTAAGTTATTCATTTTAAAAATACAACAAACTTAAAAATAAAGTATACATTTACTATGTGAAAAAAATCTCTAAGTCCTATTAAAGAATGTACCAACCCTTAAACACAGAAATTGATTTATCTTCCCATGAAGGGGAAGTTTTTGACCGAAAGCACCTTGTGTGACGAGAGTTGATGGTCCAAAATCTGCTTGTGTGAGGAGGAATGGGTGGACCTTAAGCACCTTGTGTGATGGGGAGTCGTTAGGCCAACCCCACCTATACATATACAGTGACACTGTTCCACCCACCCACTCATACACGCACAGTGATATTGACCCACTCACCCGCATATTGAACCACTTAATCAGGTGTATTGAACCGCTGAATGTTCATGTATGTATTTTTCTTGAACCTGTGGAGAAATACAATTGTTCTCATCAAAAACAATTGGAGAACAATTAGAGAATCATAAGGTTATTTTAATGTTGTTCTCAAATACAAAAACAATTTAGATAAGATCATACTAACATTTCAATAATATGACTGTATATAAAAGACAATAATCGAGCCAGACATAACTGTAAAATACAAAACGAGCTTTTTAATATGTTTTCCAATCATGATATAACATAAAAGGGTTGAAATATTTCAGGAGCCCAACAGTCCCACATTGACATATTCCAACTCCAGACGGGGTTGTAGCCCACGACTGTCAGGAAGATGCCTTTCTAAGCTGTCAGTGATATATAGCTGTTAACTCTGTGCCACTGTGTTATGTGGCTCAACCCAATACCCTTATTTATACCCCATCAGCTTGTTTGCCCACCGTACAGCAGACTCTCTTGACACCTTAACATCCAATAAATCTACTGTGACCTTAGGTTTTGTGTTAGGGTTTTAGCCATTTTGCACATGGTATTATTAATTGCAACTACTTGCATGATTGCAAGTAATCATATTTTCTGTTTTAGTTAAAATCGTTACTTATTTTACAAATTATTAGTTAGAAAAAATAACAACTACGTAACTAAATTCTTGAGTGATGATTTATGGTGTATATTTAAAGCCGTGACAACTTATGAAGTATATTTAATTGCTAACTTGTAAAATGCGTAACTAAATAAAAAATATCATTACATATAATCAACCAGATTACTTTGATAGGTTATAAAGATTTTCTTGAATATTCCTCAATTACTAACCCAAACATTAATTTTATGTATGATTATCCTTAAGATATTTTCTATAACTACACATAATTTATATAATATCCTGTTAAGTCATTCTTCTCTACTGAACCAACAAGTGATACATTATTTTGATCTTAACTATATATTTTATTCTAATTACCAAAAAGTTGAACAATTCAATGTACGAGTAAAATAAGTTAAATAATGTACATATTGAATACATTGCACATAACTTAGAATATATGTTGCACACGTACAACACATATAGACGTTCATTGTGTACATCTACCTAGAAGCATTGATTTTATAGACAAAAAGATTTCCCATATAATGTTACATTTTTAGTCTCACAATATCAGCTGTTTTTGTGGTCCAATGTGGAGCGGTAGTGTAGTCACATGTAAATATTATAGCAGTTTAAACCAGCTGTGGTTACGGGCCTCACTAACTAACAAAATAACAGGCACAAATCCTCCGATTAGATGGAATATGTATTGTGGGTGTATATAATCAAGGCTAGAAGTATTAAGGCCTATTCCATTGCACTATAGCTTATCACGTAATATCTATGAAGTTATAATACTAGAACATTCATAGCCAAAAGCGTAATTAAGTGATAGTATCAACCATAGTAACGAGGATAATGGTGTTATATTAAAATAATAACATATTTGGACAAATAGTGCCAGTACATACTTGTATGTAATTCTATACTAAATAGCTCCTTATGTGTCTGTCAAGAGCTTATATGGATCAGACTTAAATTTAAATCATTTACTATTTATAAAAATATGTTTTTTACAATTTAATATAATTTTTAAACCAAAACCAGTTGGAGAATATATAATCACAAAAGCTCTAATCACACGTATCCTAGATAGCGTGTGGCAATTTGAAATACTTTTCATTTTAAATGTAAGTGTGACGGGTCTTTACGTGTATAAATGTCAGAGTCCTCTCTATACTAGAAATTAATATGGTAATGTTAACTGAAAAACGCACTGCCTGGAGGGAAAGTGGAGAAGAGCTAGCAATCTGCCACAGATATTCTGCCCACACAATGGATAATGGACGGATGGGCAGGTCACAACCATCTAATAACAGTCGTAGTAGTTCCAAAGTTAACTCCAGGGAGAAAGGTCGAAGACTCGGCTGCGCAATTACTCACGGTAAAATACTGTGAAATCAATGTTATATTGAACAATATAAGCTACCAATTTGAATGAGAGCTATATTGATATTACTTAAGTTGTGTAAAATTAAAAAGCAAACGGTATAAAACCTATATAACGATAAAAAAATACTCTTAAAAGTTATTCTTGAATTAACACCTGTGTAAGTGTTTCTTTACAAATTAAGAAATTAACTAACGTTAGGATGATTGTATTTTTATGTTTTTCATCAGGTGTATATTTTAACTAATAATACATACGTATATATATTTTTTTTTTATAAGGTATAGTAAAAAAGCATAAAATGCTGTTCTATCATGTAATTGTAAGGGCTTGTAAATACAGTTTGGGACGAAAAGTTCTTGCAAGGTGACACATTATCAGTTTTCTAAAGGCCACTCATATCAACCCAAGAAGTTCCCAATTGTAACGTTTTAATAAGGCCAAGTGTACAAACGCCAATGTTTACAGAGCTGACATTATATCTCTACCAACTTCTTATCGATTCATATACATTTATGTGTAAAAATTGTCAATTGTTTTAATCATCTTATGTAAATCAAAGTATATGATAAGATTTAAGTGAGGGATGTTTTTATGATCAAATATTTAAAAAGAAATATTACAAAATCGTTAGTCTTATACTATTGTGGTAATTGATATTCTGTTCGTGTATGGGTGGGTGGGTGGGTCAATGCCACCGTACGTGTATAGGCGGGCAGGTAGTTCAATGCCACTGTACATGTATGTATGGGTGGGTGGGTCAATACCACTCATGCATGTCAATACCTCTAATTACATGTAAGATTGAAAATGTGACAAGGCTTGTCAGCTTTGTTAATTAGAAACACATATCAACATACAGGCACTATGTTACAATGCTACCAGTCGCACATGAGTTACCTCATCATACATCAGTGTTTCCCAATAAATCAATTACAGTTTTAGTTTGTCTTTTCTGAAATTCCTTCAGCTGGGAAATATGGACAATATCGATGGTTTGGGGGTATCCTAACTCACCACTTCCCCCGTACCTTGGTCAGGTAGACAGCCCTCACTCCAAAGTATTTTTATGTCCACGCCATCCTGCTCTGCAAGTCAAGGCACTGAAGGGTGAAGATGTCATTCTATCGTTGATAGTGGTAGGTAAAGAGGAGTGTGATGTGGAAAAAGTTGTTAGTCAGTGAAACCAAGAGCCCCAATGGTGAACAATGATTTCAAATTTGTGTAGATATTTTCAGTTAAGAGAGGGGTGAAGTGGGCTGTTGAAAAAGTGCAAAATGTTTGCAAGGCACACTACATCGCTATAAAACCTGGGTGTTAATTGTAGTTTTATTTATAGTCAAAATATTTTTATGTTATGTTTTTATGTATACAATTAATAAATTTTACTTTTTTATATGACTTGCGAGTTTATTTTAGAATTTTACGTGTAGTGTGAGCTTATTTAAGTAACCAAAAAAAATACAATAGTTCAATCTACAGATAGACACGGAATACTGGACGACTAACATTCATTCATCCCATGGTCTCTCCTGCAGAACATACACAATTCATTGTATCTAAAGATATACACGGAATACTGGACAACTAACATTCATTCATCCTCACGGTCTCTCCTGCAGAACTACACAATTCATTGTATCTACAGATAGACCCGGAATACTGGACGACTAACATCCATTCATCCCCACGGTCTCTCCTGCAGAACGTACACAATTCATTGTATCTACAGATAGACGCGGAATACTGGACGATTAAAATCCATTCATCCCCACGGTCTCTCCTGCAGAACGTACACAATTCATTGTATCTACAGATAGACAAGGAATACTGGACGACTAATATCCATTCATCCCCACGGTCTCTCCTGCAAAACATACACAATTCATTGTATCTACAGATAGACATGGAATACTGGACGACTAACATTCATTCATCCCCACGGTCTCTCCTGCAGAACATACACAATTCATTGTATCTACAGATAGACACGGAATACTGGACGACTAAAATCCATTCATCCCCACGATTTATCCTGCAGAACGTACACAATTCATTGTATCTACAGATAGACACGGAATACTGGACGACTAACATTCATTCATCCCCACGGTCTCTCCTGCAGAACTACACAATTCATTGTATCTACAGATAGACACGGAATACTGGACGATTAACATTCATTCATACCCATGGTCTCTTCTGCAGAACATATACAATTCATTGTATCTAAAGATAGACACGGAATACTGGACAACTAACATTCATTCATCCTCACGGTCTCTCCTGCAGAACGTACACAATTCATTGTATCTACAGATAGACACGGAATACTGGACGACTAATATCCATTCATCCCCATGGTCTCTCCTGCAGAACATACACAATTCATTGTATCTACAGATAGACATGGAATACTGGACGACCAACTTTATTGCACCGTCACTTTATTGTTAACAAAGCCACTTCTTGGGTTGAGTAAATTGCACGTCAAGCTGGTGGTGGGACCCATCACCGGTCACGGCAAATTCCGGAGGCATCCAAGAACAGTGGGACTCTTTACGGAGGATCCCATATGTCGCCTCTGAGGGGAGGATGACTCGTCGGCAGAATACATTGTCCTGGAGTGTGAGGCTCTTGGTGCCAGGAGAAGAGTACTTTTTGAAGGCTCACCTCTGGGACAGTCGGAAATTACTAATCTAGTGAAGAAGCTCCTTGACCTGGTCAAGGATTGCCAGCTTTACGACGATTAGGCACCGGGATTGGCACAAAAAGCCTCAGGCATCGTTGCAAGGGTTGGCTGGACCAACTGTACATCCCCTTTTAATCTAAATCTAAATACTTTACGGTGGTATTGACCCTCCCGCCCACCCATACATGTACGGTGGTATTGACCCACCCGCCTACCCATACATGTACGGTGGTATTGACCCACCCGCCCACCCATACATGTACGGTGGTATTGACCCACCCGGCCACCCATACATGTACGGTGGTACTGACCCTCCCGCCCACCCATACACGTACGGTGATATTGACCCTCCCACCCACCCATACATGTACGGTGGTACTGACCCGCCCACCCGCCAATACACGTACGGTGGTATTGACCCACCCGCCCGCACATACATGTACGGTGGTATTGACCCACCCGCTCGCACATACATGTACAGTGGTACTGACCCTCCCGCCCACCCATAAATGTACGGTGGTATTGACCCAACCGCCCACCCATACATGTACGGTGGTATTGACCCACCCGCCCACCCATACATGTACGGTGTTATTGACCCTCCCACCCACCCAAACATGTACGGTGGTATTGACCCTCCCGCCGACCCATACATGTACGGTGGTATTGATATATGTCAGTACCGCTGTATGTGTATGGGTGGGTAGGAAGGAAGGTATGTGTATGGGTGGGTCTGAGGAAGGTGAGCGTGGTTCACCGAAAGCGATCACCATAATATTTGTACATTTTGTACTTGTATTGTTATATATTTGTGCATTTTGTGTTTATATTGTAATACATTTTTGTTGTGTGACGTTAACTTGTATTGTATTATACTATTTACAACAATACCACTGTACGTGTATGGGTGGGCGGGTGGGTCAATACCACCGTACGTGTATGGGTGGGCGGGTGGGTCAATACCACTGTACGTGAATGGGTGGGCGAGTGGGTCAATACCACTGCACGTGTATGGATGGGCGGGTGGGTAAATACCACCGTACGTGTATAGGTGGGCGGGTGGGTCAATACCACCGTACGTGTATAGGTGGATGGGTGGGTCAATACCACCATACGTGTATAGGTGGGCGGGAGGGTCAATACCACCGTACGTGTATGGGTGTGTGGGTGGGTCAATACTACCGTACGTGTATGGCTGGGTGAGTGGGTCAATACCACCGTACGTATATGAGTAGGTGGGTCAATACCACCGTACGTGTATGGGTGGGCGGATGGGTCAATACCACCGTACGTGTGTGGGTGAGCGGGTAGTTTAATACCACCGTACGTGTATGGGTAGGCGGGTGGGTCAATACCACCGTACGTGTATGGGTGGGTGGGTGGGTCAATACCATAGTTCGTGTATGGGTAAGCGGGTGGGTCAATATCACAGTGCGTGTATGGGTGGGCGGGTGGGTCAATATATATAAGATATAGTCCATTAACACTTCAAATTTTGGAAATAATATAGTTCTGTAGCTACAGTGTGGGACAGGATAACATTTTCTTCCCTCCACGTATTTATAAAACTGATCCAGGTATTATAGATCAATACCTCTATACGTGGGTATTTATACAATTAACCCACCCGCCCACCCATACACGTACATTGGGATTGACCCATCCACCCACCCATACACGTACATTGAGTTTGACCCCTCCGCCCACCCATACACGTACATTGAGATTGACTAGTATCTGAAGGATGAGTGGGTGGGTCACCAAGTCTATTGTCTGAAGGGCGAGTGGGTGGGTCACCAAGTCTAGTGTATGAAGGGTGGGTGGGTGGGTCACCAAGTCTAGTGTCTGAAGGATGAGTGTGTCCCAAACCCAACATTTTTAACAGAGAAAGGGAACATGAACAGTAATTCCCTGTTCAGTACCACTGTACGTGTATGGGTGGGTGGGTGGGTCAGTACCACTGTACGTGTACGGGAGGGTGGGTGGGTCAGTACCAATACCACTGTACGTGTATGGGTGGGTCTACACTGTACATATATGGGTGGGCGGGTGGGTCAATACCACTGTACGTGTATAGGTGGGTCTTTACTACTGTACGTGTATGGGTGGGCGGGTGGGTCAATACCACTGTACGTGTATGGGTGGGCGTGTGGGTCATTACCACTGCCAAAGCAGTGGTGTACAGAATACCACTGTACGTGTGTGGGCGGATGGGTGGGTGAATATCACTGTACGTGTATTTTAACTGTAGTATGGTGGTAGTATTTATTTATTATTTATTTAATTAAGTATTGTATGGTTAATTGTGTTAGGTGATTTTAATTTGCCAATAACAGGTGCACAATGTGATTTAATGAAGGAAAACAAAATATGTAACCAACTACTGTTTTTCATGAGAATGTATTCTTTAAGTTGTAACAGAAGTAGTATGTTACAACTTAGTATATAAATGTAACATTTACCATTATGTAACATACTGGCATTATTTGTCCAAATCTATTATTATTTTACTATAACACAATTATCCTAGTTATTATGGTTGATACTATCACTTAATTAAGGTATTGGCTATGGTAATTCAATTAATTTCTTGTATTACAACTTCATAGCTATTACGTGATAAGCTACAGGTATAGTGCAATGGAACAGGCCTTATCCCCATCATAGGGAGTTCCTAAGATGATGCTTATTTTTAGTAGATTCCTTATCACAGAATTAAACAGGAACATCCCAATTTATCTGGAAAATTAAAATTTATACATTTTAGAAATATCTTATTATTGTCATTCTTGTTTTGAACCTTGAGAAATTATAATACAAAAGTAAAGAAATAAAAATAAATACCGCTGAAAAATACAAGTTTATAAAATTAATATTGTTTTTAGTGAAATGAATTACTACACTAAAAAAAATCATGAAATAATTCATAAAAACAAAGTAACATAATTAAATCGTATTAAAGTAGTTTCAATAAATAGAGGTCATTAGTTACTTAAATAATCATGGACAGATAAACATTTTTTTAAGTATCAATTAAGTAATTCTATAACTCATAAAAATTAAAATTTGAATTCGTTTTGACAGTTTGATTTGGAATAATTAATTAAGCTTTTTTATGAGAAAAACAGTTTTAATTTTGAATTTAAAACTAATAAGTTCAAAACGAAAAATCTGAAAATTATGGATCTTCCCTGTACAAACCCATTCATGATTAACTATGAGCAGAGGGAGTCTAATTAAGTAATGCTCATTTAAACCTTTAACATAAGTTCACGTGGACATGTGTTTTATGACATATGACGATTTGGGATTGCTTTGAGCGCCACATTTGATGGAACATTTTGTATGGTACGTAAAATCTTCAGGAACCTAAAGCTGGAACTAGATGATAAAACTAAAATTCACAATCCTACTGCAAAAACTATAGTTTCTCATTGATACATTTACAATAATTTTTTATACACAAAACGTATTGCATTACATACAGTATTAGGTAAATTACTTACTTTTTCTATATATTGTGTTTTATTTATATAATTAAAAATAAAGTAAATAAACTGTATAGTAGATGTACATATTGTAATTACACAAAATTAGTAATTAGAGAAAGCTATTTTACAAACCAAAATTTTTAACCAAATTGCTTTAACTATACAATATTAATTCCATTAAGAAACTAATAAAAGGAACATAAATCAATTAAGATTTTTCTTACTGGTATTTAATCTGGTTTCTAATCAGCTGTAACTTAATGCCATGTAAGTCGTAACAACCGGAAATGCTATTCCATCATGACATGCACTATTCGATTTCCGGCAATACTATTTGGAAGGCTTCACACTGTACGGCTTATCTGTTACGATAAGCCGCTGATCGAACTCATACAAAACAAAGTCTGCTTCACCTATGTGATTGTGGGACAAAGCAATACTGAAAATCCTTAAATTAATACAATGTACTCAATCCTTTTATTGCTGTTCAGCTCATTTTTATCTTTCCTACTTTACAATTTTTGAAACAGGAACAGAATTTCATTTTGTTATTACTGGAATACTAACTTAATAATATGTTATATATATGTCTTGTAGATATATATGCCGCAGTGAAGAGACACTATTTCATTTACTACTTTTTCGGTTTAATATTCATAAATTTACTGATATCTGATTAATTATTACGGCTACGTTCATATTATTACGATTTTTTCTGTATAACTGAGGACCAGAAGAAAAGTTATTTCATGTACCTTAAAAGTTCAACATGAGTGATTTTTAGTCACTTATAATTAAAAACAGTTTTTATCTGCCACTAAGCCGTTCGCTATGGCCATAAAAAGTGATCTATTTTTCTTTACCTCTGTTCTCAAATCCATCCTTATTTTATGTATCAGCTTGTATTAAAACTTAATGCTTTTGTGCAGATCATCATCAATTATTTTATATATAAACATCATAAATTATTTATTAACGCTGTGTTATCGATAAATATTTTTAATAATTAATTAGTGGAACGTACCAATCTACCAAATATCTAAGTATACTATCTAATAAATTACAGTTATGTACTTATCTTATATTTACTCCGAGTTCAGTTAACCCACTGGTTTAACAGGATTAGGACTGGTAGCTTTAATGTCGCTGTTCCATGTGTCACAATAACGGGAGAGTGCTAGCGTTTCCGATTGTAATGTTAAGTGACCTCTGAATATTCCAACATAAATTGTAACGGTAGGGACTTGCTGTAATACACTAGATGGACTTGCTGTAATACACAAGATGGACTTGCTGTAATACACAAGATGGACTTGCTGTAATACACAAGATGGACTTGCTGTAATACACAAGATGAACTTGCTGTAATACACAAGATGGACTTGTTGTAATACACAAGTTGGACTTCCTGTAATACACAAGAGGGACTTGCTGTAATACACAAGATAGACTTGCTATAACACACTAGATGGACTTGCTGTAAAACACAAAATGGACTTGCTGTAATACACAAGATGGACTTGCTGTAATACACAAGATGGACTTGCTGTAATACACAAGATGGACTTGCTGTAATACACAAGATGAACTTACTGTAATACACAAGATGAACTTGCTGTAATACACAAGATGGACTTGCTGTAATACACAGGAGACTGTTGTCTCTAACTATAAGATATACATTGTATAGCCTAATTAGGCTCCTTTTTTATCTTTGTATCAGTTTTTACTTAAAATTGTTCCTAGACTACACGTTTTGATAAAGTCATTGACGCAACTGATATCATATTGGATATACCTAATTAATCCGTGTTCATCTGTTATTTTATTTCACCATATACGAATAACTAACAATAATTTGATTTAGTACTACTCTATTTATGCCTAGTGAAACCTCCATGTAGTCCAGCTATTTTGATGAATTGGCCTTTCTTTGTGTCTAGGCTTGTTTCATTCTTCTAAAAGGAGCCTTCTTATTTCTGAAGTCTAGACTTTAGAAAAAGATATTTGTCGATAATTTGTTCCAGATTGAACAGTTATTGTATTTTATGGTCTACCTTAACGTTTTCGTTTATTGTAGAAATTCATTAAATTTTATCCTGCTTGGGCCCTCCTTTGACTTTTATAGAATACTACAATTTGTCTTGTTCAATTATTGGATTTTTTTTCCTTAATAAACATATGGAATTTTAGTATTAATTTCTCATTACAGAATGGATGTCAGTGTACTTAGTTTTAACATGTACGGATTAACAAAACACGTAATATTATGTTATTTAAAATTATATTCTGAAATTCATTCGTAGTGACTTAATCATAATGAAATACATATTTATTTAACTGAAAATGGAATGTAATATTAGCTCAGTGTGTATTTGATGAGTTAAGAATTTTTTCAACACGTAATTTATCACGTATTGAAACAAAACAAATGTGTTGAGTGTGATGTTTTATAGCCCATTGGGAAATATCTCCGGTACTGAACGAAAACAATAATGTTGATAAACGTTACTTATTTTGAATAGTTTTTGTTATTATTTAATAATTGCTACTATTATTACTGTCTTTTTATAATACAAAATGAAAATAGCTTAGCCTTAATTTAGAATTTTGGGTAGTAATTAGATAAATTGTTCTGTTATTTTATTTGTATCCAAAATACAAGTGAACGTCAAAAAACTCAAATACACTACAAGTAAACGTCACACAATACAAATACATTAAAACTGAACGTCCCAGAAAACAAATATACTACAAGTGAAAGTCACACAACACACATATATTAAAATACAATTACAAAATGTACCAATAGGTTTTACCGTACTATTTGTGAATTTTGTGCATATATTGTAATGTATTTGTGTTGTGTGACATTCACTTGTTTGTATATTTACCAACACCTAATATGCTAATTAAACATACGTAGTAGACTTTTTTTTACGGACTCTTAAACGTATATCATATAAAAATAATAGTGGATAGTGAAGTTTGGTGGATGTTAAAGAATAAACCAATTTGACTCTTCCCCACGTTCTGATTGTTGACGCCTATCGGCTATGGATATTTTAATATACTAATAGTTCCAAAAAATTATAACTTTTAGCTACTTTAAATAAAATAGGTATATAACTACAGACGTGACGACCAAGCGAACATTGGAAAACCACAGTACATAGCTCTCTTGAAGATCCTACTTTAAAAATCACACTAAAAAAATGCCTAATCTATATAAGAAAATATCCTTTATTCTGGTGATGGATGGCTTTCAATTTGAAAATAAAATAAAAACTTAGGCTTAGTTAAATACTAAATAAAATTAAAAATAATAATATGCTTCTCAACACACATTTATCACATTATAAGTCTCAAATTTTGTTCTGTTTTACTTTACTTGAATACGCTCACAATTTCCAGCTTAGACGAAATCATTAAGGATTCAATATATCAAATATATGATCTATATGACATTTTTTAAGTAACCTTGCACTTTTTTCACAGTTAAAGACATATTTTTACTAAAATAAAATTAGTATATTATTATAATAGTGTATAACATAATAATGTCTTATTAAATAACAACTTTATATTACAGTTTTTCTCTCATTAAACTGGCCTGTTATTAATCTGCAGTTGGATTCAAAACACCATTAATAATCACTCATCTGTAATCGGTCATTAGAATGCTCAAGGCAGATGACGTATTTCTCTCATTATTGGAAATGAGCTGCCGTTGGTATGTTCTTCTGTGGTTGGCGGATCTAAAATTACGTCATTCATTGATTAATAAATTAACTGAGCAGAAGACGATAATATATTACAATATTTAAATTAGAAATAATACCAAAACTTTCATCGAATCAGCCATGATTAGAGTTTTAGTAAACTGCAAAATTTGGATAAAAGTAATATTCATAATAACCTTCCAATTTATCGTTTAACGTATTTCATATTTAAAGGACGTTGAAATTACAAAAAATATTTAATAAATATAAATTGTTATTTTAGAAAATTTCCATGTAAACTTAAATAATACATATATAAAGCACAATTCGAATATTTTCACACTAGAAATTTTATTTCTTTTAACTTCACTCGTCAGTTCACATGGACATAACAGAACTTTCCGTGAACTTTATTGAACTAGTGAAGTACCGGCCGTTGGCTCAGTGGGGATTCGAATCTTGGACCTTTCCCTCCACAGTCCAAGGCCTGCGTTAGCTACTGAACCACCACACTGGAAACAATTAATCCTCCCCCCCCCCCAGGCATTGCAAGGTTACTGTGAGCCTTTCAAAACACCCGAATGCCAAAATCCAAAAAGGAAGGCATCAAATTCATATTGTAGAATCGTTGTTTAGTGAATTTTAGATCTTATTTTGTTTTAGATTGTTTTGTTCAACTTCAGGTACTCTGAAACAATCCAAATAGCCCACGTAGTTGTTATTTCCTAAGCAAAAAAGTACTATTTGTAATCTTTGGAACAAATGTACTGAGGGAATTCTCTCACAATAACCATATTCTCAAATATCAATATGGTCTTACATAACAAATTTATGTATCAAATATGGTCTTACAATAAATTAGACTCTCAAAGAAAATAATAACTACTTTACCTTTGTAAGAAGTGCCTACTTGAGATAACAGGGTACTTCAAGTAACAGGTTATCTCTAATAATGGAGTAAAGAAACATGCAGGTGAAATGCTGAATAAACGAGCTAAAACATACATTTTGCTTCTATCAGTCATCTAAAATAAACAACAATGAAAAGATTTTCTAATGTACATTTTTCTGAAATAGATGAATAGATGTGTAAGAGGTTGTATTGTTAATTGATTCTGTGCACACAGATTTCATATACGATTCTAACATTATGTAATAATCATCTTATTTGGGACCAGTAGTGAAGTTTTAATGTTGTATAATGTATTAAAATTGTATTTGTTATCAAAGTTCCACTATCTGTTTATTACTTTTAAATTAATTAACTTATAAAACACACTATTAAATTTGTATAGAAATATGAACTAAATACTGGATACGTAATCTATTTGTGAATAAGAATATTTCCTGAAAACATTTTTTAAATTTTTTAGGTAGATAATTTAATCGAGCGATGCATGTAGATGTGTGTTTTAATACGTACCTTACAGCCAAATATATCGAAAATAATTAGCAAATTTTCTCTTTCTCTAATGTATTTTAAGGATTTTACAAATGGATACATTTTATTTATTCGATATTACTAAACTAACTGCAGTTGTTTAGTAAAAAACCACCCTCATAACTTTCAAAAGTGATTGATTAAAGTTATTCCAAAGGCATTTAATGAGCTTTATTTCAAATTTTATATATTATATATTACTAGGCTACACAAAAATTATATTATATATCCCTGTTGATTTTATATACATCGTTTATTGATACATTTATTTGTAAATTAAACATTTTTAGTAATTCCAACATTTTTTATTTCTTATTAATGCATTTTCGCTAGTTACGGCATCTTCAGATCATAATAACCAAATTGTACAAATACAGGTAAAAAAATTTTTAAAAATGTACAATTTGTAAATATTAAATAACATTGATTGATAAGTTGTTAAAATATAAAGACAAGGTTTTTGAATTATTTAAGTTTGTTTTCTAGTTCTTTTCCAACTATAGGTGAAAATATATTATTAAAATTAACAGATGGCTGAGAAATCCAGTCATCTTTTTTTTTTTAATACCATGAACGCACTTTCAATGTTATTTCTCTTTTCCATGATTTTTCTTTATATATAACAGGCGACTCTTCAATGTATACATTTTGTTTGTACATTGGAAACAGTATGTTTATTAAGAAAATTACTTAAGCAAGATTGTATTTTTTGGAACATTTTTAATAATTTCGCAGCAATATTGTATTACTGAATAAATAAATCTAATGGTAATATTATTTTCGATTGTTAATTTAAGGTTACAGCTCAGAAAATAAGCTTGCCTCCACAAGGACGTCCTGGTCTATTTTAGGGCTCTCCGGAGAGAAGTACGCAATATTTTTTGTAAACAACTTTTCCCAAGGGAACAAGTGATAAAATGAAACTTTTCGTTCTCCTTCCACAGTACTATAACGTACACTAAATGATACATAGATATTCTATCTAGTCTTATCATTTCTTACAGTGGTAGTCCAAGTGCACTTATATTCTACACTATTAGCCACTACCATTGTTACTGTAACTTGTGGCTCCTTTCCCCAATTATTCAAAAATTATATTTATTTCTCACCCATGTCTCGTAGAAGCGTTACATGTTTTTTGGATTTGTGTTTGTAATCTAGAAATATTGAAATATTCATGTATGTTATCTAGATATAAATGTGAAATAACATAAATATATTATTTTTATATTTACAGAATGAAGATGTGTACATATATTTACTAAGTTAATTTTGAACTATCAAATTAGTTGCAGGCCATAAGCAGTTACTCAAATATGAAACAGGAATATGTTGGCACTGGTGGCGCAGTGCTGTAACCCAGCTACTTGGACAAAATGTTTGGGAGATTGTAGGTGATAGGTTGGTTGCTCGGTCCTCTCAATACGGACATGGCGTCCGTTCAATGGTTGCTATCGGCGTGGACACCACTAGAGAAGTCTGGGGAGTCCATGTTGGGTGGTAATCATTGTACGGATGTTGTGTCGGGGAGATAACTGAGTATCAGGCTTGTCAATTAGCTGAAAATCATACCAGCACTACGTGGTTCTGATTCTACGTAAAGCTGTAGGTCCCTTAGTTGCCCTGGCTGTTGGGATATTAATAAATTGCCCTTTCTGAGGAACAGTTGAACTCAGTTAGTAACCAGATTACACTCATCCACACTCATCCTACACTCATATAATCATTCATATTCGCCTTAAAATACCAACAACGTTTTGTCGGCGTCTCATATGTAAGAATGTAAGATTTAAAAATAATTCATGGAATATAAACATTTCTAAGTGTTGCTGTTCAAGTATATAGTTAGTGTTTCTTAGAGCAATTAATTATTTTTCTAGACGTTTCTTTACAAACAATAAGTAATATTAAAAAAAACGAAAAATGTAAGCAAATATCATGTAAACATAGGATATAATATTTATTGTCTCTTTTACTTAAGGTTAGAAGCCTAATGAATGTTTTTTTCGTATAAGTTATCACATTAAAACTAGTTCTGACATTTCAATGAATAATTAAAATTTGGTTGCTTTAAATGTTAAAATTAAACCTACACCGGGCATGAAAACATACTTCTGTTAATATTGCATATTTAAAAGCATACGACAGTAAACAAATAACATATAATTCACAACTAATAAACAATCAATATTAAAAAATTGGTAAATATATTTTTGAAGTATATTTCCAATCACGTGTACACTGGACGATGATTTTCAAAATCAGTTGTTAATGTTAATAAACATTAATTGTTAACCATTTCAATTAATAAGTGAACCACACTAATACTAGTTTTTTATACATGTTAAATATATATATATATATATATATATATATATATATATATATATATATATATATTAGTTATATATTAGTTATATATATCTCAAGACTTAAATTTAGTCAAGTGCCTCTACTTTGTATCCGAAATGCCAAACGAGATCAACCGTGACATGGAAGGCCTCAGTGCGAGAGATTATCGGAACAACTGAGGCTGATCTACAGAGCATGGAATTATATGTGAGTGAGTGAAATGTATTTTGTAGATTATCCTTTATTTTAATCTTCTAGTCCACATAATACTTTCGCTCGTTATCTTTCGTTCGAACTTTTCAGAATACTTCATGCTAACGTATTTCATAATGCTGATTACAACATAATAATTTATAAGTTAATTTTAAAACCTTATTATGTAATTAGCGTCTTTTACTATAAAGAATCAGCAAATACCTCTCATTTCGAAGTCGTTGGGAGACATTCGGGATAAAATTTAAGTCCTCCAAACTTGAAATGTGGAAATATGTTTTTATTGAACTTTCATACCCAAATATAAACCATCAAATCATACAAGCAATATGTTAAAATGTAATTTGGTTAAACTGATATAACAGTGTAATTAAAAACATAAAAAACTATGATATTGACTATGGACAATCCCAGTTCAATTAAAAACAAATGCAATTTATTCCTATAATTTGGTATGGCCTAACTATAATGAACCTTTGTAGAATTTAGTGGAATCAATAATATATTTAATTAGTAAACAATAATCATGGCGTTTATCTGTCATATGTAAATGACGTAGCTTCAATAAAAAAGGTGAGGAGATTTATGATCATTAGGTGTATTTAGGTAAATATCTACATATTAATGCAAATTTAAACTTTCTTTCCTTGCATATTATGGATTAATATGCAAGGATAGTATATAATTTGAAATCTGCTATTCAGATTTGGGTAATACCTGAATACTACATCAGCTATCTAGAAAATGTTCATTTAAGGAGGTTTTTAAGCAATATTATAACTAACCTTTTCCTTCAATCTGTATTTTTAATAGACTCTACAGTTTGTTAAAAATCATCTAGAATGCGTTACAGCAACTAAAATTAAAAACAAATTATAAATTTACTATACCACAACACAAGATTTAAGCACAAATATCTATAATGGATACAATTTAAAAAAGTTAGAAAATTATTTCATAAATAAATACGTAACTTAAAATTGAAGATTTCCAGGAGGACACTCATTGAAAAATAAATTTTGAAACATCACCATATTTACATTTTAATTTTATTTTAATCCTCATCATCACCAAAATATTGTTATTTATTATTAAGTGTAAATTATTATATGGTTTAATTTAGTTTATAATTATTTATGTATAGATTTTAATTAATATTTCAGTCATATTAATTTAAAAATGAAATTATTATAATATATTACACTTTGCACATGTTTACAGTAAAACTTAATTAGTTGAGACAATTGAGCAAACAACCTGAGTCAACCTGAGACAATAAAAAAAATATAAAAAAAAAAAAAAAACCAATAACTAAGGACCAAATAGTAAACAACAATTTACGGTTTCATAAAGTGTAATTTGTTATCAGAATAATTTACTTGAAATCGTTAAATATATATACGGTGGTTGTTCCTTAGATGGGTGGCCAGTGAAGGATCCCGTCCATGAATACAGCCCACCTGTCCGGTCATTGGTTGTAAGTTACCTTCAAGCCATTAGTTCCCGAGTTAAGTATTAAAGGAGCTTCTTAACACAAATTTCACCCAGAAAATTAAGGCAGCATTAAAAAAAAAATAAAAAACTAAATAAAACAATAATAAACCCTTTTGTTCCCGTCTCTATTTATTAAAGTGTTTTACTATTTTCCCTTAAGGCATAAGCCACAAATAATAAGAGTCACAAACCTCAGAATAAGTACGGTGATAAGAGCTCAAGATTTAACTTGCCTTGTGAAAAGACAAAAAACCGGCTACAACTTCATGGCCGCTCTCCTCTCCCGCTAAAAAACAAACCATAGAATAGTTATTTACTTACCAACGATCCCAGGAAAGGGAAATGTGGAGCACAAATAGGATGAAAGTAAAACACACACAACACAGAATACAACAAACGAAAATATAACGAAATGAACCAGATAAAACAATTGAAAACTACCAATAAACCACCAGGTTTGTAAAATATATCATCTAATGCACCACTATCTACATAAATGTATATTTTATTAAGTTTCGAAAATCAACTTTGCTTTCATGGTTGGAAAATACAAGTATTACACATGCTGAGTTGAACAATATTTGGTTTGGTTAACTGAATAATGTGTAAAATAAAAATAATAGGAAGAAAAATTTATGAATGTATTAAATGTATTTAATACATTAACTTATCTTAAGCACTACTCCGATAGTATTGAGACTGTACCAAAAACAAACAAATATATGTGAAATTTACTTTGATCATAAATACCTTGGTCATAAATAAAATGACCACAGCAAAAGCACCTGGTTAATAAGTGATTAATAAAGTTTATTAGGATACAGTAAATGATACGTCATTATGATATTGTATTTACTAAACATATAGGAATATGTTATTGGAGTTATTAGTAATAAGATATGTTCAGTAAGAGAGTTAACGTGCGTTAATAACCGGTTTATGGGCTGGCAGTGCTTTTCATATCCAAACTATAAATCATCTCTAATATTCATATTTGTCTATTTATTTGTAAATCAAAACGACTGCATGTATATTTATGTAATTACATTCATGTCGACCTATTTAATTAATTGTCGTTCAAATTAATGTCAATTATTCATGTCGATTCATGTCGATCAAATTAATTACATAATCAAATTATGTAATTAATTTGTTTAGAGCCAAACTAAATTACAATTTCCGAAACTAGTTCTTTAAGAGAGGTAAATAATGCGAAACCATTACTAAAAATCTAAGCACCAATAATATTTGTGCCTTGTGTTGAATTTTTTTAAGTTTATATTTTTCTAATTGGAATAAAGTATATAAAACTCATTAAATATATAAATAACCATCAATACTTATGGAACTTTTAATTACATTTTTAAGCTAATAAATTCTATACCCATTATACAGCTTACATATACAGTATCATCAAAAACATATTATGATTATATTTGTTATACAGCAATACAACATCATTTCTTTTTATCATACAGTAATGTATCCTATTTTTATTTATAACTGTAATAACTATGAGTTTATTACAAACTATTAAATTGAACATTAAAATCAAAATATTCAAAGTTTTAAAAATAGTTGTAAGAATTTAATAAATGACGTTCTTGATATATTTAGTATTTTTCAATTACTAAACATTTTAATTTATACAAGATGGAAAACTATAGAAACGCTGTCACACCTTTTGTATAACTTCACTTGTAAAAGTGAAATCTTACACTTGATCATGGTTACTAAGAACATACGCAATTGGCTACTTTTCATCCTTAAGGAGTTGAACGAAAATCTTCAACGTAAGCCTAGGTCGAATTCGGTATCAAATGAAACCTCTATTCAATAGAATATAATTGCCGCAAACCAGACCTCGAAAGGTTTATCCTTTCCACAGAAGCGATAATTTAAATTTCAAAGTAACTAATTTGAACCATATTATTTATCGGCTATTTAACGGTTTAAAGTAAATTATTCTGATCAATTTACTTTAAAGTATACTTTATGGAATACAATTACTCAAAAAAAGATTTTTTCAAATTATTTATGAAAAAATAAAGTTGTTGTGAAAGCATTTTATATTTTTTTCCCACCGTGTATATAAAATATAAAGGGAAACTTCCACAAGCGTCGTGTGCTAAAGTGACAGATTTGCTACGATCTTGTTACCTCGCTCATGTGGTTATAATATTTTTCTTCGTATTCTACATAAAAAGGACATGTCATGTTATGTTGCATCCTACTAAGATATTTCATTCGTATGGCAAATTACCTAATGCCGTGATTGGGTGGCATCAGAATATTGATCATCTATTTTATTTTAGATCTTAGTGAGAAATACTTTATATCCTTTCTAAGTACGAATGTCGAACCTGTAAAAGAATATATTTGCCAATTTCATGTTCTAAACGCTAGAAGTTGTAAAAAAAACTGTCAACAGTCAGTGTATGGTATCTTGATTTTATTTAAAAATTAAGGATCTATAAATATATTCTCTCAAGGAGGTAAAATAATGTAGATAATAAATATCCCAATCGGAGCCATTGTTAACTAATCATTAATTGAATGACAGACTTAAAACTTGACACAAGAGATTATTAAAACCATTTTGTGAACATAAATAACACAATTAGACAAGTGAGTAATGTGTTTGATATATGAAGTGTGCAAGTGTGTCATTTATTAAATAAATAGTCGATTTATAAAAGATTTTTGGCATCTATCAATTAGTGAGTAAGATCAGTAAGTGATAAGAAATCAACTGTATATAAAAAAAATATCCATATTTGTATGTACTGTTTATGAAAGAAGTATAATATATTATGCTTTATATATATATATATATATATATATATATATATATATATATATATATATATATATATCTTATCTTCAATATTCATGACTACATTCATTGGTATATACACCTATAAAACAGAATATATTGATTTATATAATTACTCAAACAAACTAAACATTGTTGTTAAAGGTTTTTTAGTACTTTTCAATCTTACAAGTACGGCGATTGTTGTAAGTCTGTAAATTTACCTTTGAATACGGCTTGATTGAGGTTTCAGAGACTTCGTCTCCGGCTTTTGTGTTTACTTAAGCCTTTGTTAGCTTGTTTCTGTTTGCAACCTATTACAAAGTGGTTAACTATTTTGTTAACTAAGTTATACAGTGTTGCACTGGAGTACCATTATGTTAATTTCTAATTCGACTTGTATATTCATTACAAATGAAACTGATACATTAAATCAAGTTGTAAGAATTAAGCTTTTCTTAAATTGGTCCATATTGTAAATATTAATAGTGAACAATAGTTTATTTGGGATATTAATCTTGTCTTTATGCATAGCTCATGTCTATAGCTTCTTTAAGAAACATTTTAAGTAAAAGATTATTTAATTATGCTTTATACACATTTTATGGACAATTTAGTTCTTATTAAGTTTTAAAGTGTTTTTACCTTTGATGGTTGGTATCTTATGACTCCGTTCCGATCCCCAACTTAATATTTTACATTTGGACAAAAACAATGTAAACTGTATAAAATTTATTTGCTTACTAAGATTATGACAAAAACGTTCAAGTTTCGACAAAACCTCAAAACGTAAGCTGTATATATGCGAGGAGATATTATTGGTTTTCTTGACATTGAATAAATAAATAAAATATTAGCCACTTTTATTAGTAGACTACTAGTACTATGGGAACCCATAAAACCATATAATTGATTGAAAAAATTTATAAGTTCACGTTGCGTTTCAGACAATTTAAAATAATTAAAAAAAAAAATTAAATACATATTATCAGAATCTGGTAAGAAAGGTTTTTTAAAAAGCATTCTTAAATTAAGTAATAAAAGATGATGTTTTTAGATGGATTGTATACTGTTTGTTACTTAAACTCTACTACGGGTTGAAATACCAATCAGAATGAAAAGGTTAAACCAACAATGTTATAGTCTATAAAACACATGCTCCATCTAATTCAATTAGTCAATGAAACAATAAACGTTACTGATGGACATGAGAGACCCTTAACCATTGTTTATCCGTCTAATAACATTTAATTTAAACAACATTATGTTTATAGATTATAATTTCAGTAAATAATGCAAAATAATAACAATTAACATATTACGATTATGATTCTGTACATCGATCTAAATTCCTCATTTTATAACACACAAAGCATTTAATTTTAAAAATTTTATTTTTAATTTTTTTCAATCTTTGAGCCTTATGTCTCAGCATCAATTGATAAAGTTAATTGTTAATCTGATGGAGTTGCAACAGTACAGCAGTCAAACATATTTAAAACTTGTAAATGAAGGCAATCTTTTCTTTATAAAATCCTACGTAAACTTCAGATACTCCTTCCAAACCGTACGCACATAATAACACCACAACTTAACTACAGTAAAATTGAAAGTTCTGTACGCTAAAAGAACATTTGAGTTGGGTTTTCGATGTTATTCCGTTAAATTGAAAATTATCATATTGATGAGTGTTAATACGCATAAATGTATATAATTTAACTTAAACAAATTATTACTTTGTACTTCATAAATTTATTCATAAGTTTCTCTTTGGCAGTTTCATTAAAACGCCATTAACTAGTTCACATGTTCAGGTTAAGTGGAAGAAGGGACTTCTCAGTCCCAGTTTCACCTGATTAAATAAAGTCGTTTTTAAATTCACGTCCCTTTGAGGGAAATTTCGTCAACGGGTAAAGTAACGGACCTTCAGCTTAGCCTGGTAATCAAGCACTGTCTTATGCACTCCTAAGCTTAAACAACTGAACCACCGGTTTCTTGTTATACAAAAAAGGTGATTCTCTTTGAACAAGTATAAGATAATATAAGTAAAAAGTGCTTTTAGTTATTTTCAATCTAAGCATTATTTATAAATATAAAGGCCTTTTATATTAAAAAGATAAGTCATCATTATGATTTTCGAAGCCATTGTTCTTATAATTGAATCCATAATCATAGTAAAAAAGATCATTACATAAACTATAAATACAATCAGATTAAATATAACTAGCCAGAGGAAGAGTTTATAAATGATTCCTTATTTCTCATATAAAGTCCATTTATAAATATTATATTTCCTTAAACTAAAAATAAAATAAAACACAATTCTACAGTTTACGTGTGAAATAATCTAGGCACGCAACAAAAGATTTCTTTTAGAAAATTTAAAATACTTAAACCAACAGCGTGCATTATATTGATCACGCAGTTAATTTATTATAGATCTTTATTATGCTTAATTATTTTGTAATTTTCATTTATATGTACTTTGATTAGTATTACATTTCATTATTTTAGAATATTGTTTCTCAATCTGGAATAATTTATGAACGCTTTATTAGCATTTGAATATCCAATAACAAATTTCCTCAATTAAGTGATTCACATTATTTTACTATTAGTGTAAGATGAAAAATCATTCTTAATTATGAAATTATTTCGTAAATATTAGTTTATTTCAATATTCCTGATTTCTATAAGAACAGCCTGAAGTTGTAGCTACAAAACCTCATATATATTAATGCATCCAGAAACTTAGAAATAATAAAAAAAATGTTTAAACGATATAGTCATATAATATTTCGTAATAAATTACATCGTACTATAGCAAGTGATATTTGCCTTTTTTACTGCATTATGATTTAAATATATGTCAATATATTCATAAATTGTATCTGCACAGTAATAATAAGTAAAAATTTGAAACTTGAAGAATCTATTTTGGCTCAAATAAATAATTATTTATGAGCTGACGTATAAGTCAGGAGTTTGATTGAGTTTGATGTTTACTATCTTATATAATATATAAATTGATTATTCTTCATATGGATAAATATTGCTCTAATATCATCGCATTGTTTGTCTTGAGTAATATTCAAAGTTATTTACACTATAGTTAATATTTTATTTACAAATGTGTGTTTTTTATTTCTAAATACACAACATTTCTATGAAACAAAGACAAATCTTTGTAAAAAACGTGTATATTGCTTAAAATAAGTCTTACCAATACTATACTTATATTTAAAAGTACATACAGATAGTAATCATTCAGCTATATAAAAAATACATAGATTTTACATGTACAAAATATTACATGTAAAAGTATATATGATACGTTTAAATAAGAAACCAATTTTAACTTTAATTTTTATTCAAAATTTAGAGAGCGGTCTTAGCTAGTTGATTTCAGGCTGTAGATAGTTTGTGATTGGATTTACAATTTTATTATACATATTATTTGTTACATATTTATGTACACAATGGCATATTGTTTAGTAAATATGATTGAAATGTTTATCATATTATGCATATTTAATAACATTTTAAATCAATCTAGTAGTGAATTAATTTGATTAATATAAGTGAAGTTATATTCTCTTACTATCAATTTTCAAATTTTAAAATTAGATTTTTGAGAAGAATGTACCTGGTTTGTTATATTAATTGACGCTTCCTAATAAGTCTGTCATACTACATGTATTAGTTTTATTAAATAAAATAGCCAGCTTATAAACTGAAACCTTTATAATAATTATTAAATTAAATGTTATTTAACCTTTTACAATAATAAATAGCTGTGAAAAAAGGAACCGATAATTTCTTGGTTAATTATCTCTAATATTATAATGGGGGTTATTGTAGTGCCAAATACTGCTCAACAGAAATTCAGGGGTAGGACTGACTGGTTTATGGCCAGACAGCTGGCATTGTCAGCCACATCTGGACCTGCATACAGTTCAAAGTTATTGTTTGGTTTACATATGTCTTATTGTATTAAAACACAACACACACTGGAATATTCACGTAAACTCATGTATACACCGAACAAATAAACATCTCTCCAAATTAAATAATTCTGCAAATAACAGGAAATTAGCTTAAATTAACAATTAACGAGAAGGTTTATTATTTAATTAAGAAAAATTTACATGTATCGATTAGATTAATAAATGAATGTACTTCCTTCAAAGAAAGATAACAATCTTTAGAAAGTAAAAAATGGAAATTGAGTAGCCACTGTTGCTAGTAATGGATTTTACTACTTCATTCATGAAAACCTTTCTTCATTTAACTTAAAATCGATGAATGCAATGTAGGCCTACGACGACTGATATAAGAATTATTTTACAGACTGATTTACTCACTTAAAGTTAGTCTACTTACTTTTGAACGGCTTATTTCGTTTAAATTAACTTGAACTTCAACTTGGCGAGGGATGACCGTGTTATTGACCCATCCACCTACCAATACACATACGATGCAATTGACCCACCCACCCACCCACCCACCAATACAAGTACGATGGTATAGACCCACCCACCCACCAATATACATACGATGCTATTGACCCAACCACCCACTCACCCATACACGTACAATGGCATTGACCTAACCGCCCACCAATACACATAAGATGCTATTGACCCACCCACCTACCAATACATGTACGATGGTATAGACCCACCCACCCACCAATACACATACGATGCTATTGACCCAACCACCCACCCACCCATACACGTACAATTGCATTGACCTAACCGCCCACCAATACACATACGATGCTATTGACCCACCCACGCATACACGTACAATGGTATTGATGGGTGAGTCTATACCATCTAGTAGAAAATATATACTTGATCTAACTAAAAATAAAAAGAACATTGAATATAGATCGTTTCATTATAAAAATAAACTACTGATTACAATACTAAATAAAGTATGGACACAATAATTTATTAAGTAGCCACTAACCTGAAGTACCTGCTTTAAAATATCATTTTTATTTTAATAAATGTGTTGGAACATATCTAATATAAAGTAATAAACAAAAACGTTTATACAGAATTATAATGTATTGACAATTTCATAATTTTCATATTAAATTGAAGTTAATAAAATCAGTATTTGGATTTATCAATAGCTAGTCACATAGAGCTTTGCAAACAATTCTCAAGGAAGTAATATTTCTTATATAATTAATAAGTTATTAAAACATTTACGTCCCAAATACTGATAATAACGCTTGAAAATTGATTCATTTACTTTGGGCAACCTTAATAAAACCACTATAAAACCTTGTACAGTAAAACATACTTAAAGTGTCGCTTGATTAGCTCGTCTGATGTAAAACAACCTTAAAACCTTGAAAATGAAAAGGTGTTGGATAATAAGGACATTTAAAGATTTATGGAGGGAAAAAGAGCTCCTACGTATACCTTTCTTAAGAATAATACGTAAAAAATCATGTTGTGCTATCTAATAGATACCTAATAAATGTCTAATATATTTTTTGAAACTATATTAGCTTATGTGGTAACTAGTTTTTTGTTGTTACAATTATAACATATCAATTTCACATTTAAAACCACCATAGTTATGTCAGTAAGTGTATTTTGGAAATCATTTTGAACACATTATACAGTATTCAAATTAAAGTTTGTACAAAACTCAATGAATTTGTTCGTAACAAACTAATAAATAAAGGATACAATTAAAAATTTAGCATACAATACAAAATATCTATTTTTAGGATTATGTAATCTTTTACATCGTAACAGTTCTATTGTATGTGTAAAACCTTAAAGACTTAAAACTGATAAATGGTCTTATCATAATTTAATTCTTTCAACATGTAAACCACAACTTACATGACTGTATACATATGTTATGGTACAATAATACTGCGAGGAGATTACTCTCCGTAGTTTCAACGTAACGCTAGTAGCATTCATCTGCCAGCTGGATTGTCCACTAGTATCAATTTACCTGTTTGCGGCTAATTTTAATAAACCCATATATCTCGAAGTTATTGCCTTGAATTTAATTTGGCCGCAACACATAATGCAGTTTATAGAGGAGTCATATTTGAACCATTTAATATGTGATTTAAGTGACGTTATTAATATTTTAATACAGTTTTTTATTGTTTTTAGTATAAAAATTAATATTTAAAAAATTTACAAGTCATATACAAGTGCACTCTATGCTCTGATTTAGAAAATATTAAAATATTTCAATTATTATTCAAGGCACAATCCTGCGAGTGAGGTAGGCTTTGTTAATTTTTTTTGGACTTGCAAGACAATTATTTTGAGGTTAACTCACAGTAATGATTGAAAGAAATTTTTCAATTTTCAAAGTACTCAACCCATACAACATACTCTAATAATAAGTAGGTAAGCTTCGTTCCGTATTGGGGAGCAGGTAAACAGCTCGTATAGTTAAGCCCCTCAAACATTTAAACAGAGTAAATTTATCTTTTTGAGTGCGTAAATAGATTATCTTTAGAGAAAAAGTAAAGAACAATAATACATTTAAAGTGTTGAACATTCACTTACAAATATATATATATACAATCATATTTTAATCATGAGTTTTCTTTTGAACAACCTATTATTTTTATATTATTGATACATCAAAATACTAAGTAAGGCATGGAACTTGTACAACCATAGGATTATTTCTTTTTGAACTGTAAATGTGTGGATGTATTAAACTAATAGTTTCATGTACTCACGATTTTATTACTATCCAAAATTATTCTAAGTACTTTACTTTGCTACAGGAGAAAGGGAATTTAATGAATATTTTCTGAAAATGTTCTACAAAACTGACATTAGAGTTGAATAAAATAATATACATGAGGATATGCCATAAGAGGTTTTATTGATTATTATAACTATGTGGCCTGGTATACATGAGGATATACAAACGGAAGTATACAAAAGCTTAATAATAACTGATAAGTATGAACTAGAGCATTCTACATTCCTGGATGATCCATAGTTCCGAAAAAATTGAATAAGCAACATGTTCTATAAAAATGGTTGCTTCAATAATTTAACTGTTAGAAAAATAGGAGGTGAGCTCATTTTATTATAAAATGTAGAACTAATTTATTTACTATACAAACTGAGCTATAAATTATTACAATTGGTATAGTAAAGTTTGTGATAATGAATAAAATCCTTAACTTTTAATTAAATAAAGGAAATGTTATTTACTTTGATTGATAGTACTGATAGGAAGGTTGTAATATTATATTAAGTATAATAAAGTAAATAATAACTTTAATTAGGTACCCTTTATTCATTTTTTATGATAAAATATAACCAGTTTCGGCTTTTAGGCTATCGTCAGATTATTCAATTTATTATAATATTAGCCCTAACTCGATAACTAACTTGTACATTAATATATTAAATATAATAAATGCCAAACAAAACACAAAGAAAGGTCTCAAGTGGTGAAAAAGTGCCTTATTATCTCTAGAAAAAAGTGGTGTTTCTTTTAAAGAAAGCAGCCTCTTGCCACTTTCTCAAAATAATGGTATAAATTATAGCCTCCTTACTGCATTAAGAAGGGCTTTGATTATATTATTTACCTTTTCGTTGGATAAAATAATTCACGAAACCACCGAATGTTTAAATGTACACTATTAAAGGAGTATGTGTACATTGAAATATCCGTCCTGTTTAAGTGTGGTGTAATTCATGTTGATTTGTAATATTTAATCAACCAAAAAGATGGCAATAATTCACCGCACAAGGTTAGATATTGCTTGGTGAGTTATTTTAAATTGCATGAATATACTCTGACACATTTTATCTTACAACTGCTGCTAACACGGACTCCATTTTTTGAATATATGTTTATTTATATACTGCTTTATGGCAAAATACAACTTAAATTTGATTATAAAACTAAGTTCATTTTGCTATAAGTAATACATAAATGAACACATTTTCCCAAAAATACAGGTCCAAAAAAATTGGCATATTTGAATAAACAAGCTCATTCTGGCACACACGATTAGTGAAATGTAGTATATATTTTTTGAAATATGTTCTCGGGATCAAATTTTTTAGTCAATGACTATCAAAATTAGTTCGACCCACGAAATTTACACTTACATGTTGTATAGCAGGATATATAGGTAGCTTAATGGTTTTTGAATGTCTGTATTTTGGTGTAACAGACGGTACAAGTACCCAAGTTAAAGACAGCACGAAATAATACATGAAGTACGGTTGGAAAAAACCACCAGGTTTCATCGAGGGTCTGTTAGGAATACACATGTATATTTATGATAAGGATTGATGGATCATTATTACTGTTGTCAAAGGCACATGGGTAGACCACTCTTACTCGTGTGGGTTAAGGGTGGTTGTTTGGGCCACCCTTCAGTTATATGAAGGTCATTAAGGGGGCCACCATTAGTAGTTTTTGTAAAAAGTAAATGGGTGGACCATCGTTAATCTTATGTCATAGAAGGATGGATGGCCCCCCATTATTCGTGTAGGTTAATGGAAGAAGGTTGAACCACCATAAAACACGTAATTCTGAGGTCGATAGATATATCACCACTAGGCATGCGTGATAAAAGTGAATATATAGAGCACCGTGACTGGATATATAGAGTGGATGAATTGAGTATAAAACAAGGATTATTGGATAACTACTTATTTTGTGGGTTGAAGGAGAGTAAAAGAATTACTACAGGTCACAAATGTCGAAGGTGTATGGACAGAACACCGTTATTCATTAGGGTTGAAGGTGGATCACCATTCATGTGTGCCGAAGATACTGTATGGAATATAATTAATCACATTCGGTGAAGGTGAATTGGTGGCTCAAAAATATTTATTATTGTCTACTCCAAACTCACGGCTTTTTTTGAGTACTACAAAGATGAATGGGTGGTACCAAAATTCACGTGCATCTAAGGGGAAAGGGGGATTGCAACTATTCATGTCCTTCAAAGATGAATGGGTGCATCAAAATTATTTATGTGTTCGAATGCTGATGGGTGGCCCACCACAATTCATGTGCTTCAAATGCGAATTGGTTGTCCACCATTATTTATATGTGTGGAAGGTTGATGGGTAACCCATCTTTATGCGTAACGTATTCTTAAAAAATATCAGAATAGTTACAAATTTACTTTATGTTTTATATTTAATTTTTAAAACGCATAAAAACATTAATATTTTCCTCTTGTCTTCTTTAGTAACATTTAATTGAAAATAAAATGAAACTCTTCAACAAAATAAAAATATTAAGTTCTTATAAAATTACTTTATCAAATAAAAAAAAGAAAAAAAATTAAAACTTTTCTCAAATGGAATAGAATTAAATTAAACTTTAAATGTCTCAACAAAACAAATAATAATTTAATATCTTCTTTATTTATGATTCTAAGAATGAATGATTTTATGATTCTGCCTCAAGAATGTTGCTTACAGAGATCAGTAGATTTTAAACCAAAGGCGCCACCCGTTGACACATCAACGTCGTGCATAATCACTCTCATACTGCGTGACACAGCATAACCTCTCAAAGCTTCCCGAGGGAAAATTGCCGAACTTCAAACTGTAGCGAAGACCGGTTAAAAAATCGGTGAACTTAATTCAAGTTCAGTGGTAAAAACAGCCGATAAGACCGTTCCTCTAAGAATTTACGTAGACTCCCCCCCAACTACAAGCAATTACCTCGAACATAAGAGATGAGAACCAATCAGGGAGCTCCGGGGAGGAAGCAAACGTAACAACGTCACCAACACCTGTAATTTTCAGAAAACATGTCCATCCGTCTTAACATGAAAAGATCTTCTAGTATAAAATATTTTTTTCTAATGTTACACATATACTTTTTTATTTAAAAGCCTAAGATTCTTAATTTTTATGAAAACCAAAAATTTTGCATTGACACTTCATAGTTTGAATACATTTTCTATCGAAAGTACTTTTTCTAATATTTTCATTTTTATAAAACAATGTAACAAAACATTGTTATAATGTGTATTGTAAAAGACCAATGGGGGGTCCACAGCTATTCATGTGCATCAATGATGAATGGGTGACAACTTTATTTGTGTGTGTCTAAGGAAATAACGAATTAATTATAAAATATTCTCTCAACTACTTTTAATTACTTAAAGTTACATTACCTTTTTGTTTTCCTATCCTAATATTGTGTTGTTAAATTATTCATTTAAGGAGCATAGTTTCACTTTGATTTTCTTTCTAATCTCAATATTGAAACTTTTCTGTAGTATTTAAAAAATTAAATACTTATAACAATTCATCTCATATATTTATATATTTTGCCCTGATTTAAATAATTTCTTTATTTTTAGTATCCATCACCGAAGCAGATATTTATTATATAGAAAATATAATTCTGACCTTAATAAAACCAGTTAAATTACAATAAGAAATAAATTGTATCAACAAAATTTCGGTAAATAATGTTAAACAATTAATTTATACTTGGAAAGTTTGTGTTAATCACTATTACCAATGCAAACATTGTTATCCACTTTGTACAACGGAAATACATTAAGTGTATTTGGGACTGAATGTCCTAATTAAATACAAATCTGTTATTTACGGGTTGCACAAGCCAATAATGCTTGTAACCAAAAGCACATTTTCTGGATGTTATTTACCCACTTAATTAAGCAATAAATCTCGTCAAAGGAGTTTATAGATCTAATTTAACATCACAGAATGTACAGCCACCATTAATAAATAAATCACCATTTGGTACTTAATTAATTATAAAACTGTATTAAAGATAATACGTGAAGTCATGTAAAGGATAACGCTGAATTTTACCCATTATCAGACTGATTTGATTCACATAGTAATATCCCCACTTTAAAATAACAACCCTCTTTTATGTTGATCGGTTTAAACATGTAATAGGTTACTGATTTTTCAGTTCCGTTTTTAGTTTAAAATTGTTACTAGACCCTACACACAATATTTTCAATTAATCTTAATAGTATATAGTTTTAATTTTTAAGGTTATACAACAATTATTCGCATAGTAATGTTGTATATTGTATTCGAAGGTCTCAGGAATACTTCAAAACCAAATACAATTAAACACTCAATCAAAACACCTGCAATACTAACGAGTGTGACCCTCTTACCTACTCCATAAACGTTTGAGATGTAGTGTTGGAGAAATAATTTACATCCCTTCAAAAACAAGTGCACCGAGGGTGCACATTCAAACACTGCATCAAACATTTGGTGCAGTTTCACTAATGAATAGAATAATCCGGAAATCAATTTCCCTGAATGGCTTTTAATTATGTTTTTGTAAAGCCAATATTACAATTATATACTGAGAATGTATTTTCTGATATTGATGTTTTATAACCTTCCTACTTTGTTTAGAAGATTAGTTTGAAATATTATACACAATTAAGAACCATGTAATAAGTGCGTAATTTTTCACTGTTCTACGAGATCATTATTGTTATTATTATTGTTAATTACTACTTTATTATTGTTTATTGTTATTGTTAGATTATATAATTTCTAAATTATGTTAGTAATCATATTTATTTCATCTGTTTGTTTATATTTGAATATATTTATATAGTATATTTCTGTCGTAATTATATTTTGACTACTATTATTATTGACATCGTTAGATATCACTGCATGGTGTCATATCACTTTGTTGTGTTTTGCATGGTGCCGTTTTGTTATATGTAAATATAATTTATTTCTGTAGCAATGTTATGCTAGTGTTTAAAAGCAAATTTACAGTGTTTAAAACACTGATAGAGTAGTGATACTGTTGTGCATGAACACTGCTGACTCTCATATCATCTTTGTTAATTTAATCAATGCTGCATTGTAATTGGTTATTGTCTGTAATGTAGCATTTCAAAATAAATAAAATAGAATTGTATTAGGCACACTCTATATGATAAATAATGACATATGACCGTCGTAAATTTCTCACTTGATAATTTCATCATACTATATTTGGAGCCGGACCAACTTAAAAAAAACGTTTCATTATGAGTGGGATGAATATGATGATGAGCTTATGGGATGATTTTAATGTTATTTTTTTAAGCTTTGGAGAATATTTTGTAAAAAATGTCATAAATCCTCTACAAGATGCCATTTTCAAACGTAAAAAATAAAAATATTATTGTGATTTGTCAAAAAACAATAATTTAAAGTAAATACTTCAGAAAATTTTTAAAATATGTGACCAATTCAGTCACATGCGACAATCATAGTCAATGACAATACTAAGTGACAATTACATTCATATTTCATGTAATATACATCACACAAGGAGTCTACTCAGCAGAGAAAATACAATGAAAATAGTTGAATCTTTAACATTTAAAAATAAAGGCATATTTCTTAAAAGATATCGAGAGAATTTTGAGTTCAAGCCGAGTTTTAAGTACAGTTATTTTATAAATTTTTAAGTTATTCGATATCAACAAAACAGCCAAGTATCGATAAGAACGGCTGAACCGTTCTTAATAAAATGGAGTTGTCTTTGAAATATAGCCGTATCTTGGCTCCTAATTATGTCTCAGTGGAATTAAATTGCTAATTTTTAACAACTTAGAATTGCCTAAACTGTGAGCTTTCTGTACAAATTAGGACTATTTATTATTATTATTATATATTTTTTTATGTATTGTAATAGATAAATACGTTACGATAACTTCTTACGCATATTCTCAGCCAACTTCAACTGCTAATAAATATAAACAAACATCATATTTAGTGTCCAGTAACAAGAACGGCCGTTAAATAAATAAAATGTTAAAGCTAATTTTACTTTTAAAAAATGTAGTCATGTTTAATCTATTTTTGGCATATTTCGATAATTGCATTATAATACAAGACGCCATTAAAGAGACTATACATGGGAATTAATACAGGATTTTAAAAAATTCAATTTTAACAATTAACTTGTATTTTTTGGGGTAGGTCCCATTGCCCTATTGCTATAAAAACTATACATTGTAAAAGGTTTTAACTATCCCGAGTTCTGTTTCAAATCCATGACTTTTTGAAGAGATCAATTTCGAATTGCTGGAATTGTTTACTTTATTTCAACTCCTAATAAAATGGAGTTGCCTTTGAATATATAGATACATTAATAGTTTTTTTCTTCATTAATTTATAAATCTTAAATTTCATTAATGATTTAAACAAAAACATCCTTAAGTATTAGAGAAAAAATGAAATACTTTTTATGTGACTATAACATATTTTTAAGGAATTTTAATATTTTTTGTAATGTTAGATTATATAGGTCCGAGCGAATCTATTCAATCATTCAAACTAAGTGAGACAAATCTGGTGATGTTTTGGCACGTTATTATGAGTTTTCATATTAAAATTCATTAATTTTACTTCTGGTGTCATTGCTTAATCGTCAGTCACGTGCATTATCATTACGTCAAAATGTGTTAGATATTCGCAGATGATACCTTGAATTTTTGAACATAGTATTTGGAAATTTTCAAATTATTATCGACCAATTATAATCAATCCAATAATTACAAATCACTCCTAAATAATAGTTGAATTTTAACAGGATTCTGAATTCGACATACCATTTTACACACCTCTTATGATAGCTTGTATTAATTTCTAAGCCAGAATAACTATATATTATCCATGCACACTTCTAAAAATATACTGAATATCAAAGTTAATACTGTATTTTGAATCTTAATGTACTGTGTTGTAGGTATATGAGGTCTACTATTATGTACAGCTAGGCTCATAGTGCCATGGTATATTAATAATTAATTTTGGGAAGTGAATTAAACTGGTATAAGTTATTTATATCATATAATGAAACTACCATTAAACACTTCTATTAAAGTAATTGTTCATCTCATCAGTTAAAAATTTGAGTATTCCTATACTGTTAAGTGTTATGTGTATTTAATATACTAATTTAAGTTATTATTACGTATAACAATTTAACATGACAAATTTCAATTTTAAAGTATGCACAGCATTTCTTTAAATATGTGAATTCAAAACATTCGAGAATATATACTTGTTACAGTTGGAAGGTGCTAACAAAAATCAGTTTATGTGAAACCTATAATGTAAAACTGATGTGAAGAGATGAGTGTCGTTTACATGTTTTCAACACCCATAATCCCACCAAAGAGATAGAGTTTACTATAAACACTATCTTTTGGGTTTTGGTACTTCCTCTTTACTTTATCTTTATTTTTGTGATGCAGGTATTGAAGTATGAAATATTTGAATTATAAACAGAAATATATAGATGTATTTTATATTTATTATTACATATATTTTAACCACAACTCGAAATATATAATATTGAACTACATATATATTTGGACTTTCGATCACAATAGTAATGCAAATAAAAGCTAAATTAACCCTACTTTGTGATGTTAAAGCATGTTTTTGGTTTGATTGATTGACTAAATTAATTACAAATATACATACTAATTAAAATTTATAACTCATGTATGTTCCTTTCAACCATAATATATAACTTTATTGGTCAGATATTTAATTAAGATGTCTATTTACTACCATATTAGACAGACAGGTGAGTGATCTTGATATAATAGGATCAGGTCTCCTCACCATAGATTTAGCATACGCCTGGCCGTGAAACATCGTCTTATCTCTTGGAGACGAGTTGTTGCTAATATAAGTAACTTATGTTTGTGTCGGTAGTCCATTGATACAGATACATTGTGGCTCAAACAATGGTCCCGTTGGTCCCCGTTGAGTTTTGGGAAAGAGGTTAGCCCTATGAAGCAACTATACCCTGGACTGAAGATTGTTAAGGCAGGCCAGGGCACACAGAGTGTTGTAGCACCAAGTGAGTCTTTAAGTGAACTGGCAACAGTCGAAGAACTACCTGTCACAATACAGATCTGTTTACCCCTGACCTGTTTTGCAGGATTTAGTTGGGTGCTATTAAGGATGGCAAAGGTCTAAGCTAGGTACAACTTTCTAGACTACTTGAAAGACGAGTCCCAATGGACTATAGATCTTTTACAAGATCTGTGACAAAAAACAATCCGCGTAACAGACAATGCTATAATCACGTCCACGACATCTGGTGCCATATGCCATGACATAATGTGTTTTTTATTTAGGACTGAATGAAAATCCTTCCCTAGTGACCATCTTCTGTCTATATTTATCTACCAGTATATGTACATACTGGCTACCTACGTGACGGATGCATGATTCTAGTGGTATATACAAACATGAAGACATAAAGTGACTTTACATTTCCGTAAATACTTGTAATGCACCATCACTATACATACTTGTACTACTTTTATTATTACATTCAATACTTTCCTTTTATTTTATCGAGGTTTTTGTATTCTCATCAATATAATTTTTTAGCAAGAAAGAAAGAACAATATAAAATACAACTTTGTTCATTATCTGCCAATATTGAAGTAATACAATGTTTAATATAATAAAAAAATGATATAATATTTCTTTTAAAACAATTATTGTTTACAAATATGAGATTGCTACAAAGAAAATTGGCCATTAAAATTAAATTAATACTCCTATTTATATTTTCATACCCCCCGTAGTCAACACTTTAATTATCCAAGAATACTAAATATACTGGAATTATTGGTCTAACTTTTATAGTTTTATTATGTATACTCGTAGATACTAAGGATCTGGGAATGTCCCTCAGGAGCCTCTTCCGAGACACTAAACCCCCTTCCTCTGTAATCTCATTATGTTTCTCAGATATGTTTCATAATCTTCAAAGCAACATAGTTGGGCAAAATATAATGCAGTGTAATAGATCGTGGTTTCTGAAATGAAGTGTCAAATAAGAAACTATGTTTGGACAAAAAACCACCCATTTAATATTTAACATTCATCCTCTACGTAAAATATTCAATGTATAACGTGCTAATGAATTAAAAAATAAAATATATAAATATATTCTAAAGTTAATTAGGTTGAATATATAATAAAAATTACTTCAAATGAATAACATTTTATTTTATTACAGTTGTTTTGTACGAACTAATTGCATGAAAGTATTAAGATTTTTATTTATATAATGAGCTAATACATCTTAAAAAAATATAGTAACAACCTTGCAAACTGTCTTAACCTTTATTTTGTAATTTTATTTAATAAGGCATTCAGTCTTAAATCATTATTTAAAAAATTTAAAAGTTCAAATCGATGTGCCATCTCTACTTTATGTTTTTGCAAATTAAGTTTATGTATTTAAGTATTTGAGAAAGTATATCCTCTTATCAACAGTGTAATATCCATTCATTATCGTTCAATATTCCAGTGATCTGATATTAAACTGTAAATCCTGATATAGTCCAATTAAGCTCCCCTTTTAACTCGGAGAGTTAGGCATAACATTTTGCAATTTGAAGAGGCGTAACCACTAAATTAGGCCAGGATATAGAAAGAGGCAATGACTGTTAGTATAGTATAGTATCTAATAGTGTACTAATACACTATTACTTCAATACGTTTTTAGTTCTAAAATGCACAGACGAAATAAGCATCCACTATTTAATCATTTCAAGGTATAGCCAATGTATATTTTAAAAATAAATGTATACTTTTCTCTACACAGAATAGAGAAACAAATCAAAATACTACGATTTAAGAAATTGTTCGCAGTTCATTAAAGCATATTATAAATAAGATAGTGCAGAATAGAAAGTTGTAACAAGGTGTGGATGACAATGGAATGTCAAAATAACGATATAAAAAACATATGTTGAATAAGACGAATCCTTATAAACTCAAAGTAAAAACACTTTACTTCATAGTTAGTACTTTAATTCGTAATTTTTTTAATTGGCATAATACGTGTTGGTACGTATACAGTGCAAGTAAACGTCACACAACACAAATTTATTACAATATAACCACAAAGTTCATAAATATATTACAATACAAGTATAAAATGCAGAAATATTATGGTGATCGATTTAAAATTAAACACAAACAAACATTGTACACTTTTTTATGTTTTATAAATGTAAAAAACGTTTGATTTAGAAATAAAATAAAGCACTATATGCGTATTTCAACTGTAATTCTTGGTTTAAGTTTATGTGGAACTGAAATGTTCACGAATGTTCCTTTAGAAACACAGTGTTATTTTTAAGTAATATTACATAATTGTATTACTAATATGACGTGTTCTTTAAAATAGTAGACTACGGAGTTTTTTCACGACACGATATTATAATATAGATATAAAAATGTTCAGGAGGAAAATAAGTAGTAAAGTTGTACAAAGTTGATTTCACAAACTAATTAAATCACAAAAAGATTTTTTAAACAATCTATCAATTAAAAAAAGTGTTTCTTTATGTAAAAAGAGGCCATGTATAGAAAATATTAAATACCGGCATCAATATCATGCGACTTAATAGCCCGGTGTGCCCGCTACAATACGGCCTGTAGAACGCCTGCGAACCACGATTAGGCAAGGGGCCGGGTTGTTTAAAGTCTTTAACTATCAGTAGTTGTCATTAATTAAATTATATATCTAAGTCACTAACTAGCCTTGATCTGATCATATTGCATTAATCGGAAACTAATTTACAATCAAACCAACTACCTTAATATGTTTGGTAATTAACAGACATGAAACTCCATTGAAGCTCTACTGTCCATTTTATTGAACTAACATATTGGGCACATCAATTAGGCCAATTTTAATAAATGTTTTCTTTTGGATTAAAATGTATCTATTGTTCTATATTGTTCCATTTTAATAAAACTTATATTTTGTGTGTTTGTTGTAACTTTTATTATACAACAGAACGATTTTACTAAACAGATCTATCTGACTTATTTATTAAACATATCTATTGAATTTATCTATTGAATTAAGTTTGGTCCTTATTTCTAATAAAACCTCAGTAACTAACGTGATTGTGATTTCATAATTAAAAAGTTAGATGATAAAGATGCATGTTGTGTTTGTCAGTAATTGCTTTTATTATACACTTGTTTCTAACTTAATTGTCGTAAAAATATATATAATTATCCATTGCATAAAACTTACAACCTAAACCTAGTAATAAACATCTATATGGAATAAAGTTTTAATTGATAATGTATATCACGTTATTTAATGTAACGGTTAAACGTAATATTGAGCCTGTCGCCAAAGATTGTCAAATCAAGATGAAAAATAGTTATAAATAATTATTAACCAAACCTAATTTTAGTAAATGTTGTTTTAGAATAAGTATTTCAGAATAGTTATATTACATAGGTCAACAGAATATAGTAAAGTGCTTGGATTTATCACTGGCTGCATATACTCTTGCATGCTGAAATAATTAGCCTTTTTGACAAATTATACTATTTAATTAGTCTTGATTTTGTATTATAGCACTAGAATTATTATATTATAATTAAATAATTATTATAATTGATATTTCATAAAAATCCGTTTTTATCAAACAGCCAATATCTTATGAAATACAGTAGTAACAATATGATATCATATTGTTTTTTCTAACAATATATAACTAATTATGTTTAAAAAAAAGGTTTATAGCGTTATAACAATTATTATTAGTAATTGCAAGATATATTATTTTGGAAACACTTGAAGTGCCATATGAGTTATAGAAAATTTTTTCTACTACCATCTATATTAAACTAGTTCAAACATTTGTTTTGATTCAAGTATTGTAATTCTTTTTTGGACCAACACCCAAATGACAGCTCATTATCAATAATGAGGGATATACGTCATCTGACTGGCGCACTGTCAGCTGATTGATGGTGATGTTTGAAAACTCACTTTAACAGAACAATTAATTCAGCTTTTCCTCTAAGTTTATCACGACACGTACCTGGAAAAATGTAACAATGTTCTGTAACGATAGAATAGTTTTATTTAAGTACTTTTGAGTTGATTGTAATCAACTCAAAAATACCTACGTGTAGTGATAAACTTAGAGGAAAATCTTAATTAATTGTTCTCTTAATCTTTTCAAAATTATTCTTTTCAAATACTTAATGTACTGTACGGGAAGCACTTATTACTTCATGAAACATTTCCTGAAAATTTAATTAATTTTACATCACTTATTTTCCGGGTAACACAATATTTTGTTAGGTTTGAAAATAAAAGGGAACAGTTCTAAAAGTTCATCGATTGATTAACGTAATTATTGTCTTGTAGTCAAAGTATTGTCTAGTTATTCATTATAAAGATAAGATACAGTGAACAGCCTTGCTACATATTTGCTGTTAGTTTAGGTTAGGTATCCGGCACATTTTACATATAAGTAAGTATTCTGTTATAAATACTGTGATAAATAGAATGACTAATGCTATAATATATCCTTTGCAGGACCCAATCCTAATAAATGTGGTTCTCTTGGAGAATAGACTGATCAAACAGAATCTATAACTCTTTGCTGTTTCTTATAATACATTTAAGGAAATTTGCCACAAAATTATATATAAAAAAAAATCAAATGACTTTTTTTCTCATTTTTGGTTGTTTCTTGTTGACTAGATAAATAGGTAATGAAAGATATTTTTACTGAATATCTTTCATATTTCATATTCATATTTCAATACTGAATTGCTACCATATTTATTCATGAAATAAATATGGTGGCATGAGAGACGTTAGTCATGTTTCTCATGCTACCATATTTATACGTATCTTGTGTGATGTATCCTGGGATTTTATGTCAAGGCAAATAGTTGCCACTGCAACTGTGACTTGATGAACACTTATATGTAACATTTATATCATGTTTCATAATGCGTTTGATCCAAAGCCTATTTAAAATAGTTATTTAATGAATCCTAAAAAATGAATGTTCAACATTTTTGGACGAACAGTTATACTACTAATAATAGTTAAAATATTTGAGCCATTTCAATGCCGAGTTAAAATTGACCAATATGAAGGACACAATGCACGTCCCAGTTAATTTATCGACTCCATGTATGTCCCAGTTAAATGATAGACTCCATGCATGTCCCAGTTAATTGATCGACTCCATGCACGTCCCAGTTAATAGATTTAATCCATGGATGTCCCAGTTAATTGATTGATTTCATGAATGTCCCAGTTAATTCATTGATTTCATGCATGTCCCAGTTAATTGATTGACTCCATGCACGTCCTAGTTCATTGATTGACTCCAAACACGTCCCAGTTAATAGATCAACTCCATGCACGTCCCAGTTAATAGATCGACTCCATGTATGTCCCAGTTAAATGATAGACTCCATGCACGTCCCAGTTAATAGATCGACTCCATGTATGTCCCAGTTAAATGATAGACTCCATGCATGTCCCAGTTAATTGATCGACTCCATGCACGTCCCAGTTAATAGATTGAATCCATGGATGTCCCAGTTAATTGATTGATTTCATGAATGTCCCAGTTAATTGATTGATTTCATGCATGTCCCAGTTAATTGATTGATTTCATGCATGTCCCAGTTAATTGATTGACTCCATGCACGTCCTAGTTAATTGATTGACTCCAAACACGTCCCAGTTAATAGATCGACTCCATGCACGTCCCAGTTAATAGATCGACTCCATGCACGTCTCAGTTAATTGATCGTTGACTCCATGCATGTCCATGTTAATTGATCGACTCCATACGCGTCTGTTAATTGATCAAGAAAAAGAGACGCTCTTCATTTGGATCTATTCCAGTTTTCTTTAACCACTCTGTTGGTAGTTTTTACATACCGTTCATTTAAAATTTACTTACAATAGAAAATACAAATATAGTTTTAAAGCATTTACCCGTCTGGCTAATTTAAATTACTACTTAATTATACTATAATTTATGAGGACATGTTATATAAATACACATGCCTGTCTTTATGGTGGTTAACTAATAAAATAAGGCTGAAAATAATAACACTTCCAATAATTGCAATATAGTTAAGTTATAAATACATACAATATAAGTATACTTTACAATAAGCAGTTAACGAACTCACAAATTGATTATTTCAGGAAAATTCCTCCAATTTATTCCTTAAAATTAATTTCATATATTATTATTTAACAAAACAAAAATATAAGGGTTTTATTTTAAAATTTTCCTAATTTATTTAAGCCCCTCTTTGCACGACTCTTCGAAAAATAATAATGTTATTGAAAATTAATATCAGAATGACTATTGATTACGTAAAGTGGTTAATGGGTTTACAAAGTTTATATTTAAGTACTAAATTACTGTTAGATAACATAAATATTTTTATAAAATACAAGCCATCTTGAGATCTGGTCATTACTGAAAGATAAATCAACTGTACGGTTTGGAAAAAAACTTGTATTAAAACATGAACTATACTTCTAATTAAAAGTTATATTCCCTACTATTTGTTTTTATATTTATAGATTTTTCGTTAGGACACTAAAATGTATCAGTAGCATAACTTGACAACTGATATTTAACAAATTGATAATACTCTATATCGTATTTATTCCTGTCATAAATCAGGGCCTTGAGGAATATATTTAAATAAATCTTAAAACCCTTCAGTGTAGTAGCCCATTGATATTTTATAATCTTTACTGACTATGTAGATAAAACCCATTTTTATCTCATCATGTAATTGTATAGTTAACTTTACTTTTATTTTAAAATATTCCATCGACTAGCCCCACGCATAGGATCAATCTATGTAGAATTTGTCTGTTCACATAGCATTTGTAAAACGAATAATCTGTAAATGTATTATAATTGGAATAAAGAATATTTTTTACTTAATAAAAGGTTAATTTTTTAGCACTAATTTAATTTTAAAATAAATATTCGATAGCAATGACTTTAATTTTAAATAACTTTGAACATCTGTGTTCTATAAAAGTTTCCTTGGTACAATACATCTTTTAGAATTCTACTAAATTATCTTGTTTAAGACCTATGAAGACAAGAGAGACAACTTGTCTATGAGGAAGTATGAACTATTTTCTTACAAAAGTTTGCTTCAAGTAAAGTTTTCAACAAAGACTTATGATGAATAGAGAACAGTCGTTTATGTCTGAGCTTCTTGTTGTGTTATGGAACATTGCACAACTGAACTTAGCACACTGTGTATTGTACAAGAAAAACAAAGTAGAATCTACTTTTAAGGTTTAGCAGTTCATTATAAACAAACTTATATTGCAATTTATTCAAAGGGTCATTCTACAAGATGTTGTTTACTACGCCCTATTCAAAATATTTAATACCATACCAAATATCATAGGAACCTTATACCATATACAATTTATCTTTTTATCTTACAAGAACAATACTTTTAAATACACTATAAATGATAAAGAAAGGTTATATCTTAATTTTGTAATAATTTATCATGAATGTTGGTAAAGAAACATGTTTTAAGAGTATTTATCTATTAAAATATTAATTATAAATACGACTGAGTTTCCCCTTGAAGTGATTAATTTAATTACTAACTGGAGGTATAACAGAGTACGGTTTAATATTCCTCAATGTCAAATTCTGAGAAACCTTCCTCATTATGAGCCCTCATAGTTTTCACTTGATACATTGAAATGAAGACAAAAGAGACAACTTGTCTATGAAAAAGTACGAACTATTTTCTGAGTTTTGTGATAGCCCATAAAAGATAGTGTGATGAGGATAGAGTAAATAGAGTGATGGGTCATGAAGGAAGTCTTACACATTTTAAATGTAAGCCTATATAGAATTGTACCTCATTTAACATGTTTTTGTTTGTAAAACACCAGAGTGCAAACCTGAGGTCAAAAGGATGACTCAGTCAAAAAATACAGTCATTAAAACTATGAATCTAATATTGAGATGAGGATATAAATACGATAAGTATCTTTAAAAGGAGCTTGAATGGGTTTGAGTTGAAGTTGAATTGGTTTGATAATTAATTTGTCAAACATGTACACTGTTTATATTATTTAGAAATTCATTATTCAAAGCAGAACTGATATTTATTTAAATGAGAACGATAACTAATGTTACAGTTGCCACCAATTAGATTAATGTTTTTTTTCTAAATAAGATTAGTTTAGTATTTTTAGTATCAAACGCTATTAGTTGTTTAACACGGAATTAGGAAGGGTCAAGATATAAGGGTGGCATAACGTGCTAATTAAGAAAGGTCAAGACATAAGGGTGGTATAACGTGCTAATTAAGAAGGGTCAAGACATAAGGGCGGCATAAAGTGCTAATTAAGAAGGGTCAGAACATAAGGGTGGCATAACGTGCTAATTAAAAAGGGTCAAGACATAAGGGCTGCATAACGTGCTAATTAAGAAGGGTCAAGACATATGGGTGGCATAACGTAATAATTAAGACGGGTCAAGACATATGGGCGGCATAACGTGCTAATTAAGAAGGGTCAAGACATATGGGCGGCATAACGTGCTAATTAAGAAGGGTCAAGACATAAGGGTGGCATAACGTGCTAATTAAGAAGGGTCAAGACATAAGGGTGGCATAACGTGCTAATTAAGAAGGGTCAAGACATGAGGGCGGCATAACGTGCTAATTAAGAAGGGTCAAGACATAAGGGCGGCATAACGTGCTAATTAAGAAGGGTCAAGACATGAGAGCGGCATAACGTGCTAATTAAGAAGGGTCAAGACATGAGGGCGGCATAACGTGCTAATTAAGAAGGGTCAAGACATAAGGGCGGAATAACGTGCTAATTAAGAAGGGTCAAGACATAAGGGCGGCATAACGTGCTAATTAAGAAGGGTCAAGACATAAGGGCGGCATAACGTGCTAATTAAGAAGGGTCAAGACATAAGGGTGGCATAACGTGCTAATTAAGAAGGGTCAAGATATAAGGGTGGCATAACGTGCTAATTAAGAAGGGTCAAGACATAAGGGTGGCATAACGTGCTAATTAAGAATGGTCAAGACACATGGCGGCATAACGTGCCAATTAAGAAGGGTCAAGACATAAGGGCGGCATAACGTGCTAATTAAGAAGGGTCAAGACATGAGGGCGGCATAACGTGCTAATTAAGAAGGGTCAAGACATAAGGGTGGCATAACGTGCTAATTAAGAAGGGTCAAGACATAAGGGCGGCATAACGTGCTAATTAAGAAGGGTCAAGATATAAGGGTGGCATAACGTGCTAATTAAGAAGCATCAAGACATAAGGGTGGCATAACGTGCTAATTAAGAAGGGTCAAGACATAAGGGTGGCATAACGTGCTAATTAAGAAGGGTCAAGACATGAGGGCGGCATAACGTGCTAATTAAGAAGGGTCAAGACATAAGGGCGGCATAACGTGCTAATTAAGAAGGGTCAAGACATGAGAGCAGCATAACGTGCTAATTAAGAAGGGTCAGAACATAAGGGTGGCATAACGTGCTAATTAAAAAGGGTCAAGACATAAGGGCGGCATAAAGTGCTAATTAAGAAGGGTCAGAACATAAGGGTGGCATAACGTGCTAATTAAAAAGGGTCAAGACATAAGGGCTGCATAACGTGCTAATTAAGAAGGGTCAAGACATATGGGTGGCATAACGTGCTAATTAAGAATGGTCAAGACATATGGGTGGCATAACGTGCTAATTAAGAAGGGTCAAGACATATGGGAGGCATAACGTGCTAATTAAGAAGGGTCAAGACATAAGGGCGGCATACCGTGCTAATTAAGAAGGGGCAAGACATAAGGGTGGCATAACGTGCTAATTAAGAAGGGTCAAGACATAAGGGCGGCATAACGTGCTAATTAAGAAGGGTCAAGACATGAGAGCGGCATAACGTGCTAATTAAGAAGGGTCAAGACATGAGGGCGGCATAACGTGCTAATTAAGAAGGGTCAAGACATAAGGGCGGCATAACGTGCTAATTAAGAAGGGTCAAGACATAAGGGCGGCATAACGTGTTAATTAAGAAGGGTCAATACATAAGGGCTGCATAACGTGCTAATTACGAAGGGTCAAGATATAAGGGCTGCATAACGTGCTAATTACGAAGGGTCAAGACATAAGGGTGGCATAACGTGTTAATTAAGAAGGGTCAATACATAAGGGCTGCATAATGTGCTAATTACGAAGGGTCAAGATATAAGGGTGGCATAACGTGCTAATTAAGAAGGGTCAAGACATAAGGGCGGCATAACGTGCTAATTAAGAAGGGTCAAGACATATGGGCGGCATAACGTGCTAATTAAGAATGGTCAAGACATAAGGGTGGTATAACGTGCTAATTAAGAAGGGTCAAGACATAAGTGTGGCATAACGTGCTAATTAAGAAGGGTCAAGACATAAGTGTGGCATAACGTGCTAATTAAGAAGGGTCAAGACATAAGGGTGGCATAACGTGCTAATTAAGAAGGGTCAAGACATATGGGCGGCATAACGTGCTAATTAAGAAGGGTCAAGACATAAGGGTGGCATAACGTGCTAATTATAACTGTAAATTTGACAATGCACTTTTATAAAAATAATAGCATTCCATTAAAAACCACTTCAAAAGTAATTAAAATGTTGCCTATAGTATTTAATTATGAAATTTTAAATCGTAAATGAATAACAATTAAAGATATTGTTTGCGTTAATCAGTTAGTTTGTATCACCTGCGTATTGTGTGAGTAAATTTAAACCCATTTTTAAATTTAAACTAAAATAATATTGTTTTATTGGTTTCCTGAATATATTTCTACAGCTTAACTAAATTAGACAAATGTGGCTGATTTAATAAATTTTTCAATTGCTCATTTGACTAATATACAGGAATGGGAAAAAGTCTAGAATATATTTATCAATTTAAAAACCATTGAAAGGAATGTAATAAAACTTTGCAGTTATGTACATGTCCTTATACCAAACACATAGACATATTTTTCTTGTTTTCGCATAGCCAGATGATGGCCCATGAAGGAAGTCTTACAAATTTTAAATGTAAGCCTACATCGAGTTTTACCTCATTTTAAAGGTCTTTGTTTGTAAAACACCAGAATGTAAACCCGAGGTCAAAAGGTTTACTCGGTCAAAAATACAGCCACTCAAAGAATTGAATGTCAAGGTTGGGCAAAAGTCTGGAATGTATTTAGTAATTTTACAACTATTAAAAGAAAATTATTAAAACTTTGGAAAATTTGTAGTTATATACATGTACCTATACAAAACATTTCGACATATTTTACTTGTGTTTTGCATATCCACGGAATGGCTCAAGAAGGAACTCTTAAACATTTTAAAAGTAAGCCTACCTTGAGTTATGCCTCATTTTAAAGGCAAAACACAAGAGTGCAAACCTGAGGTCAATAGGATTTCATTCACAAAATACAGCGATTCAAAGAATTTAACGTCATATAACTAATTCTTCTCAGATATATGGCTATTTATTTAAAAATTTCAGGTCTCTGGTGCTGATTATGTTGTTGATTGTTAACAATCGTAACAAACGACTGCGTTATAAAAGTAGTTTATCTATTTAACCAAGAAAATCTTTATTCAAACACTTTTGAAGTAGGTTTACCTAACATAGTTTAAGAATATAATTATAATAATTTATCACTTGTTTTTATGAAATTTGATTTCTCATATTCAGTTACTTAAATATAGCTCTACACAGCAATAGATAATAGCTATTTTATCTTTGTCTTAAGCAGTGTTAGTTATATGCCATTAAATAGTTTGAGAGGCTATATTATATGAATGGGTCATCCTTTTGACCTTATATTTGCACTTATATGTTTTACAAACAAAGAACTTTAAAATAAGGTACAACTCGATGTAGGCTTACTTTTAAAATTTTTAAGACTTCCTTCATGAGCCATCACCTGGATATGCGAAAACAAGTAAAGTATATCTAAATGTTTGGTATAGGGACATGTACATAACTACACAGTTTTATTACATTCCTTTCAATGGTTTTGAAATTAATAAATATATTCCAGACTTTTGACCAGCCCTGTATAAACTATTTGGGATGGTAAATCATTTAATATATTTGTAAATATTTATTTGTCTGGAAAACATACTAAGTCCCCTTTATTACTGTAATTTGTTGAATAAAAAAAATCCTTTGTGAATTTTGATTAACGCTGCTGGGCTCCCAGTCCTGTTGAAACAAACAAACAGTGTAAATGGTAGCACCAAAGCTGTGTTAAGCTTTCAGAGTATCCCTTTTAATACAAAGCACGTAAGATTAAAACAACCAATTATTTTAATACCATTTGAATACAACACTAACAATTAAGTAAAGTATGAATTGTGAAGCTTAAAGGATGATCTTTTAGATTTATATATTTTTGAAGTGTTATTGTTTAAATGTCCTGCAGGGAATGTGGTGGTTGGTCTTATGTTTATTTTTAAATGTATTTCATCTTCATAAATACTCCAATAGTAAATTAGTGTCAACAATCAATCTAATATCACCATCAGGAAAGACTATAGCAGTCATAAATATTTATGTTATTGTGATTTATAGATCAACATTTACAACTTTTTAGTAAAGTTGTTTAATATTTAACTCCAAAGGAGCTAAGGCATTGGCTTGCCACACAATCGGTCCGGATTCGATTCCCGATATGACCACTAACAGTGTTTGCCCTGCCGCTTCCGTGGTTCGGAGTAAAGCCGTTGGTCCCCAGGTTAAGTGTTAGAGAGGGCTTCTTAGCCCGAACTTCACCTGGTAAAATAAGACGAACTTAAACGTTTAGCTTTTTTTATTCAGGGATGGTTTAATTGCAGGTAATAATAGTACTGTTATTATTACTTTCAAACTTTCAAACAATTTAATGCAAAATATTGTCAAAAACATATGATTTTGGCAAAATACATTCCAGTAGCAAACATTTTTACATATATTTACAAACAAATGAGCTGTATGTTACTGTGTTTTTTTACAGAGAGACTGTTGTTTGTCTTACCATTAAATATAATAACCAATTTATGGCACGAATTTATAATAATTGCCTTAGTAACATGAATAATGTTAAAGATAAAATATGTTGCTTCATACTAAATATTGAACAAATAATTCAATTACCATTTAAAAATAGAAAAAAAAAAATTAGATGCATGAGATATATGAAAAAGAAAACTGATAAGATTATCCTAATTAGGAATTTAAAAAGGAAAATTAAAACTTGGGTGTATGGAGTTTACGGTTATTCTGGCGTTTATTTATTTGAATAAACCATACATCAAGTACAAATAAAGTATATCGAGAGTTTCAATCGTTGATTCTATATATTTTCCCTTTTAAATATTGTTAGTAAGATTGTTCAACTATGTATTCAGATTTCCTATGGTATATTTGTTTTGTATTAAGAAATAAGTGGATTAGAGTAAAATGGTTTGTTAATTTAGAAGACTTAAATATAACGAAAAATTTATGCATATAATTTCCATTTAAAAACTGTCAACATTATCAGCTGTTTAATTTAAATCAACAGATAATAATGGTAACCGTGCTGTCAACATCAATTTATCTGTTACAAAATAGTAACATATTTGTTTCAAGTTTTGTGTGTTGTAATTTAATAAACTATGCTGTTAAATTGTAAAAAAAGAATAGCTAAGTATACATTTTCGAAATGTATGTTGTAATGTTTGCAGATTAGATAATTTTTTTATGCATATTAAAAAAGCTGTTATTTCAACGGTAAGCTACATAAGGAGTTTGGAAATTCAGATCTCTCATAACTACTTAATTAAGCAAAATATCAAAAACTTACAAGAATACAAGAGTCTTAAAGTTACTATTTATATATGAAACCATCATAAAATATAGGGTTTTACATAAGAATAAACATAACTAACCACCATTTTGGAAAATGGCAGCCGTTTTTTCAAAATATGATATAAGTAATTTTATTTGTCTCTAAAATGATTTACTGAGAGTGAACATTTACCAAAACAATACAGATGAGATATATATTGACCAATAAACGAGCAAGTATCAACAATAGAAAATAAAAATTAACACACCACATACAATAAACTGTTCAAACACTTAAAAAAATTACAAATAAAATCAGATTCAGTAAACGGTAAGTTTATTTTTTATTTTCTTTTTACTTCCAACAATTAAATTACAGTAAGGAAAAACGCAGAGGTTATGTAGCTTATTTTGTATTTACAGTTACAATATTACATTTCACACACTGCCAAACTGATTATTCTAAAGGGAATGGGACGTAGAGAACAGGAATATTTTTGCCAACAGGATAAAATTACCTACAAAACTTCACTCGTTATGTCCAAGTGTCTCTGTTGTAGCTACATTGCACAGTTATTGTATTAACTTTTGCTTTATAATGCTAGTTAGTAAAATAATAATAAACTGCAATATTTATAATTCAAGATAGGAACGTGCCCTAAACCACCCAATGTTGATAATTACTATAAAAAAAAAAAAAAAAACATGCATTTTTGCTTAAAGTTTTTTATTAATTTTTTTTACTATAGGACATTACTGACACGGTTTCCATAATTTGGTGAGGCCTAGATTTTATATACAAATTAATAAAATAAATAATAACAAACAAATAAAATAAGGTGAGTTTCCCCATTTGAAGTTTTTGTCAGCCTTATGGTCTAAAACCAAAATGGTGGCCCATTAAAGAAAACTGTATTATAAACAAAAGAATGGCCACCTCAACTATGAGACCTATACTATCACCTATAATACGAACTATTACTGGTATTTAACGAATAATTTTTCAATTTGTTAGTATGACTATTACTGTGTCTATGAGGTGCAAGAATGTATTTAAATTTCAAAAGAACTATGCTAATTTTTAGGAAGATAGGCAATGGTTTTATAACATGATTTCAACTTGATGGTTTCCGTGATATTATTTTACGTTGAGCATCACAAAACAATTGCTCCATTATACTTTCTTTCTTCTATAAACATTTTACTCGTTTATAAAACGCTATTTTATAGTTTACAATATCCATTTAATATGTTTTCATTTGTAGTACCAAGGTTTGTAGTCGCCAGTACAGTATATTAAACAAAATATACTGATTTTTGGCAAATCAGAAAGGAAACGGAAAATCAATTCATACAATAATTGTTACATTATTGAGGAGTGAGGAGAGTTACGGTGGAGGTTAATGTCACTTACAATAAATTACTTGGTTAATATGCTGCATTACCTCCATTCTATACAGGAATCAAACTATTACATGATTTAGGAGTGAGGAGAGTTACGGTGGAGGTTAATGTCACTTACAATAACTGACTTGGTTAATATGCTGCATTACCTCCATTCTATACAGGAATCAAACTATTGCATGATTGAGGAGTGAGGAGAGTTACGGTGGAGGTTCTTGTCACTTACAGTAAATGACATCGTTAATATGCTGCATTGCCTCCATTGTATACAGGAATCAAACTATTGCATGATTGAGGAGTGAGGAGAGTTACGGTGAAGGTTCATGTCACTTACAGTAAATTACTTCGTTAATATGCTGCATTACCTCCATTCTATACAGGAATCAAACTATTGCATTATTGAGGAGTGAGGAGAGTTACGGAGGAGGTTCCTGTCACTTACAGTAAATGACTTGGTTAATATGCTGCATTACTATCTATTAAATAAACAACATGCATATACTATTACAATATATGGAGAGTAGAGAGTTATTAAAACCGAGATTTTTTAACATTATATTATATACTAAGTTAGAACATTAAGACTTGTTAAAAAATTTCTGTATCAATAATCCTGATAAACACTTATAACGTTACAAATTTTGACTGACTATTTACCATTATACAAAGACTTGAATTCAAATTATTAAGCAAAGATAGCCAACTTTTTAGAAGAGTTTAGGCATGTGACAAAATCATAGCATTTTTAACAAACTGTGTAAATTAACTACTTAATATGCGGAATAAATATACAGCGTTCTCTATGCGAGGGAACTATAATTTTGTATTGTTTATTATAGAAGTGTTATTACACTTCTTTCTTCCAAAAATTCCTGTCATTTATATAAAGAATCATGTTCCTATTGAAATGTTTGCAGATCTTTAATCATATTTCCTTTTACTAGACACTTTGGAATAACATAAATGTTTTTACAACTGATTTTATGTATTTGAAGATAGGTTTTACCGTAGGTTTTCGTTTTCTACATAAAATAAGAGGTCTACTTAATGTATTATTAGATCCCCATTCATTAAAAGATGATCAAAACTTTTGCATGAATAATAGAGTAAAAGATGTAAACGTGAATTGCTTAACTAAATATTGGCAGCCAAATTGACACTGTATAATTTTGGCTGCATTTACCTTCCTAATCTATACACGGAAAATAAACCGTTGCATTTGTGATTAGGATTAAAGTTCGGATTTTATTAACTTACAATTTAAAACTGGTTAATTTGTCACATTGCTTTACTCCAATTATACAGGTATTAAACTGTTGCATCGTAATTACTAAGTGAAGAAGTTACGTGCGGATGGTTTGTTAATAACAGCAAATTGAATGGGGTTGAAGTGCTGCATTTGATCTTCCAATATTAATTGTAAAAAATATTGCATTATAGAGGTCTAACGAGAGTTACGGACGGACGGTTCCTTCATTACAGTAACTAAACTTGGTTAAAAATGCTGCATTACCTCCATTCTATACAGGAATTAAACTATTGCATGATTGAGGAGTGAGGAGAGTTACGGCGGAGGTTCCTGTCACTTACAGTAAATGACTTGGTTAATATGCTGCTTTACCTCCATTCTATACAGAAATCAATCTGTTACATGATTGAGGAGTGAGGAGAGTTACGGCGGAGGTTCCTGTCACTTACAGTAAATGACGTCGTTAATGTGCTGCATTACCTCCATTCTATACAGGAATCAAACTGTTACATGATTGAGGAGTGAGGAGAGTTACGGCGGAGGTTCTCGTTACTTACAGCAAATGACATGGTTAATGTGCTGCATTACCTCCATTCTATACAGGAATCAAACTGTTGCATGAATTAGGAGTGAAGAGAGTTACGGCGGAGATTCTCGTTACTTACAGCAAATGACATGGTTAATGTGCTGCATTACCTCCATTCTATACAGGAATCAAACTGTTGCATGAATTAGGAGTGAAAAGAGTTACGGCGGAGGTTCTCGTTACTTACAGCAAATGACATGGTTAATGTGCTGCATTACCTCCATTCTATACAGGAATCAAACTGTTGCATGAATTAGGAGTGAAGAGAGTTATGGCGGAGGTGCTCGTTACTTACAGCAAATGACATGGTTAATGTGCTGCATTACATCCATTCTATACAGGAATCAAACTGTTGCATGAATTAGGAGTGAGGAGAGTTATGGTGGAGGTTCTCATTACTTACAGCAAATGACATGGTTAATGTTCTGCATTACCTCCATTCTATACAGAAATCAAACTGTTCCATGAATTAGGAATGAGGAGAGTTACGGCGGAGGTTCTCATTACTTACATCAAATGACATGGTTAATATGCTGCATTGCCTCCATTCTATACAGGAATCAAGCTATTGCATGATTGAGGAGTGAGGAGAGTTACGGTGGAGGTTCTTGTCACTTACAGTAAATGACGTCGTTAATGTGCTGCATTACCTCCATTCTATACAGATATAAAACTTTTCCATGAATTAGGAGTGAGGAGAGTTACGGTGGAGGTTCTCGTTACTTACAGCAAATGACATGGGTAATGTGCTGCATTACCTCCATTATATACAGGAATCAAACTGTTGCATGACTGAGGAGTGAGGAGAGTTACGGCGGAGGTTCTTGTCAATTACATTAAATGACGTTGTTAATGTGCTGCATTACCTCCATTCTATATAGGTATCAAACTGTTACATGATTGAGGAGTGAGGAGAGTTACGGCGGAGGTTCTTGTCACTTACATTAAATGACGTCGTTAATGTGCTGCATTACTTCCATTCTATATAGGTATCAAACTGTTACATGATTGAGGAGTGAGGAGAGTTACGGCGGAGGTTCTTGTCAATTACATTAAATGACGTTGTTAATGTGCTGCATTACCTCCATTCTATATAGGTATCAAACTGTTACATGATTGAGGAGTGAGGAGAGTTACGGCGGAGGTTCTTGTCAATTACATTAAATGACGTTGTTAATGTGCTGCATTACCTCCATTCTATATAGGTATCAAACTGTTACATGATTGAGGAGTGAGGAGAGTTACGGCGGAGGTTCTTGTCACTTACATTAAATGACGTCGTTAATGTGCTGCATTACCTCCATTCTATACAGATATAAAACTTTTCCATGAATTAGGAGTGAGGAGAGTTACGGTGGAGGTTCTCGTTACTTACAGCAAATGACATGGGTAATGTGCTGCATTACCTCCATTATATACAGGAATCAAACTGTTGCATGACTGAGGAGTGAGGAGAGTTACGGCGGAGGTTCTTGTCAATTACATTAAATGACGTTGTTAATGTGCTGCATTACCTCCATTCTATACAGGAATCAAACTGTTACATGATTGAGGAGTGAGGAGAGTTACGGTGGAGGTTCTTGTCACTTACAGCAAATGACATGGTTAATGTGCTGCATTACCTCCATTCTTTACAGGAATCAAACTGTTACATGATTGAGGATTGAGGAGAGTTACGGCGGAGGTTCCTGTCACTTACAGTAAATGACTTGGTTAATGTGCTGCATTACCTCCATTCTATACAGGAATCAAACTGTTACATGATTGAGGAGTGAGGAGAGTTACGGTGGAGGTTCTTGTCACTTACAGCAAATGACATCGTTAATGTGCTGAATTACCTCCAATCTATACAGGAATCAAACTGTTACATGATTGAGGAGTGAGGAGAGCTACGGTGGAGGTTCTCGTCACTTACAGTAAATGACATAGTAAATGGGCTGCATTACCCCCATTCTATCAAACTATTGCATGATTGAGGAGTGAGGAGAGTTACGGTGGAGGTTTTTGTCACTTACAGTAAATGACGTCGTTAATGTGCTGCATTACCTCCATTCTATCAAACTATTGCATGATTGAGGAGTAAGGAGAGTTACGGTGGAGGTTCTCGTCACTTACAGCAAATGACATGGTTAATATGCTGCATTACCTCCATTCTATACAGGAATCAAACTGTTACATGAATTAGGAGTGAAGGGGAGTTAGTGTGGAAGTTCTCGTCACTTACAGTAATGGCATCGTTAATTTACTGCGTTACATGATTCTATAAATAAATCTAACTATTGCATATTAGTTATTCATTCTGTAATATAGAGGAGGCGTTAGAATTATAATTTATAAAATTTATCCATATATATTTTTAACTAACTTTTTTCTAACATAGCTACGTTTAGCAACATTAAGCAACACATTAGAAAATAACATATTTGCTGTATCAAGAAATCCATTATATAATATTTTACAAAACTGCGGTAGTAAATAGTTTGACTGAACTAAAATTTACAAACAATTTAAAAAATACAATTGACTTTTGGATTCACACAAACTTCATAAAAGCTAAACAATGCATAGCCAAACTTTTTTTACAAAATGTTTATTTGGCCTATGTACAAACATCATAGCATCTTCTCTAACAAACTATTTTTGGTCTAAAAGGTGTTAAATATTAATAAGGGAAATAAAATATACAGCGTTCTCTGTAATGCTGTAGGGAAACTATAATTTTGTATTTTTTTATTTATAGAAGTGTTTTATTTACACTTGTTTCTTTCCAACAAATTCTGTATTTTATTATAAAGAGTAAATTCAATGTTCACTGACTTGAAACTATTTGCAGTGTTTTCTTTCCATATCATATTTCCCTGTTACTAGACACTTTTGATATAACGTTATAAATGTTATTAGCTGACGTTGATTTTCTTTATTCTATAGATTAGGTTTTACGTTTAGTTTTTCTTTTACTACAATAAGAATTTAAGAGGGTTTCTTACCATTATTGTATTTTTAGATCCCTATTGTCAAATCGAAAATAATTTGATAAAACTAATTTTTTTTAAAATTTGGTAAATAATAGAAGTAAAATAGATGGAAACGTGAATAAGCGTTATACAACATAAAATGTTGGGCCAGGTTAAAAACATTTGTATTATTTTTTAATACTATATCAATTTAGGTCCTGTATTAGTTATCCTTACACTAACATATATACAACTGGTAAATTATATTTAAGGTTACTTGGCATTTTCGTGTTTATATATTACTTATATTCAATTTTTAAATAACTTATAATTCTTAAATCTGTTAAATTTGAATCACTATTGCTTTACTACCAATCTAGTCATGCTTTTATTATTTTGTTGGAATATCGTAAATACTAAATTATATTTGTAATAATACTGAATGTCTATGTGTGGGTGTGTAAAAGGGTCATTGCCACTGTATATGTAAGTGTGGGTGGGAGGGTCTGGCTAAAGCTTTTGATCGTGTTCCCAAAAATATTTAATTGTAAAAAAAAGCAGTTATAGCGGTCTAACTTATACTTTCTTGGACTGAAAACTGTAAAATAAGTTACGTTTACGGATGTACTAAACAATGCTTTCAAAAAAAGAGAAAAAATTTAATTCCATTGAAACTACCAAGAACCAATAACCAACTAACAAGTCTGTAATTCATTTATAGATTTAAGAGAATGTAATGAATATCCTCCTTTCAAATTAATTTCTAGTATATTTCGACCAAGAGACATCACGTTGTTCCATAGGTAAATAAAATAAAGCAGTTAACAATGAAACGACAAACAACTGACAAGAGTTCATTCTGGTTTGTAGTTAAATGAATAATTGTTTATGGCTGGGAGTTATACGACAGCAAAACGGTCGTCAATTAATTGATCTATAGAACAGCAGCAGCTGAAACCTTATGTAATATTTATGTTAAAATCCTCATTAAATATCATATTATTATCTTAATTCTATTCGATTATTTTTAATTTGATAAATACAAATAGTTTATTTATGAAAGCTAAGTACTTACTTCCATTGTTTGGTTCCTTTAATTTTTCAATCAACGAATTACTACTAGCGCTCCTTGTACATTTTGCTACTCTTGGTAAACATATCAAAAGGAGAATTGATTGCGCTTTTAGTAGGTTAATATGCTAAAAATATATAATTAGGGCATACGCTTTATTCATTTATAATATCTTAGCATTCATCTCCGTATAGCTGTTTCATATATAACAATGTACAGTAGATAAACACAGAAAACCTAATTGGTACTAGAAAGTGATATTAGTTAAATATATTTAGCTAGTAACTTAATTTGTTGTCATAATCTAGTTCAAACATTTATTACTTTATCGGTCACATTTTTCTTAAGAGTGTCGTCAAGGCTTGTCCTTTGACGGTTGGCGGTCAATAAAACAAGTGTATTATTGTAAAGTAATGCTGTTGTTAGTGACAGTAGCAAGCTATTCTAACTTATATACTTTCACCATCTGTCTTTAAGAGGTTAAAACTTTAAAGAGGAATTGTAGTAAAGGACAATTATATAAAACAATCTTTTTATTTAATTGTATTTACCTAGCCAAGAGATGGAGGTAATATGTGTGTTAAATATGTCCTACACCCTCAGGTTTACTACTCCCTTCACAACATAAATTTCTCTTCCTATCAGCATGATTTCCCATCTTCTTCTACGGCGTGGCCTCTTCACGCTGTAGAAGGCAGTTTTCTTAACTACTTCACTAATAGTATAACGCCTTTTTTTATTGATGTTATTTAAATGTCAATAATTATTGTTAATCTGTTAGACTTATAAATATTTTTATTAATTGTTATTTCAAGTATCAAAACAGTTCAATGTCATTATTACAATAATATTCACTAGGAATTACTAACGTTTAAGTTTATATAAACACGTATGATTAGAAATAATTATATTATTAAAATTTAAATTCGTCTATTGAAGTGCATGTCCAGTATTACATACCAGATTGTGCAACATGGGATTTAATTAAATTATATTCAACAATCGATGCTGAATGTAACAAATTGTTTCTGACAACACAGGTTGTCATGAATATTTAATGGTTACAGTTTACACGTTCGTCATGTTAGATTGGTTATCAATATTGAGCTAAATATACCTTATCAGTTTAATTTTTATGTTTTCAAACAAAATCACTGATAAACTATTTGCACGTTATCATTTACCTTTTCTTAATTGACAGCGAACCCCTACTTTCACCTGTATCTGCCAGTGGTGGGCTTAAACATTATTTGTATATTTATTAAATGTCTATTTCCTCTATTACTAATATTACGTTGATGGTCAACATAAAATTGCGATGGTATCTCCCTATAATGTTCACATCATATTACGGAGTTTATAAATTATCAGCCTTATTAGAGGGCATAAGTATTTAGAATTTACAAAAATCTGTATGTATATCAATTTATTAATACTGTAAATTTATTATATATATTTAATACTTTAATTTAATATGATATGTAATTTATAGTTTTTGTCTAATGCACAATAGCATAAATGTTTATAGTATATATTCAAATTGTGTTATCAGTTATTGATACTGTAATCATTCAACCTACTTTAAGGAGAGAAGTGGATGTGAAATATTACAACTGACCACTTCACACGTAATCCAATCCATTACTCACGACTACGTCATCTCCGAAGGTTATCACAGCTGATATTGTGAGAATTGAGTTGTGAGTCATGACGTAATTTCTTTTAGTTTGTACCCTCCAAGTTGTAATTTACGAACGCCATTATAATAATTGTACAACATTAAAAATATGTTTTTAAGAAGAATATACTATCATTTTTAACGGGTGACCCATAAAAACCTGACACTTCTTAAACAGCTGTTTATAAATGGTTCATTTGTTTACAGATGTCATTGTTGTAGCATATGGCAATATAGGTTATGCCATTTTAGTAAACATGGATCAGTGAACGGTTCAACATCGTACCTTTGTCATTGAAGTGATATAAATATTTTTAAATATATATATATATTAAATGAGTCTTTTACTGTTACACAACGACTTTTCGTACCAGTTTTCATGTTCCACTTCATGACCGTGTTCCCTGTTGGAACACCAATAATAAGTGTTTGTAATTATGGAAACACTGAATCTACACTCAAAAAGAAACCAACTGATAGATCTAGATATGTTTGTACCCATGAGAGTGTTGAAAGAATTCACGAAGCAGTGCGAACGATCAGCCAGGAGGCAGCCCATTACATTAGCAGTTTCAAGAGCAAGTATACATCGAATTTTACAACTCTTTTATAACTACAGCCTCAAGGACGGAATCCCTCATAGTTCAGCCATCAACCATCCACCCGGTGTTACTTGACTTCGTTTCTTCTGAGAACGTTAGAACGTTAACATCTAATGACCCAACCCACCCAATGTATAGTGGCTTGGACCCATTCCCCCACTCGTACACGAATGACAATATTGACACTGTGTATTGAATTTTTATGACATATACTTTTATCACATATCCAGAAAATGTATATTTTATGTTTATTTATATTATTATACTAATATAATGTGTTCCGAAACCTTCTTTTGCCTAAGATAAAAATATAAAGCAATGTTATAAAAAAAAACTGTTGTTAACGAAGGTTGAACTTGTTATTGTATTTATACATAAAAATAAATTAAGAAAGTACTTAAATTTGTATATGAAATTTAATCATTTTATCATATATATTATAGATAAAACATTATTACCTACCATATCTATCTGAGATAAATTCCATATTTTGTTCTTACTTAGTAATTGATGAATTAAATTTTTCAAAATTTAGACATTTGTAAATATGATGAAATGTTATCGTCATGTTATATAAACACCAATTACAAATAAATCAAGAATCCTCTAGAGTTAGGAACACAGGTAATTACTATAAAAATACAATTATCAATAGTTAACTCTATTTTTAGAAGTCTTAAATATAAATTTTATTCAAACACACTTATCATAAATGATATTGTAATAATAGCTCAATCAAGATTTTTATCATAAACAAACTTTTTTCTAATGTTTTTAAATCTTTTATCTATTGAATGTAGCTATTTTAGTTATATCTGGAAAGCTATTGCAATGGAAATAAAAAAAATAAAAATGGGAGTTGTTAAAGGTGAATGCCTTTTTAAAACCCTATTGACGACTACATAATATTACCGTATTGTATCTGACGTGATAGGATTGGTGGATCCTGATTTATATTCTCAAACGTTGTCTCCCTAAACATTTACTAACAACACTCAATTTAATCATTCATGATTCTACACAGGAAATCAATATTTATCTAATTTACTAACTAGGATTTATATTAACATCCTTGACAAGTAGAGGTTAGGCCATACTCTTACACAAACACAAGAAAACGAACACGAAGGACTTTGATATGAGTAGGTCTACTTAAATGATGTACGACAGCCACATCGCATGCCCCGACCGAAAATGAAACTCGGACTAGCTGATGTTGGTCGTAAAACAAACAACCTATAGTAAATAATGTTGTATCCGAAAGGATAAATTACCTCTAATTCCTTAGAGAAACTCCAATGAGAAGGAATCCTGTAGCGTAACAAATATTCCTTCTTTGAACTGAATATTTGTACTAAGTAATATAAACTATGTGTGTGATATTTAATTTTTCGGAATTCAAGATAATTTAAAATATTGATGAAAAGCTAATCAAGTATCTCTTTCAATAAAAAAAAAAGAAGATCTGGTGAACACATTTTAGCTTGATAAACGGTCTTGGTGACATATTCTTTATTAATGATTTCACCAACCAAGATTTACAGTTTGGTCTGGTCTTAAGCTCAACATTTCTCACTTCATTTCTTGAAAAACAAACATTTGTTTTGTAACGGTACATATATAATCGTGAAGTTAGTAATTTTGTCCAATCTAAGGTGAAAATAACACAATATACTGGGTATCCTCTGTTTCTTAATTCAGAAAAACTATCAGTTAAATGTTCTAATTAACTTCTGAACATTGAAATAAAATTAAAAAAAGATGTATACATTGTTGGCATTGTTTTGTTTGTGAAATAAAAATGATAGTTTTTATATAGTTGCAATATCCTTTTACAATAGGTGAATTGCAGGACTTTCAAACCTGATTTGTGACTAAAATGACGTAAAAGTTTTATTTCGTTTCAAAATAATAATAATTTCATACTCTTTAGGTGCTTTGTAGCTGGAATGAAGTTCTTCTCAAGGTTAAAGATATATAAATAATGTTTATATCTCATTTAATTTTGAAAGGGTACTAAATTAAGATACACCCCTCTGAATACAATTATACAGTATAACGATTATAATTTTTAATATAACAAAAACGATAATTTAATAAGTATTTTCCGTGTTATTTTGCAGCACAAATTAAAAATATATTGTCTTACGTATAAGTTTTCATTATCAATTTACCTTATTTTACTCGTATATAAAATCTTATTTCATTTTAAAAGTTGGGAACTTATGAATTAGTAATCAATGCACAGTAAATGTACCAAAATGTGGATGAATAAAGTTACACACTAAATACTCTTAGTTTAAAGTAGAAACCCTTTTATAAACTAGAAATGTGAAAAGTAGGTTGAAGACGAACACTCGCTTTAAGACTCAAATCTCTTTATTTATAGTATGCCTGACTTTGTATTACAAGATAAAATAGTGTAATGGAAATTAAAACCTAGTAACTTTTGTCAATGGCAAGAGATTCATTTAGTAACAAAAACGTCCAAGATATTAAGATAGATAATAGATATTTTAAAATGATTATTATTTGGGGGGGGGGAGGGTTTCTTCCTTTAAACGTTATTCTTTCACTTTTGAATTCATGCCACTTGACTAAAAAGCTATTTAAAAATTAGTGACCTTGGGGAATAGACTGGCACGTAATTTTAATACCAGTAGTTGCCCAGTGATTTTGAGTTTATTTACCGATTTTGAGTTAATAGACAGGACATACTAGAAATAGCATCTGAACATCCTATGGGCCGGACATTGAAAAAGATTCTGAAGTTGAGTTGTTATGACTTGAGAGAGTATCTAGGCATTTTGGGTCATTTAATAAGGTTTTTCTGCAAACTTTAAACTTAAATAATTTTTAAGTTTTTTATTGGATTTAGTAGAAGTAATTGTTTAACTAAATGTGCTTAACCATATTTATAGGACTTTAATTTATCGTGTTTTATTAGTCATATAAAACAAGATTTCTTTTTAAACGAAGCTTAGCAATATTATAACTGCTATTTTTATAACACACAAAAATTATTATAATTTGCTAAGCTTAACCATCGCTGGAAACCAGCGTGGATCTTTTAGATACTGAAAACGTTTTATGCTCGAACTTTAGAAGCTCAAGTGATTTAGCAATATTGGAACTATCTTTATTGAATCGATACAACGTAAATATAATGTATTATACTACCCATAATCCTAAACTTTATACAATAACACATAAGGCTACTGTCTACAAGAGATAGAACTGAATTTTGTTTCAATTCTTAAGCCCTTGAGATACATTGTCCAGAAAACATGCTGGAAAAATGCCCACGAGAGCTCTAAACTGGAGAGTGAGTCATCTTTGGGACGAGTAAATGATTTTCCTCAGCTATCTTCACAGCATTGCACAGACTTTTTCTTTTGACATGTCATATTAACAATGTTTATCTATGTATTCTATTTATTACTAATACGAGTAACAATTTTGAAAAGATAAATGAAAAAATATCTTCATATAAAAAGATAAAGAGAAAATATAATTTACTTATATTAAACGGAGACAAGTTAAAACAATGTTTATTGTTAATAAAATATTTGTTCATATTTTTTAAGGGATTTTAGTTTCAACCTCTTTTTAGAATTATAAATTTCTAGCAAAACATCCAATAAGATATAAGAAAAGTATTGATGTGTGTTCTCACAACAACACTATATTTTTATTTAAGAGGTAAATCATACCTAATTATGTTTTATAATAGAACTTTGTAATATATAACTGTATGTTTTATGTTTCTATAAATATGAATGAAAAGGAAATAGTTTTTATTGACATGGTGAAGTTATGATATTTGCTTCAATACAATCAACTGCTTATTTATTTAAAAAATGTATACACTAAATCATCTTTTATCTAGCAGGTATGAGAACTTATTCCTTTATCTCTGTGACCTTACATTTGTTGTATTTAAAAACAAATATCAATGCATAATATTTTGTATTACATTTGTGTAATACTTCATTGTAACAAGTGGACAAAATAGGACGACTATACTTACTATTAGTACTATAGAAATACTATTGGTACTGGTATAGAAATATAGATGCGCTACCCATTTTACTAATTTGTTTATATAAGCCACCAAATGATTTAGATCAAATTATGATACTCAATTGAACAAATAATTGAATTACCTGTTTGGATGTACGAAAGTCATACGACAAAAGATAATAAAACACACATTGTACACATACAATAGTAAAAAATATAAAATTTTAGTCATATAGATATAGATATAGATATATATATATATAGATATATAGATATAGATATAGATATAGATATAGATATAGATATAGATATAGATATAGATATAGATATAGATATAGATATAGATATAGATATAGATATAGATATAGATATAGATATAGATATAGATATAGATAAAATAAAATCATTCGAATTAATATGTATACTTGATACAATGGGTTGACAATTCTTGTTTTAAAGAAGAGGCCGTTCTCCTTTTTAACCCTACTGTGAACTTTGACTCATTCTCCACAGACTATGAACTAATGTACGAACTTATGAAGACACAGTAATAGAGAGAACCAATGCACTGTAATGTGAATATTACTGAATACAACTTCTAAGGTTATGATTTAAATCTGCGCAACTCTAACATATGGTCCTGTCTTAGAGTTGCAGATATAGATGGTGTCTTAGACTAGGTGGTCCTGTCTGACTCTTTGGACCACATGCTCTTTCCAACTAATCCATTATACAATAAATTCACATGGATTTAAGATTTTGAGACAAAGGAGAAATCGATAAAAAACTATATCCCACAAATATTGCAGAATTTATCGTAAATACTTTAGAGTTATAACATTAATAGTCATTGGTCATTTTTTCTAACCAAATCTTGTGAAATATTATCAGCCACTATTAAAACTAAAAACATGTATGAGATTTCCTCGTTATGTTATCTTCCGTTTTGAAATATTGGTTTTGAAAATTATCTCGTGATGTTACAACAGGGAAACGAAGCACACTGTTTAATACCACGTGTCAGTTGATTTCTTTCTTAGAATGCTGCTGGGTCTCATCACCTTAATTATGTTACACTAGGAAAATACAGTACGTTTGCTCTATACTACTACGTAGAAGTCATTTTGCTCTTGGCATGTTTAATATTAAGTACCAGCCATTAAGAGTTTAGTAAGTTGTCCGTTTAGTTTACCTTCGGAATCATATTACATTGGGGAAACAAAGCTATTTCGTTCTTTACTGCCAAGAAACATTTGATCGAGTTTTTTGCAAGTTGCCTGATTACATAAGTAAACAAAGGACGTTCGCTGTTACAAGTACTCAATAGTCGGTCGAGTTTTAGTAGTCTAAATTTCCGGTTCTGGTTATGTCCATTATATCAGTAAACAAAGAACTTTCGTTGTTACAACTACGCAATAGTCAGTTGAGTTTTAGTAGTCTAAATTTCCGGTTCTGGTTACGTCCATTACACCAGTAAACAAAGGACTTTCGTTGTTAACAACTATGCAATAGTCAGTCGAGTTTTTCGGTAGCCTAAGTTGCCAGTTCTGATTACACCAATGACATACCATCAGAGAAACAAAGCCTGATTTTTGTATACTACTACGAAATAAATGCCGGTTCTAGTTATACCAATACACAACAACAGTAAAACGAAACAAGTTCTTTGTTTAGTACTGAGAAGCGGTCAGTCGAGTGTCTGGCCTCTTGCCTGTTCTCATTTCATTTATTACAATACACTAGGGAAACAAAGCACGTTAGGTGTTGTATGAAGATGTTGGTTGGTATTCCAGCTATAACATTACATGTTCTCGTCTAAATATTTAATTTACTTACAAACGTTATTTTATTTTTTTTAAATTATTGTGGAAAAAGCGCTAAACTTATATAAATAAATAATTAAAGCATACTATTTATATGCAGAATTCTAGTGAAAGTAGTTATTTTTTAAAATAAACTTCCCATTATGTATGTACTATATAACAATTAACATTTATATAACTTAAAGCTAAGTTATACTTTAATGTTTTGATGATTTTACAACATAAAATATCTGATTGTGTTATTTTAAATTTCTCACCTTACATTCAGACTATTGGGGTTACTTTATCATTATAAATTAGGATCACATGTTGTGTTTTAGAAAATAATAAAGTAGATAAATTAAGCATTGCTAATAAACCACAGTGAACTTTTTTTTCACTATATAAGAAAAATAATTTTTCATGGTAGTCTTCTGGACTAGTATCGTACTATTAAAATTAATACAAAATATTTATTTGTTTAATTTTTATTTATTGGACTTTGAAATTTGTGGACATATTATAGTGAGATATATTTATTTTATTTTAGAATGATTAGCATATATTTTTATGATGAAAATGTATCAAATCTTTATTTCTTGTTACATGTATTTTTAGAAGACAGTAAAATTGTTCACTAAATTTTCAGTAATTTGTAAAGATTTGTATTACATATATGAGCCCATGTGTAAGCTATCAGAGGAATAATTAGTAGAGTATCAATAATATAACCTTAAATCAACGGAATATAAATATGTATTGTGGAAAGGTTTGGTACATATACTAACAAATGTATTGAAATCACAAATTACAACATCTACATACAATTAGTACGTGATCTTTAAACTATAATTATTAAATTACAAACAAGTATGCAAATATAATTATTAAAAAGAAATCATAATCATATGCATTTATGAACTGAAAATCTTACGTTTAACTGAAGAAAAAAAAATAATAAATAAATAAAAAAATTAAAATAATGATAATAGTTTGACCGAGAAGGGGTTATATTTTACCATGGTGTAATTATAATATGATTAACAAATGTAATAATTTTAAATACGTAAGCATCTAGCCTATGCAAATAAATAGGGATATTCATAGAATGTAATATGACTAGAAATGTAATTGAAAGGACTGACATAATTTAAATATTATATTCATGAAGTTTATGGCATTTAGTAGATTGTAGACAAACTATCACGATACTTCAAATAAATAATACTGTCAGGATATGAAACTCTATTATAAAATATTTAATATGAAATCCATCATATATATATATATATATATATATAAACTTTTGTATTATTCCTACTACATTACACACATGATACGCACAAATAGTAATCATAGAGAAAATGAGGCAATAAACGACTATTGGGATTTCCCATGACAAATCAAACCTAAAATAAAGGGCGATTAACCTCAGTCAGTTATTCTTAAAGGATTGGCAAATTACCTGACTAAATTACATATTCTTTAGACTTTCGGAAGCATCTATTGAGGAAGTGGCTTTAGCTCTGCTACTATATTGGATTTATCGGTTTATATCTGAAGAAAATTATAAATACAAGTTTTTGGAACTAAGAACATATTAATTTCCTTTTGCATATTGGGAATTATAATTTAAAAAATTTGGCCTCACACGAAGTTTCAATAAATAAAATATTTAATAGCTCTTTTTAATAAAAAATGACAAATTAATTTAAATTGTAATCAAGGTTTCTAGTAATTACAAAACTAAAGTACTACTGATCATCACACAACGCAAGTTTATTACAATATGAGTAGCAAACGTACAAAAATATCTATTATAAACCCCTCTAGTCTGAGGAAGTTATGCGTGGTTTACTAAAATAACTTAATATGATATTCTTACATTATGTATTCATATTTTAATAAACTTGTTTTTGGTGACGTTAACTTGTATTGTATATCTACCAGCACGTCATATCCAGATTGAAGGACTATTACTACATTCATACAAAATAAAATTCATTTTATGTTACTATTACAGTCTCTGCCGACAAGTCCAGTTTTTTAAATGTGTTTAAGCTTATATCTTACTTAAAAGGTTTGATAGTATTTTTATTGATTTTAAAAATAATTTATTTTATGAAATCTATGATAGTTACAAAACTTACATTTACAATGATAATATTTTATCAATGATTATATTGCTTTTGTAATAAAGCAAATATTGCATTGGTTTGATGAGATTTCTTTCAAATATAAATTAATAACATACATAACAATGAATGTATAAAATAACTTGACTAATAAAAATGAAAGTATGAATACAGTGATTGTTTCCTTTGTAAACAGACACATTAGATTTTATAAGTGAGCAGATTTTATCGTAAAAATTTACTCAAAATCGAGACAATTTCCAGCATTTTTTTATATAATATACTATACCATAAATAGTTCCAGAAATAAATAAATCTATCCACACTAGAAATGACTTAAAATATTTTAGGACAAATATAGTTTTGTATATTTTTATAAAGGACTTTACAAGCGTTTTCTTGATTAAAACCACCTTCTACAAACACATGGAAACAAAGAGCTCGCGAGAGTACGTGGACTATATTCTTATTATAACAGAGCTTAAGGGAGATATTTAATAGGTTCTCGTGACTAGAAATCAACACTTTGTATTTATCCTCTATCTAATAAGCTTTTTAATATAACAAAAAATAATATGAAAAATGTTTTGCGTATGTTTTCATAAACATTATTGATTGTTTATTAGAAATATTTAATTAATATAACAATTATTATTTTTAACTGCAAAATAAACTAAATAATAGAAAAGTTGAAAATATACAATGACTTGTGACTTGTCAGTCAGTACTTTGTATGCTTTTTGTAAGTAATTTAGTTACCATTCATGTGAAACTTACAAAATGTGATTGTAAGAGGGAGACAAGTTATTCATCAAATATCATTTGAAGCGTAAGAAACTTTTAATATACTGCACTTTATATTCCTTAAACACGAAAATAATAAAACAAAAGAATATTATGATGAATAACATATTCATGAAATAACACAAATCCTGAACATTATTATAATAGGACATATTTGTTATTATAAAGGCATAAACCCAATTACATTGAAGGAAAACATTTTAACATTTTGAACCCAATAAATATTTCTTCGAACCAGCCAGTTTACATACTATTAAACAAATTAATAAACAAGTACTACATATTTATAAGTTATAAGGGCCAAGAACTTGATAAATATTTAATAAATATGCAGTAAATAGTTTATAAATATGCAATAAATATATAAGAAATATAATAAATATGTAAAGTATAATAATAAATAAAAAATAAATAGTTGACAAATATACAATGAGTAGTTAATAAATATAAATAGGTAATAAGTTATAGAGCATAATTAAAATAAATAACAATAAATATTTAATATAAAAAAAAAAAAAACAACGCAACATGAACAATAATATTCATTAAGTGTTTAAATTACAGAATTGAAAATGAAAAATTTAAGAAATTAAATCTATCGTAAATAGTGACTCGTTGCAAATAAAAAATAAAAAAGTCTATTCTCATAAAATGGTTATGTATATTACTAATCAACTATTGATTCTCAGTCTATAAAATAGTAATAAACATACAAAAGTCTATTTAGGTGGGTTTTCAAATTCAATGTTTTAAATTATTATTACTCTTTTCATTATCAGTTAATCCCTAATAATATCCCTAATATGAATATTATAAAATGTTTTTAATTTTTTATCAATATGAGTGATAAAAAAACAATTATATCATATTTTAAAAGCAAAATACCTCAAGGGAACATAATATTACCCTTACAATTAGCATCATATAATAACTATTTAAAGTGACAGGAAATAATAAACACAAGAAAACTAACATACTGTTTTAAAAGTTTTAATGACATAATCAGTTAGTTGGTTATGTAAAAGACACTTAAAAGTTCAAAAGTATATACTACATAAATTTAATAAAATATATATAACTATATTTTTTTTTATAATCACAAATATTTTTGTGATTTATTTGTTAGTTGTATTACTTATGTTGTATTTACTATAATTCTTAAACTATAAACATGTTAATTGGACACTAAAGTGGCTTTGCTAATCGAATAATATGATTTTAGTAATTTACTAGTATCATTTGATTCTTTGTCAATAATACATTAGATTATTCAAAAATCAACAATCAGTTCTAAATAGTAGAGATATATGCTCATGTCTTGTGTCTATGGCCCATGACTCATTAAGACGTCACGAGTGACACAAGATAGATTATAGAGAGCTCTTTATAAAACTGCACGCTTTAGAGTAACCCCTCAACACGCCTTCAATGTTATACATAACAACAATCAATATTGAACTGGAGAGAGAGGTTCGTGTCTTGTGTTGGGCTCTGTGGCCCGTGGCTCATTAAGACGTCACGAGTGACGCTAGAGTGGATACAAGAGCTCTTTAGAAAACTGCCACTCCAACCTCTTAACACGCCTTCAATGCTATATAAAAACAGTCAGTTGTGAACAGGAGGGAGATGTTGGTGTCTTGTGTTGGGCTCTGGGGCCCGTGGCTCATTAAGACGTCACGAGTGACGCTAGAGTGGATACATAGAGCTCTTTAGAAAACTGCCACTCCAACCTCTTAACACGCCTTCAATGCTATATAAAAACAGTCAGTTGTGAACAGGATGGAGATGTTGGTGTCTTGTGTTGGGCTCTGTGGCCCGTGGCTCATTAAGATGTCACGAGTGACGCTAGAGTGGATACAAGAGCTCTTTAGAAAACTACCACTCCAACCTCTTAACACGCCTTCAATGCTATATAAAAACAGTCAGTTGTGAACAGGAGGGAGATGTTGGTGTCTTGTGTTGGGCTCTGTGGCCCGTGGCTCATTAAGACGTCACGAGTGACGCTAGAGTGGATACATAGAGCTCTTTATAAAACTGCCACTCCAACCTCTTAACACGCCTTCAATGCTATATAAAAACAGTCAGTTGTGAACAGGAGGGAGATGTTGGTGTCTTGTGTTGGGCTCTGTGGCCCGTGGCTCATTAAGATGTCACGAGTGGATACAAGAGCTCTTTAGAAAACTACCACTCCAACCTCTTAACACGCCTTCAATGCTATATAAAAACAGTCAGTTGTGAACAGGAGGGAGATGTTGGTGTCTTGTGTTGGGCTCTGTGGCCCGTGGCTCATTAAGACGTCATGAGTGACACTTGACTGAAAATTGAGAGCTCTTTAGAAAAATGACACTTCAACCCCTTAACACCCCTTGAATTTTAAATATAACAACAATAAGTTGTAAACAGGAGATATATGTTGCTGTACTTTTTTGGGATCTGTGGCCCATGGCTCATTAAGAAGTTACGAGTTACACTTGAGTGGATATTGAGAGCCCTTTAGAAAACTTACACTTCAATCCCATAACACGATTTCAATGCTTTCATCGTCTGTCAGTTTTCTACGAGTTTCTATATAACCATTTCAAAATATTACATCAATTTCACTAATTTACATGCAAGAAATAATATTACAGTAATTATGAACTACACAGTCATCCATATACACCGAACAATGGTCTTAAAACTCCCACCTAGCTAAACATGACGAGCAATGATGATCTATCCCACCATCCACATAAGTATAATGGTCATGAACCACCCACCAAGCCGTACACGTACAGTACCGATCAACAATCTGGCCATCCCAACACGTATAATGGTCATAAACCTCCCACCAAGCCTTACACGTACAGTACCATTCAACAATCTGGCCATCCCAACACGTATAATGGTCATAAACCTCCCACCAAGCCGTACACGTACAGTACCGTTTAACAATCTGGCCATCACAACACGTATAATGGTCATGAACCTCCCACCAAGCCATGGGCCACAGAGCTATTAACCCACTCCTGGAATTCCAATCCTCCCAATATTGGAATCCGATATCGCTGGCCTTATCTCATCGCTTTCCAAGAACTTACTCACGGGCATTCGGCGGTAAGTCAATCATTGAATTTACCAGTTTATGATCAACTTTAGTATCCACTTGACCTAACCTAAACTAACCTAACCTAACTCAACCTACTTATCACAGGGAAAAGTAGACTGAAGAATAATGATGATAAAGTTAAAGCTAAACTATTCTAAAGTTAAATCCCGCCCACTTATACATGTACAATAGTATTAACCCACCTACCCACCCATACACGTGCGGTGGTATTGACCCACCCGTCCACCCATACACGTGTGGTGGTATTGACCCAACCACCCACCCATACACGAGCGGTGGTATTGACAAAACATTGGGATGGCCAGTACCGTTCAATAATCTGGCCATCCCAACACGTATAATGGTCATGAACCTCCCACCAAGCCTTACACGTACAGTACTGTTTAATCATCCACACACGTATAATGGTCATGAAACTACCTCCAAGCCGTACACGTTCAGTACTGTTCAACTATACGGCCATCCTCTCACGTATAATGGTCATGAACCTCCCACCAAGTCTTACACGTACAGTACTGTTTAATCATCCACACACGTATAATGGTCATGAAATTACCTCCAAGCCGTACACGTTCAGTACTGTTGAACTATACGGCCATCCTCTCACGTAATAATGGTCATGAACCTCCCACCAAGCCGTACACGTACAGTACCGTTCAGCAATCTGGCCATACCAACACGTATAATGGTCATGAACCTCCCACCAAGCCTTACACGTACAGTACTGTTTAATCATCCACACACACGTATAATGGTCATGAAACTACCTCAAAGCCGTACACGTTCAGACTGCTCAGCTATCCGGCCATCCTCTCACGTATAATGGTCATGAACCTCCCACCAAGCATACACGTACAGTACCGTTCAACAATATGGCCTCCCAACACGTATAATGGTCATAAACCTCCTACCAAGCCTTACACGTACAGTACCGTTCAACAATCTGGCCATCCCAACACGTATAATGGTCATGAATCTCCCTCCAAGCCATACACGTTCAGTACTGTTCAACTATCCGGCCATCCTCTCACGTAAAATGGTCATAAACCGCCCCCAAAGCTGAACACGTACAGCACAGTTCAGCTATCCAGCCATCCACACACGTATAATGGTAATAAACTTCCCACGCAGCATACACATACCGTTGTAATATTCTTTCCCATCCATGGCATTCTTAAATAGCTACTGAAACCTGCTACGTCATTGTTTACCTAATTTTTTATTTTACTAGTATCTACGTAAAATACTTTTACTTGACATGTTTGCAGTACAATATTGCTACAACATCTCATTAACTAAGTCAATTACTATAACACAATAGCGCTTGAAAATTGCAGGTAATTATTTAGCTTAAAAGGAAAAGAAACTAGTTTCAGGTCACTTAGATAGGCATGGATAGTGTCAGTAGTTTTTATATATTTAAGGTAACTTAAGTGAAAACAATGCCATGAAATAATTCGTTAATGAAACGAATATGGTTTTCCAGATCTTACTCCATTTAGTTCCATTCCTACTGGCACAATGTAATAGTATTATTTCAATATTTGAAACATTATCCAATAAATTATGCTATTAATTATTACTGTTTATAGCCCATAATACTTTATTTATTTCTTTAAATTATGCTAAAAAAAGGAAACAATTTAACCTGAATGTAAAATTTACCACAGTATAACTTATTTTTAGTATCACTAATTTTAAATTAATATGGATAGCTTAGAGAAGCTTTAGATTTTGGTCAGTGTGTGTTTGATTTAGATGATAGGTTTTATAGGACTCAAACCGGCAATTCAAATTACTTTTAAATCAAAATAAATGCATTTCTTTCACATGAGTGATTATGAGAAAAACTTTAAAAAAGCATTTAATTTTGAGTATAATTCAAATGTTACAGGAGCTCCTGGATGTTTTAATGTGATGATATTATTTAGTTTAAGGAAACTTTAGCTTTCCTTTTTATATTTAACCCAATATAATGAATAATGAACAAGAGAACCTATAGAACCAAGAAAATGTTGGGAAAATATCGTTTGCTTTTTATTAATTCCAAAACAGCAAACCATTCTGAGTTATGAGCTGTATTATATATTTATATGAAACCAGGCTCTAAATTTTAAACCATCCTAAAATACGTGTATTTTCATCCAATATGAATTTTTCACGAGATACTTCATTTTAACAGATAGGTCATTTTAATGTATAATGTACATAAAGCTCATGCTAATATGTGATAATCATCACAACTGTACATGTATAGAAGGGCGGTATGGCACATGTTCAAATTGTTTCCCCTATTTAAACTCGCAAAAACGTTCCTCCTTTTAGGTTAAATTTCTTCATACACCATTCAAATCATGTTTGCATTTAAGTTGTTGGCTGATGATACAGAGTGCTGTGATCCAGGTACCAGAAGTGATGAATTGAATACTAAACCTAGGTGTAGTTTATCGATAGTTTAGTATCCAATAAAGATTAATTACCTCTCAAACTAAGTCAAGCAGCTTACAAAAAAGTCTTTATACCTTCCGCCCCACATAACAGTGGATACTCTAATTGAAATGTTTGGTTTGTGAACTGCAGGCGGTCTTAATGAGGAAGGCTTCTTGGTAATCACTACTGAGACATTTTTGGACCGTGCAGCTTTACACCTTTCTTTAGTCTGCAATTAAGTTATTTAGTTCTTAAAGTAAGTTCAGTGTTTCTAGTGCATTACAAAAGGATAAGAACATTTTCATATATTCATTATTACGACGCCAACGTAAATCTGTCGGTAAATATGAGCGGCTAATGAGTATTATGGGGGAAGACGAACAAGTGTAGTCACTGTAACTAACTAAGGTCAACTGTACCTTAAAAAAACCCACTAAGGGATCCACATCATTATGGGGAATTATTCTAGCCACGTAGTATTGATCTGATTTTTAGCTAATTGACAAATCTAACTCCTAGTTGTCTTCCATAAACAACATCCAGACTCTGACTACCACCTGACCTGGACACCTAGGACTTCCTAGTAGTTTTAACATCATTGACAGCCATTGAGTAGTCATTGTGTCGGTTTTACGATGACCGATCATAGAACTTATCACCTTCTATATCCTTAGGACTGTGTCCCTAAGTACCTGTGTCACATCACTGACATTTATTTTTTTTCAGCTAAACGTCCCACACTGTATGTTACGCTAACAAATAAGTAACGTTGTTTTTGGTACCCAAACTGTATTTTTGTGTATTTATTAATTTAAATAACGAAATTTGATGTCCTACATGATATATAACCAATGATAATAGTAACCAGTATACCTTAAACTATTATACATTTTTTAATTTTACTCTTATGGACACAACATAATCATGAGTAACAAGTAACATATCTTGTACCACTGAGAAAAACAGCGATAGGTCGCTTTCATATGGCCGCAGTGATCGCTTCAAAGGCAGTTATTGTAGATCTTTATAAAACTGAAGTAATAATTACTATGTTTATCCTTGAATATTTGGGGAGGGTAAGTAAGGGGCCTTATAAGGTGCTGACCATTCCTTAAGCCTGACGAAATAGAGAACTAACTCCTAAACACACATCTAGCGAACTATTGAATTGGACCTTCACTGTGCATATACCTAAAACATAATTTGGAAATTCCACCGATTTTGTCCTTAAAATATAAAATAATAAAATTAAGTTTATTCAACATATAAATATACATGAAAGTTAACTGTGTAACGTTTAGGTTTCTAAAGTCAGTTGTTGACTAAATAAGTTAAATGTGTCCAAACATAATTTGAAGTTCACCATTTTTGCTTAATATTTTAAAATACACTACCTTTTTTAAATTAGAGGAGATAGTAATTGTTACCTGCCACTGTTTTACATAATTTTCAAGGAACCATAATCTAACAACATTAAATATAATTTGAACTTAATCACACTTTCATGCGTTATTTTTAAAATGTTTTCAACTCGAACTATAATTTAAAATGTTCTAGCAATGTTTTTTATTTGGTTAGTAAGTACCATTAAATTAGGTTTTATAATTACAACAATGATGTAACAGAATATTTCTTTCATTTATGTACGAGTTTATAATTAGTTCTATTTAATTGGGTTTTAACAATCACTTCATTCACCCATTAATTAGTTATATATTTGCTGCATTACAGTAGATCGTTATAAAACAGTTTCATTATAGTAGTTTAAATTATATTATATTGTTTATGATATATGATCGGTCCTCTTAATACACGGTGATTGATCATAAGAGGTCATTGTCGTGGACACTTGTCTGGAGTGTTCATGTTGGGTAGCAGTCAGGGTCCAGATGTTTTGTAAGGAGTAGAAGTAATAAAGCTGAACAAATAGCTGAAAATAAGACCAATATTACGTAGTTTGGATTCCACATGAAGCTGTAGGTCCCTTAGTTGCCCTGGCTATTGAGTTTTATGCTTGAAAAAGGTAGCATAAATGTATTAATTATATAACAATAGGAATGTCTGTATATCTTTAGTTTTGTATGTAGATCCAGCTCCTACATAGCATAACTAATATGTGAAAATAGCAATCGAAATACCTTACACTTAGAACGAATCCATTACAATGCGTGAGTGGTTGGGTCAGGACCTTGGCCTGAGATAGCGCAGGTTCTAATCTTGGTCTGGACCGCTAGTTTTACAAGTAATACATACCTTGTAATGTACTGGTACACATCTGTAGTCTATAGAACATGGTCACTGCAAGCTTAAGAAGAAAACTGGCCCTTATAAAAAAATATTTTAAAATAAACATTTATGGATGTATTTTTTATTACTTGTTTTTATGTATGAGACTCTATCCTCAGACCCCACTTATTTATAAGTTACATTAACGACATCGGACATATTATTATTCCAAAACAAACTATTTTATATGCTGATGACACCTCTTTGATCCATATGCATGAACATTTTAAAGATTTAGAAATCATTGTAACAAATTAATAACATAGTCCAGCATTTTAATGAAAACTTTTTAACCATCAATGCAAATAAATATAAAGCAGTAAAATTTACATAAAATGCTAAATATTCTTTTTAAATTTAAACAGCTGTTGATGATCTGGTTATGCTAAATCAAAAATCTGTCGAATTTCAAGGACTGACTGTAGATAAGGACTTTAACTTGGCACATAAAGTTTCTTTGTCTTAAATTATCAAAAAGCATATTCAGGACTCGTAAAATATCTGGAACTTGTAATTAGCAAGCTTTTAAAATGGTACTATTTTTTTTATTTATTCTCACTTGGTATGTGGTATTGAGTTATAGGGTAATAGATATAAAAAAAAAACTAAAAAATTTTACTATTAAAAAAATGCAATACGTGATTTTTTTTCAGAATTGTTTACATTCTGAAACATTCTCCAAGTACACCAGAATTAGAAAAAGATATTTCGAAATTATGACAGTGCCTTGCATTGTCGTGTACAAAGTCTTATTGCACAACTCTTTATTACACAATCTTATGCACAAACATTTTAACAATTACAACACTGTAGGTGATAGTGATATAATTATAAAAAAGGTGCCTTCAAAATATATTTCATTGGGAACACTAGCTTTAGGATATGGAGTATAATTTCACTTAATTTGAGATCGATGCCGAACAAAAATTCAGGTACAAAATTGGCTTATTCTACTTGGACCACCCACTCTATGATAAATGTGATTTTCTTTTATACTGTAATGCTTAGGTACAACTTCCAATCGCCTTTTCAGCCTTATTGAAGAACTTTATGGTGACGAACTGAAGGATTGCGTTGTACTTTTGTCTTATCCTGTAATAAACGAGTATCATTGAGTATTATGTATAGTTTTAACAAAATAAAAAATAAGTACACAGAAAAATTACTCGTAAATCTCACTAAATTATAAGCAAATGAACCTTCCATTTAATTTATTTTCCAGGTAGTTGACAGATAATTCACGTGAGTTAGGTGATGAAAATTTCGAAAGAGTAAATCCCACACCAATTGATATTTCTTTGGCTTCAAGTACAATAAAATGTTAATTTTGGAAATGTAATATGATTTATTACTTTTTATAGGAGGGCAAAGCAATTGGATTTATATATATCTTAAATTTTTAAAACAGCAGACTGTTTTCCAAGGTATATTTAAAAACGTATTGCCATTAATTAGACTTATATCATTATTTATTGCACCCATAACGTTTCAGTAGTATGTTCTAATAAATAAGATATATTATACGAGCTTTTGTATTAATGAATAAAATACGATTATAATAAAATAATAATTCAATGAAGTCTTCTTTTCAATTGTATTTTTAAATGATCGTATATTTAAAATTGATACTGATGCCATACAATTATATTTTTATTTCAGAAAAGTAGATATTAAATAAGCATTTAGTTACAAATATCACAGAATGCTTTTACCAACTTTAAAGCTCAATTTGAGTTCTGATTTTAAGCTTCACTCAATAATGAGGGACTTATTTTGTAACTGTGTAAGCAGCTTAGGAATAAATAAACTGTCTCTATTCACCTTTTACGTTTGCGAAGTGCTTTGTATCCAGCCAAGTTCATTATGGCTTTACTTTTTGTCCACTCCGCAGATAACTTGTCACTAATTATGTCATAAAATACTTTAATAAGAACGTGTAACTTGTTTTAAGGAAAATTATAAGAAGATAAACTTTGTAATAAACTTACACTCCAAAACTGTTGGAGGACTAAACTTAAGAACAACATATTTTTAATTTTTTAAATTATTTCTCGTAGGGTTCCTGATTTTATTTCATTTGCAATAGTTTTTAGCGTATTCATAACTCTTCTTCGATTATAAAGAACTATAATAATATAAAAAGCTAATTCTATTATTAGAATTAATAACGCATAATTTATAATAATTATGAACTAAATTACAATGGAAAACATGTTCTCCTTTTGTCTTTTCATACGTTTGTTATGGCTGACAGTATTTATAATTTTACATATAACGTAAATAATGAAAAAAAGCATAATCATTAGTTTTAGAATTTATATGGAAGTTTCTTAGACTTTGATCTTATCATAGACAGAAATGGTTAATTAATGGTAAATTAACGTACACAACATAAATGTATTTCAATATAAGCACGAGATGAACAAATATACTACAATACAAGTACAAAATCTACAAATATAACAATCATCTATCAGTTGAGTTAAAAGGCCTGGATGATTATAAGATGTTTAAGAAGAGACTCTTTAAATATCTAATCTCAAACTGTTTTTACAATGTCTCAGACTACCTGGATTCCACGTCGGGACGGGTGGTTTACCAGTAGCGAAAACTCTTATTTGGTGTATATATTTTTAACTACTCATCTTTGTTACATATTTAATGTTGTTTTATATCACTGTTGTATTTTGACAAGTCATGTGCCTGGCTATATTTTAGCGTATAGAGTGTCTTTGACTATTATACATAAATAAAATAAATATATCTAAATACAAACACAAAATGCACAAACACTATAGTAAACCATTTCGGCGAGTCACGCTCACCTTCCTCATGCCAGAGGATTTATTCATTATTATTATTATTATTATTGCTTTACTTGTTTTATTTACCAAAACTAATATTTTTATTTCAAATAAGTTACATTTTACTACTACTTTCCCCCAATAAAATGATATATAAGCTCAATTGACATAAGTTGTTAGCTGTTTATTATAAAATATAAATAAAATTTTTGTGTGTTTATTTTGGCCAGTAGTGGTTTTTTATTTTTTTTTGCTGAAATAAATCAAATTAAATCAAATCAAATCAGTTTTTATTGTAGTAAATACATAAATGCATTGCAAAAGTCAGAATGGTTTTAAAATAACTATAATTTTGTTATCAATCACTCATACAAAATTCACTCATACATACAGATTTAGAAAAAATTCACTCTTCCAAATAATTCCACTCCCAGCATCGATGTCAGCTTACCAACTATATGGTCTCCCAGTTGTTCGACAAAAACTAGTCCACAGCATAAAATGCATGATAGGCTAAAAAGCCTTTAAGACGAGTTACTGTTCTGTGTCTCCCAGTCCTGTAGTTGACCCTGCCTCTTGTGTTATATTCGTGTATGTCTCGCCCCTGAGTCAAGGAGCATTTAGAGATGAAAAAAATTTTTGTTTCGAGAATGTAGAGGCAGGGTAACGTTAAGATCTTCAAATTTTTAAAAATTGGCCTGCAAAGAGTCTCTGAAGTTGACTTTTGCGATTATTCGTATTGCCTTTTTCTGTAGCCTGAACAATCTAAGAAATTGATTGTTCGTACAGGATCCCCATTACACTACGCCATAAGCTAAGTGAGGGTATATCAAGCCATAATATGCCATCAACAGGACCTGAATAGGACAGTATCTGGCTAAAGACCTCAAAACAAATATGCCTAATGTTAACTTAGCGCACACCACGTCAGAATGGACATTCCATGTCAACCCTTGATCCAGGTGTATTCCAAGGAATTTCAATGTGTGAACTTCTTCTAGCATAGTGTCTTCCAACATCACATTGGGGCTCCTTTCTAGACCACAAGGACGTAAGGAAAAATTTAAAATTTAGATTTTGAAGTGTTTGTTTTTAGGTTGAGGCTCTTGAAGTGTTGAATGCATTTATTCAACTCTAAAAATGCTTGTTGTTCTACAAGATCCGGTGACTTGTCTCTAAAAAACAGGGTTGTATCATCTGCATAATGTACGATATTCCCCTGTTGCAGTGATGCCCCAATGTCATTGACATAGACTAAGAACAGGACTGGGCTGAGAATCGATCCCTGAGGGACACCATAACACAGATTGATTAATTTAGAAGAAAGATTGGATATTTGAACTATTTGAGTTCTTTGGCTGACGTATGAACTAAGCCAGTCAAGAGGGACGCCTCGGATTGGACGGACGCATGGGATTCCAATCTAGCTAGCAGTACCTTATGATCAACACAGTCAAAAGGTTTTGATAAGTCTAGAAAAACACCGAGGGTAGATTCACGACATTCTAATCCCTCCGCAACCATATCAATCAGACTCACCACTGCGTCTATAGTTGATTTGCCCTTTCTGAATCCAAATTGGTACTCAGAGAGCTGGTTGTGTTTATTTAAAAAAATTAAAATTCTTGTTAGAAAAAGTTTTTCAAATATTTTGCTCAATATTGGCAAAATAGAGACTGGCTGATAGTTGCTGATTGAAAAAGGATCTCCTTTTTTATAAATTGGTATTACTTTAGCTGTTTTCAGGAGTGAGGGAAAAACTCCAGTTTGAAAAGACAAATTAACTAAATGTGTCAATGGTCTCGAGAGATGCTTGGAGCATTTCTTTATTAGATCCATTGATATGATATTTAAATTATTTGATTTTTTGGCCGGGAGCTCTTTAATAATTTGAGACACTTCTTCCTCAGAAACAAGTCTCAGTACCATTGATGGTGCTGGACTTGGCTTTCGTGAAGGCATGCGTTCAGCCAATGAGAGAAGTTGAGCCTTATTGTCTACAACAGCAGCAAAGAAACGATTGAATTCATCAGCCAGACTAGAAGCATCGCTAACCAACCTGCCACCGATGTTCAGCTTCATCTCTTTTTTATGTTTGCTCTTGTTATTTATAATGCCCCAAGCTGTTTTGGATACATTATTTGATTTTACAATTTTATTTGATACCTCATATGCTTTGGCTGCTTGAATTACTTTTCTGTTAATATTTTTATACCACTTAAAAAATAATTTGAAATGTTCATTGTTCGTTGTTTTATAAATTTCTGAGAAACATTTTAGCCGGTCCCTTGAGACCAGGATCCCTTTTGTAATCCATTTGTTTGATCCTTTTTCATTGCCAATTTTAATTGTTTTCATAGGACAACAGCTGTCAATATGAAAAGTCAAACAATCATTAAACATATTGAACTTATCTTCCAAAGACAAGTTGGAATTTAAGAATAACCACTCCTCTTTTGCGAGAGCAGCATTTAAAAGTATTATATTATCGGGCCTTGTGTCTCTTATTTTTTTTTGTAATTTTAGGCTTCCTTTTAAAATGAGTATCACTAATGATGGCCTCTAGGCCATAGTGGTCAGATAAGGCTGTGTTGACCACAGATACGGAAACATCAGGAATGTTGGTTATGGCATTGTCAATTGTTGTTTGTGTCGAGTTCGTTACTCTCGTTGGCGAGGAGATCGATAATTTAAGGCCAAAAGCCCTCAGTAAATCAATAAAACGTTTTGTGGAACGGCTGTTAGTGTTAAGAGAATTTATGTTGAAGTCACCCAATACCATGAAATAATAGTCTTTGTTGGTTAAGTCAGTCAGTAGTGATTCAAATTTTGAAAAGAACAAATCTTCGTTTCCTCCTGGGGACCTATATATGCCAATTATGAAAAATTTTGATTTGTTTGTATGGAATCGAACACCAGCCACTTCAAAGTGCTTTCCCGTGGCTAGGTTAATCTCCAAAGACTCACACATCAGATTTGACCTTGAAAAAATAGCGACTCCACCTCCTTTAGAGAGTAGTCGGGAAAATGATTGTGATAATTTGAAGTTTGGTAAGTGACATAGGCCAATGTTTGACATGTTAAAACCATTTTCAGTAATAACAAGAACATCTGTTCGTAATTCTTCACAAACAAGTTGAATTTCATCTAATTTGTTGGTCGCAAATTATGCATTTTGATGCAAGATTCTAATTTGAGGTTTAGGTTTTGAAAATGGTCGTTGTATATTTATTTTTAATTTAGTCCGTTGCTGTAAAATGGGGGCCCTAAAAACATACATGTTTTGATTGTACGTCAGTCTGTTGGTCTGATGTTATCTTGATGGCTGAGGATGGAGGTATCATGGTCGTCTTAGGCTGTGTCGATGAGGATCGGCGAACAGCAGCTGCATAACTCTCGCATCCTGGAGTGATGGCTGAAGTAGTGATGCGTGATGTGGCTAGAGTGGCAAGCGGACGCTGAGGATTCATCAACGCCAATTTTTCGACAATGAGTCTGGCCAGAAGCTTCTTCCCCGACGAACGAAGGTGCAGTCCATGAGACGTGTAGTGGTTTCTGCTTATACCACTGATGTCCAGCATGCTCACGCCATCGTGTCGTCTGCATATCTAACTACACATACATCATAAATGAAATCACTTGAACAAACAGCTCATTAAAAAAAAAACAAGGGACTACAGTGAAATATCAGCTATTAACTGCAATAATACCCTGCAACAATTAAAATAACAGTCTAATAAAATAATCAAATAGCTATTGATATTTACGGGTATGTATATGGGGATGGTATCTAAAAGAAGCTTTACACAATCTATTTTAAATATTACATTTACAGAACATGTATTATTTTACTATGAACATAGGGCTGAATATTCACTTGATAAAAGCTTATATGAGAACATTATTTTGAGAACGACATGTATGTACCACTGAAGCAGTGACAATTTAGGCAGTTGGTATCTTACTTTAATGATTTTAGATGTTTATAAAACCAAACATTCTTAAAATAATATAAGTATCCATAGATACAGTCATTTTGAGAAAATAGCTACATTCCTTAACTTAATCAGTTTTTATAAAAATTCATAACATCTCCTGATGGAAGTATTGTTTAGATAACTATGAACGAGTTATGTTGCGGTTTTACTTTTTTAGATACACTTTTATTTTCTTTTTCCTGTGTAAAGTTAACTTTGTACATATATTTTTAACCAAGAATATAGTATATCGTCATTTAATTATAAAAAAGTATAAATTATTAGTCATTTTATTTCATTTAAATTGTAACCGAACCAATGTTTTTAATTTATTTAGTAAATTAGGAGACAGTTTAAATACTGATTTATTTTAAATAGCTACACATCACATAGTTTTTTTAAAAAAATGTTATATTTCAGCTATACAGTCTGAAGCCACTATCAAACATTTAACAACATAAATAGTTTTTTTCAAATATAAATTAATTAAAAGATCATATGTTTAAAAAAATATTTAACAGATGATTTGATCAATGAAAATAGTTGAATATATACTATATAAATGTTGATAAAAATTGTTTAGTCACTTATTAATTTTGAATTTTTATTGTTATTTAATACTTCTGATTTAATAATAGGCAGGTATATTGAGCATAAGGTGGCACTAGGTTGTGAAATGCAGCTTTCTACAGCCAAACATGCTGCTTATTTTATTGTTCTTTCTTTCCATTTACTTTCTTTATATACTATACTTGCTGCTGTCCATTGCACCTTATGCTCTTCCGCGAAAACATGATCTGAAAGTTTAGAATAGTCTTCCAATTGATTTTCTATGTTGTTTTTGTGTTCTTGTATTCTCTTTTTTAAAGGTCGAGATGTTTGTCCAAAATAATTTAAATTACATTGACAAGGAATTTTGTAAACAACATTTTTGGTTTCTTGCTTTTGATTATATGGTTTAACTTTTCTTAGTAAATTTCCAATTTTTGATTTTGTAACAAATGAAGTTCTAATATTAAATTTTTTATTGATTCTTCTGATTTTTTCTGATTTTCCTTTGATATAAGGTATAACAATTGTTGTTAAAGGTTTTGATTCTGTATTATGTTTATTTGTATTACTTAAAATTGTTTGTATATTTTTTATAGGACTTGTTTATGACTTTTAGTGGGTAGTCATTTTTTTTTTTTTTAATTCTTGATGTATCAGTTTTATTTCTTGGTCCAATCCTTCTTCTGTTGATGAAATTTCGAATGCTCTGGTGAATAGTCCTTGTGCAATTGCATGTTTAACGTGATGTAGGGTGTTTGAATGGAAATCAGATACTGTCCAGTATGTGTCTTTTTTTCTATAGACTGATGTTTTTGATTCTGTATTTGTTTTTTTCAATTAACACATCTAAAAAAGGAAGTTTGTTTTCTTCTTCGTGTTCTACTGTAAATTTGATTGATGGTCTAATGGAATTTAAATGTTGAAAAAAAAACCATCGATCATGTTTAGCAGATTTCCAAACACAAAAAATGTCATCAAGATATCTTAACCAAAGAATAGGCTTTTCATGCCAAGTTTTTAGTGCCAGATTTAAAAAAAATCCATATATATGTTACTTAGAAGTGAACTGAGAACTCCACCCATTGGTAAACCTGAGTTTTGAAGAAAATATTTATTGTTTATAAGAAAATACAGTTTAAATAGTATTTTGAATGATAAACTCTTGAATAATGACCCTTGAAAGTGAGGAAAAAATATAAAGGAATCTTTATAGTAAGATCAATCAATCGTTTAGGTCAAACATAGTTTAGCTGTATTCATGTGAAAGTGATGGACTATTCAAATCCTCCTTCCCAAACTGCAAAACTAGCTAAGAGAAAATTTAATGAAACCAATGGAGCTTACTAAGCTGCTATTACTGGTTATAAACTCAGTATGCTTATCATTAAACTCTTTGCTTTATCATTAAATGCAAACTATCATAATGTGTAGGCAATTTCATAATATTTATTCACTACACTATAGTTTATTTTGTACAGTACAAGTGAACTGTAAATATAATTTTAAATAAATGTAAACAATAGAACAATCGAATAAATTAAACGTTCAATAGTGTCAGATTAATTAAAATTGAGTTAATGGCTTTCAATAAGATATCAATGAACAACTGTTCTTAGTTATTGTACCGTATCTCTACATGGTTTAAGTACCTAGAACAAAGGGCCTTGCAAGAGAACAACTAAGGATGTCAAGCCGGACTTCATTTGCTTCGATGTATCGATTAATTTTTATAGTTTTGATTTGCGTGACCGTGGTCACATGCTGCAAGAGGATGGAAGAGGCAGTAAGTTAATTATAGCATGTTAAATAACTAACTAAACAAATGTTAGTCCGCATCAATTTTCAATAAAAAATATCATTTCATATTATGTATTTTTAAAGAAACACGAACCCAGGAGGCTCATATATGTCAGATGCCAGTATTAAAGAATGGCGTAGACTAATTTACATATAAAAATATTAAAGACCGTATTTTTAATTAGGACAAACAAATGTTTTTAAAACTTATTTAATACAAACTGAAGCAATAGAAGCTGCAATTATTAGATATTTCAACTAACCTACCAGGGATATAAAATAAAAAGTTTATTTATTGAATATATAGCTCTAAATGTAAATTAAATTGTATTACAGTAAACACGCTCTGAGTTTAGTACATAATTATTATGTAGTATACAATAAATTATAGTAAGTGTATACTACACCTGTCTTTCTTCTTCCCATGTAACTTCTTAAATTCAATTAAGGTAATACAGAAAGAAAATGCTTTTCTAAGATAAAAACTTTTCTTAGAAAAGTTTAATTTATAAATTAAACAACTTATATTTATAATAATAGGTTATAAATTTGTTATATTTCTAGTTAATAATTCAATTATTGCATATATTTTGCATATATAGCATATATTCTGAATGTAATGCAATAGCGTTAAGGTATTTATATAGAATAAATTTATCTTTATAAATATCCATAAATAAATTTAAACCTATCGATTGTAGTGCCTCCAATATTTTAGGAGTACTTATGTTAAGTTCAACTGCGTGAATACATACAGGGTGGTTTTTAATGCATCCACCCTCCACCTGTTTTTCTTCATTGTGTATCAAAAGGGAATTTTAACCACGCCAATGATTAGATGTATACAAACACTGTCTTTTGTTACATTAAAGACTTTTGGGAGTCATTTGATGTCCAAGATGTGGGCGTTAACTTCAAACTTCTTAATGACCACTTAAAATAACGCTAGTCGTGCGACAATCGTTTAACATTGTCTTTTTCCCTGAATACAATAGTAAAATCAAAACTAAAAAGGGTTGTACTATTTTCGAAATATTATCAGGTTCAGGATGAATGAGGTAGATAGAAAGTTGTGAAATGAAGCTGGTCATGCGACATATCATTTAATATTGTTTTTTCTTTTCTTAATACAATGGTGCAATTAAAACTAAAAAAGGGTTGTATACAAGACTCCACTACAGAAATTAGATGACCTTAAGAACTGAATTACAGTCGCTTGCAGCAATATAACAGAAATCGTCCTACGTAATGTTCGTGATGAGTTTTTGAACATATTACACTACTGCGATAAAGTAGATGAAATATTTGAACACTTACTTTTGGTAAGTCACCTTTTTGTAATATAACTTCATTAAATAGGAATTCAATTTAATTAAACAAACATCATTAAAGAATTTAAATGATAATAACTCCATGGGTTTAGCAGTTAATAGCTCAAGTAAATTAGTGGTTTCAACATTTAAATGTTAATAAATATTACAAAACAAAAATTAACCTCATCTTTATTGCACCGCTTAAAATAATCCTGCAAGTATCTCGAAAACTGAACAACCCATTTTTAGTTTTGATTGCACCATTATATTGAGGGAAAAAAGATAATATTAAGTTATATGTCACACGACTAGCTTCTTTTCAAAACATTACATCTGCCTTCTTCATCCTGAAACTAAGAATATCTTGAAAACGATACAACCCTTTTTAGTTTTGTCACATGACCATCATCGCATTACGACTTTAGATGTTGACCTCCACATCTTCGACCTCAGATGACTCCCAAAAGTCTTGAGTATCACAAAAGATAGTGTTTGTATATGTATAATGATTGGCATGATGAAATATCCCTATTCATTTACAATAATGAAAAATAGGTTGGGGGACTGCATTAAAAACCACCCTTAGACCCAGTATTATAATTTATTTACTATACTAGATATAATCAGGTTAGGCCTAGCCGTAGAACTCAGTCATTCCAAACGCATTACTTTTTGACTATAACTATTATTTTTCTTTTAAAATCTTTAATGTAAAGTTTACTCACTTTATAATTAACCTAATAAAATACGTTTTGTCAGGTATCCGACCTGGGTTATATGTTTAAGTCTCAGACTTGGACCAATAATATAGGGAATCTGCCATATGGTGTTTATAATTATAAATGTTATTGATATTAAACAGTTAAGTCCATCGTGGAAGTGTTCGGTTGTTAACACTCCACACAAAACATAAAAATATCTAAATTAAATATTAGTTACGTTAGTCAAAGATTATAATTCATAAATGAATTTACTGTTTTTTTCACCTAAAATGCTTGGTATATTGGGTTAGTTAATAATATCTAAAAAAAAGTATATGAACACATCGCAATTACTTTCAAAGCACATTGTCAAGGTGGCAACAGTTTTTAATTTTTCCGCAATAAATAATTTTTTAGTGATAACTTATCATGTTTAAAATATTATCAAGTCCCACCGTCTTGCATGGCCTCTATTTAGTGTTGTTTTAATTGAGTAACTTGTTAATTAATTAAAATTAAACATGACTAATAATTTTAATTTATGAATGTACTTAAATGATTCAGTAAAATTAATTTACAGATACTTATGTGTATAATATTTTCCAGTAAAAAGACCTTCAATAATAACACGACTTGTTTTAATATAGTGTTAAGGTGTCCGTTTCACAAACTGCCAAGTGAAATTTACTGCCGTTGGAAGTAAAATGTTTCTTATGCAGTAGTATTCATGCAATGTTACCACCAGCGGTCAAAAACACGATGTTCTATTTCAACTGTGCGGTTCGTGTTTCTTATTATAATGTATTATAGTGAAAACTGCACGATTATCTCTGATGGTCCAATTTTGTGGAAATTAAGTTGATGTTATGTACTTTTTAATGTATATTCGTCAATAATGTATATTTACCTATGAAACAATTTTAAATGACAAAATGTTCTACAAAACCCAACTTATGGTCCTATAGAACAACTATTCATATATATTTTTACAACGCGTTTGCCTCACACTCCATAAAGATTGAATAAACAAAATACTAATTTGAGTATACATTAATCAAAGTTGTGAGGAAAGTTTTTACCAGAAAAATATGACAAAATAATTAACCACACTTTCATGTTTTACATTCTAGACTTTACTCAAGAATAAAAACATTGTCAACAATACATTATTTTCTCTGACCAAAACATACGTTTTAATAGATTTAAATAATTTTAACTAAACCAAACACACTCCATGGGCTACTAAGAGGAAGGTGAATCTAAAAATTAATATAATCAATTAATATATTATTTTATATATTTATACATTTATTTAACTTAAGAACAATTTTGTATGAATATCAATATTAAGTTTTAAAATTAATCCGATTCTACCCACAACATTTATTTACCATATTGTTAATTTGATTTGAATTCAATTGAGAACAAAAATTTATAAACTTACCAGCATTGCAGCAGCTCGAACATTGAACATTTTAAGTTTACAGCCATGAATGTTATAGTCACCTTAATATAGGCCATATAAAAAAATATGGTACTTAGAAATGTTTCTATCTTTATTTATTTATTCATAAGACGCCGATCGTAAAGATATAGGCGAATATGGATTTCAAATGAGTGTGATGAGTGTAGATGAGCGAATGTAGTCATCGTTACAAACTAAGGCCAACTATTCCTTAGAAAGTGTCATTAATTAATAGCCCAATGATAAATGAACTGCCGGTGATTATCAGCTGATCCTTCTCAAAATGTATTGACTCTGATTGGGATCAAACTGAGAACCTTTAGCACATGAAGCTGGGTTAGCACATGAAGCTGGGATTGAACCAACTACACGACCGACCAATTTCATAGTAAATCTACCCTAATAAACCAATGCTACAAAAATTTCATAGTAAAGAAATTGGACGTTAAATGTCTTAAGCCTTCAAAAGATTGTGTTATTTCTTTGATGTTAAATTAAGTTGTATCGAAAAATACCGTAAAAAAATAAGACGCTTACTAGATAATAGAATCCACAGTGAATTAAAGGACACAGCAGCATTCAATTGCTAATAAATGTTTTGCGAGTAATAAATAATCTACGTAAAACAAAAATTACTCAGATTTACCTAAAAATTACGATATCAAATTTTAATTTAAAGACATCAATATTAACGTACAATGGACACATTAGAACATAAACATATAACATCCTAATTATAATAAACCATAGTTTCTTATCGAGGAATGCTACTATTGAAATATACACCATATATAAATATATATGTACGTTAATTCGTCACTCGTTCGAGACATGTGTATTAATGGATATTTAAATAATTCTTTAAGGATATTTTTCACTTACAGCAATCATCCGAAGAAATATAATGAATTATTTAGTAGTCAATTAAACTGTTTATAAATTATCCTAGTTAAGAATGTAAGATAAAAGTCATTCTGTTGATCCAGGTTGGAGATATTCGTGCAACTTAATTATTGTTCCTCAATTTGTTTGGGGTTTTTAGAGTTGTAGTTCCCTAAATAGCTCTCTACAACAAGAAAACACCGGGTGGTAATTTTACTAAATGTATTTTTACTTTTCTGTTTCAGTGCAATAGATCATATGAATGTTGTACGACGCCTAGAGACAAAAGCAAAAGAGGAATGGTTCTTGTGTGCAGAAGATTCAAATGTCGGCCCATCCCTATATACTAAAACGATTGGGAGTTTGTAAAATAAATTAATCCATTGTAAAGGATCTCTTTTCAAAAAATCCTTTATTTAATTACCATTATCATTTTCCAATCATATATATTTATATTGTTTAAAATATATATATATTAGGGTTTAAAAAGATAGCTACCGACAAAAGGAGGATGAATAAAATAAACTAATAAATACATTTAACTATAGTGAACTATAACTATAGTGAACTATAGTGAACTATAAAATTACGTTAAATAAAATTCGTTTTTAAAAGAACGAAATTAAAAATTAACTACGTGATCCTTATTTTTAATATCGACTTAGCAATCACACGACTGATTATTTGCTACTATCTACACTTCCTGTGCTATGCGCAACATAGCTCATCTAGATTTAAGACGCAAAGAGACATTTCTCAGAGGATTAAAAAAGATCCTATCTACTCCAAATATCATAATTTTTCTAGATATCCCACAACGTGCAGGACGACTTATATCTAGGAAACCCCAGGTAATCTCAAACGAAAGCTCGCCAACAATCAACTGGGCATCAGCTTTAAAATAAATAACTGTGTATTAAAATATATACTGCCACCAAAATATTAGAGTAAATATATGAAATAAATTACTTAAAAGTTTCCAGATTATTTGTATCATGCTTAAAAGGAGAAAATATTTTTAAAAATTACGTTTTTTGGCAAACATTTCAACTTTGCCGACTATTTGTAAAAAAAACTGTAGTAGGCCAACATAATATAGTAAAAAGATAGTTAACTATTCTTGTGTAAAACTTTACCCTATGTTTAAAAACACCACTTTATGTGTTTAAAACAAAATATTGTAACTAGAGCAAAATAAGAACCTCAGCTGTGAAGGAAGTCAGCCTTTTTACATTGCACTATAGCGTTGCTTAACGTTGCTTTAGTAGTGTAGTATTAGTTGCAGGTTTAACAGTTGTTAATATTGCAAAGGGGTTTACATGGTTGAAGGTGCACTTAACATTAATATGCACTTTAAAAGGGTTAAAAATGGTGTGTTTAATGGTTCTTCCAAAGTTATGTAGAGTTTAACAATTGATTAATAAACCATCTAATAGGAATATTTGTGGCAGTCATTTTGTAAGTTGGTTAACACAGTTGGTTTAAACTGCATTACATGTACATCTACAATAGTGCTTCACAATGGACCACAAAAACAGTTGATATTTTGAGACTCATAATTTAACATTGGATGGGATGTCTATTTGTGTATAAAATCAATGGTTTAACCTAATATATTATGTGCTGTAACTAGAACCATGTTATTTATCAGTTCAAAATTGATGTTATATTTATACAGTTTGTATCTTATAAGATACAGAGTTTGTATCTTATAAAAATAACTCTATTACAAAAAAGGGGGCCAACAAAATTGAAGAGTTTAACCAAAAATAATGTTTGTCATCTTATTGGAACATTAAAAAGTAATCTTTCAAACATTTTTACCAAATCTCCATTTTTAAGTTTAGCTGAAAAAAGCTGGTTTCATCAACGAAAATTTGTGTAACTGAATTTCTGTAATTTTATTTTTTATATAGTCTCTGCCTAAGTTGTATTGATAATTCTTGATTATTATTTTTGCTTTGTATTTAAGACTGTTTGCTTATGTCTGCATTGGTGTCTGCTTATATGTGATAGATTGTACATATTAAATATGTTATGGTTGCTTTTCTTCAATGTCCAAGACTAAGTAAAATCACATTAAAAATGTGAAGAAAATCTATCTTCGAAATGTAATTTTAAACAGTTAACTAACAATATTCTTATTGCATGACGTAATAGTGACAATGTTAGCTCTTTAAAGTGTAAAACAAGAAGTTTAGGTTCATCGAATTGTTAATTAACATGGAGAGTGAAGCCTGTCAGCATTTAATGAACTGGATTTTCTTAGCCGTCAATAACACAATGTTGTATTTCAAACACTAATAAACGTTCATTTATTTGCAATTTACAATACAAAAAGACACGGATTAAATTACTCAGTATTTTTTAATGATACTGAATATTTGAGAATATTCGATTGGATACCATTAAATTATCAACATTATTTTGTATTTAATTAAATGTTTTATTGTTGAATATATTTTTATTGTACATTATTCATTTTTAGTGTTTTCTTTGCATCTAACTTAATTGCACAATATTACTCATTTTCATGTTGAGTTATAAAATAATATAATTTTGAACAAGTTTGAGGGTGGAAACATTTACTAGTAATTGTTGGATCTGGATTTTCCTTGTGTGTCAGATATGTAGCCTTAATTAGAGCTACTATTTATTTTTGATATATTGAGCAACTTAAATGAGAGATTAAAATAAAAATTCTTCAATGATAAAAATTTTCTTTATTTTTCTTCTACTAAATTACTTCAAAACATTAAACTGGTATCTTCTAAAAATAATAATAAAAACGAAAATAAAAAATCTCTTCTTTTATTGACTCAAATGGAACATAGGCTAAATAAAAACAACTCTTCCAAAATAATAAATTAAATATCTTCAGACCAGAACCTTTTTTTATTAATTTAACTTTTTCAATAAATTTCTTTGAACAAAATTCAAAATTGTAATAAATTGCTTTAAATTCTTTAAATTGAAATTGCCTTAAAAATTGCAAATTGTTTAAATTGCAAATTTCTAAAATTCTTTAAAAATTCAAAATTTCAATATTGCTTTTAATTGAAAATTGCTTTATAATTTCTTTAAATTGAAAATTGCCTCCGAGAGATCTGGAACCAAAAGAAATAACCAGCTTTTAGTGACTTGAAACATTTTCCTTTTACTTACAAAGTTTAAAAGCAAAACCAAGAAAATCAAAACACTCTAAGACTTTGTCACTAGAAGAGTGACTTCAAACCAGAAACAAGTTTATCCGCGCATGCTTGGTGGATCTTACCCTATCTACTAAAACCCTACAGAAAAAACCTAACTAAAGAAAACTTGTAAAAATTACTTACGTAGCTGTCCTGGAGGTTTAAATCCCAAACGTGACCACAACAAAGCTCGACCGGCATACACTCTCTCACTCACTCGCGAAAAAGATAAATTGCCGTACCGGAAGGAAGACCGAATACGGTTAAAATCGCCGTGTAGAACAAACGTGGTCACTTAACGAAAGAAATCTTCAAACTGACGGAACGCTCGCAACCCTTCCACCAACGGACTTACCCCCCCTTTACTCAAGAAGCTAAATCAACCAATTAGAACCCTCTAAACCAGGACATCTGAACAGGTAAGGCTCACCAAACATGTTGACTTCAAAAAACATGTCGCATGAAATTGACAGGAAATTAACAAACGTGAATATACTGGCTATTTAGCTAATTTAAATGGGAAAAACTACTTTTTTATTTGAAAGGGGAAGATTCTGAATTTTTCTCAAAACTTGGAGAATTTATATCGAAAACTTTTGGTAAAAGAACCAAACACCTAAATCTCTCAGTTCTTACAATATTTAACATTTTCTAAATACAATCTTCTAAAATAATTATAATGAAACAATTAACAATTGTTACAGATAACAATGTAAGTATTCTGAATTGATACAAAATAGATTTTTAATGTACAATATTTATGATTATTTTTTACTATATATCCAAATTAATTTTGCTTATTCAAAATTTTAGTTGTAAAAGAATATAATTGAGAAAAAGTCTGAGAGAGGAAACGTTTACTAGTAGTTTTTAGAGCTTGAATTTTCTCATGAGTCAGATAGCGTAATAAATATTCTCAAGTAATAAAAACCCATAAACTTTTATAGCAATGTCAAAACCATAATTATTTAACAAAGGTACATAACATAAATGGTTCTGCTAGTTAAAATTCTTAAAATGTGATTAACAGAAGGACAAGTCTATAACAATTGAAGTTATTTATATAGTTTCCTATCATATAATTTGAATATACTGCTTCAGTTATTATAAAATAAAAAACGAGTGTTTCCAAAAGTACTTTATAAGTTCAAAATCTTAAAAACAAGATACACATGAAACTGGTGACACTATTTTAGCAGATTTCAGTATCTCTAAAAATTTTTATGTGATTCGTTTAGGCCTTTGATTTAGTACATTTATTATACAAAATTATTACATTTGTATTGTTTTTATTATAAGTAAATTATTTTAACATAACGTACGTTTACCTTATACCTTTATGCAAAATACAGTGTAATATTTTTATTTCTCTATGTCTGGGTGGTAGTGACCCATTTACCTTACACAGCTATGGGCCCGCGAGGGAACTATAGCTGTCATTGTATTGTAATGGTTATACAATGGTATTCTTTGTTGTGGAAATAAAAGATTACCTATGATTTATCCATTGAGCAGAAATAAATAATATATTAAGGAACATTCATCTACTTTTCTTTTTTAAATATTCAACACTAATTCCACATACATTTATTTTTCCTGGTGTTTTACTTAAACTATTTTCTAAAATTTACAGCTTAGCTCTTTTTATTAAATAATAAAACGTTCTACATTAAAATAAATAATATGACTAAATATATACACATTTACATCACAAGAGGCAAGTCATAAGCCACATATCACATATGTGTTCGTTTATTAAGTAGATAACCAAATGTTTTAAAAAGGATTCTAGCTAAGGTGTTATATTTGTATAATTGTCTTTATTCATGCATAAATATGATGATAATTTGTGTTTTATATGTTTTGTGCTCTTTTATTGTCAAATCAAAGGTATTAAACCACTACATTAATAATTATAATATCTCAAACTTAATATAAACAAATGTAGACTTTTGAAAATTTACTGATAATTTTAATTAAATACAAAATACCTGTATTTACAAATATATTTATAAGTATTGTAATAGCTAAATTGTACAACATTTACATGGATGTTTTGTTTGAAAATGGATAGTACTCCAATACAATTTGTATTAATAAATAAGCATCACTTTATAAAACTACGGTAACGCGAATTGATTTATGCAAAGTATTAGGTAATGTAATTTGACAATAGTTTAATGTTTTGATCCCCCCTAAGTATCCTCGTATACAGAGGGATCTTATATTGTATACTTCAAAATAATAATAAGAAAATGATATTAAATACATGAGGCTATTTTCAGCATCTAAACGTTGTTTTTACATTTAAAATGTGAATATTTTGAAAACACTTATTTGTCAACATATAAAAAAATAATGACATGTTTTATCAAATGAGGCCTTTTGTTAGCAAAGGCAGCACAGTTTTATGTCATGAAAGTTTCCTTGATATGAAAATGACCTCATCTAATAAAAAATTAACTATTGGAAATTAGCTATGGTGTTTTTTATATAAAAACTACGATAACTCTAAATGAGTTAATACAGTTTTGAAATTCGAGTTAAAAATGAGCTATAAAATTCATATTATCTTGGCCAGTAAAATGACAAATGAAATATTCAAGGACTTATTAATGCAGTGAGGAAGCCATAATCTATGCCATTTCTTTAAGAGAGAGGTGGATAGCTGTTTACTTTAAAAGAAACTTGTTGCAAAATAGAGTCGCATTTTTCATCGTCTAGAAACTTGGACATTTTTATTACATCACAACCTTTCGTATAATTTGTGTATATAGTTTACTTATCAAGGTAAACTTTATTCAATTAATGTTCTTTTCAAAAAGGTTCAATAAAGATCATAAAACCAGTTTAACTTTAGGCATGATTGATTAATTTTATTCCCACATCGAAATATAATAATTACTATCAAATTTATTTTGATAAAACTGCCTATTCTTGTAAAGTATGTATAATATTCCATTTAGAAAATAACTTTTGTCAAAACAAGTAATATAAATTTAAAATACATTACTAACTAATTGTAAAAGTTAGTTCTAAACTCTTTTTACGTTTTGTATAGCTTAGACATATTACACATTTATTAGCTTGTCTAATAAGTAATTTTACTACACACGGCATATTGACAGAACATTTGCGATGCAATCTTCATTGACCTGTAAATGACAATTGGCCAATGTCCAATCTATTGTGGTTATGTTTTGGCCAGCCTGGCTGTTCTGCCCTTGTATTCAACCAAACATGACCAATAAACACTGAACTGGTAAATGTACCAGTGTAAGATCAATTATCTGTTGTACATTGACCGTACATGTTAGGTTATTGGGTTAATTGACCTTTAAATAACAAATGGCCAAAGTACAGTTTATGTTGTGTTTTGGCCAGCCTGGCTGTACTGCCCTTGTCTTGACATGACCAATAAACACTGAAGTGGTAAATGTATCAGTGTAAGATCAATTATCTGTTGTACATTGACCTTACATGTGAGTTTATTGGGTTCTTTGACCTGTAAGTAACGAACGGCCAAAGTATGTTTTGGCCAGCCTGGCTGTACTGCCCTTGTCTTAACATGACCAATAAACACTGAAGTGGTAAATGTACCAGTGTAAGATCAATTATTTGTTGTACATTGACCTTACATATGAGGTTATTGGGTTCATTGACCTGTTTGTAACGAATGGCCAAAGTACAGTTTATGTTGTGTTTTGGCTAGCCTGGCTGTACTGCCCTTGTCTTGACATGACCAATAAACACTGAAGTGGTAAGTGTACCAGTGTAAGATCAATTATATGTTGTACATTGACCTTACATGTGAGGTTATTAGGTTAATTGACCTATAAATGACAAATGGCCAAAGTACAGTTTATGTTGTGTTTTGGCCAGCCTGGCTGTACTACCCTTGTCTTGCATTGACGAATAACCACTAAAGATGTAAATATATATGTGAAATGTCAATTAACTATTGTACATTGCTGGCGTATGAAAGATTCTATGTTCATTGTCCTATAAATGCCAACTAGCCAATGGCCAATCTACTATAGTCATGTTCCGATTAGTTTGTGGACTGTCAATGCATTCACATGACCAATAAACACTGAAAGGTCAAATGTGTGGATGAAGGTTTAATTAGCTTTTGTATATTGTTCGTAGACGTTATTTAGTAGATGTATATAGTTTTTAGCTTCCATTTAAACTTTATTGATGCTTTCAATTTATATTATTCGTTCATAATATTGTTTTCAAAAACAAAATAAATATGTCTTAAAGATTGTACAAATATACCAAAGAGTGTACCTACAAGAAATGTTACTTTCTCTCGTACAAATACAAATTTAGTTGTCGTTTCAGTTATATTATTAAAGTTTATTTTAAATTTATCCAAGTAAGTATTTATATGAGTTAAGCATTAGTATGGATTGCAATTTAAAAAATTAAGTTCAATATTTCTTAAAATATTTTTACCTATAATATATAGATCATATTTTGATAGAAACACAAACAATAAATAACATTTACATCTTTAATATATGAATTATTATATAACGTGTATATTAAAGATTTAAAAAAATTAATGAAAATACTACAGTAATAAATTAATTTATTTTGTTTTTATTTTTCCTTTTTCAGATATCTTTAGAAGGAGGAAACGTGGAAAAGTAACTGAATGGAAGGTGACACTTGCTAAATTACTATTATAGTTTGAATGTAATAAAATTGTGCTCAAATGACATATTTGACGTAAACTGTACTTATAAACCAAAAGTAATATCAGTTAATGGTAATAGATAGTTCCTTCATTACAGAATTCAGTATTTTAGAACAAAATACCTAGAATTTATCAAAGTATATAACCTCAGATCTGGAAGCCTCAATACGATTTAGAGATAAGTTAAGTTAGCACGTAATAAAAAACCATTTAACACAGAAAAAAATATAATCACATAAACAGACAAAATCTCTCAAATAAATTAAAAAAGGCTAAACGTGATTACTATAGAACTAAAATTACTCAATCTGACAAAAATCCTACAATGTTTTGGGAGGTCATAAGTGAATTAGCTGGAAGAGTAAACCACAAAGATTTCTTTACCATACAAAAATATCTGAAGCAAACATTAGATGTAACCCCTGAGACCCATCCCCCACCAAAGCTGGAAAGCGTGCCAACTGGGGGATGGCTCAAAACAAATCGAGCGATGGGATCACGGGCGGCAGTTGGAGGGTCAAAATAACACTCGGCAGCTGAGCAAAACTGATTTTATTTTCAAATAATTCAACAAATAAGCAAAACTTGGCAGGCAGAAGGCCAAAACAAAATTAGGCAGAAGGCCACAATATTAACGGGCAGAAGGCCCCAATATAAATCAGCACTTAAATCAATAACCATAAACACTAAATTAACAAGATACAACACATAAACTACAGAAACAACAAACTCCACAAATACCAAAATTTAACAATCAATCAACTGCAGGGTGTATGGCCTATCTGTAGTTTAGCCTGAGACACCCCAAAACGTAAGAAAAATTTATTAACAAAATTTAAAAGTGAAAATTTATAAAAATTTTGGTCTCACCAATTAAGCCGGCAATTTGGCCCACATCCCTTGATTCCACTGAGGCCCGGGAGTAAGCCGGAATCCCGGGGCAGCTCCGAATTAGAAGTTAAATCAAAGCACAAAAATCCCCTTTTGATGAAAGTTTAAAAATTAAATAATTTAAAAGAAAATATAACACGGTACCGTTCGAGTAAAAATTCACTTCAAAACCCCCCCTAATACACTTAACAAAAAATAAATAACAATAACTAGGCCTAAGCATATAAATAAATAATAACAGGATTTAACAATGGGGACCTAACAAATATAAAAATCTAAACAAATGTAACAAGAAAATAAACTAATTAAACTAAATAACAATAAATATTAACATTAAAAGTTCTTGGTATTTCACGTTTTCTTTTCCCTTTAATAAAAAAATAAATAAATAAGTCCCCAATGGCTGTGTTGCTTAAAATTACTGTCCAAGTTTAGAAGCTCAGGCCTAGGCCTCATAAAGTTCCACAGACATTTTTTTTTCTTCTTTTTTTTTCTATTTTCCATTTCCTTTTTCACTTTTAAAGTAAACCCCCAGCTCAGCCGCCGGGAAATAAGCTGGAACGCACTGACCTGAGGACAGAAGTCTTCTACCCAAAGAAGTAGAGAGGGCAGCACGGGGCAAACTTGCTCAATCACATGGTCCCCAGGCCAGGCTCGCAGTGTCGTAGGTAGAACTTTGCCCGGACGACCGGCTGAGGGTTGAACCGTCCTACTCAAGGACCCTGGACTGTAGGGCAACACCACAGCACAATTAAAACCAGTCCAGCCATCACAACACAAAATATTACACATAACCACTAAACATGACATGGCAAAACAAAACGGGCACAGACAAAATTATACAGGATTAGCACACTAGAAAAAATAAAAGATCTATTTTTTAGGTTATGAAAATTTAGGTTGGAAACTCAGATCTAAGACGAATTACAGATTAACAAATTATCAAAGAATTAATTACGTATATGAACTTAAAATGACAAACTGAAAACCAGGCTATGGAACATGAGCAATAGGAATTAACATGAAAAACTAAAGATAGGCTAGGTTATTGTCCATGAACAAAAGATGGTAAATCGGTAACTACAACTGTAAAAAGGCTCAATAAACATCATACAGAATTACAATTGAAAATAAAACAAGATATAATAAAGCAATTACTGGTAAACCTGTAACCTGGAGCACATGGCTCAAACATAGGTTAACTAAACTAGACAAAGAAAATACAAATTTAACAAAACCCTAAAACACAAGCAAGAACGATTAATATGATGGAAACAAAATATTCTCACCAAAAGGGTGATTAAATAGTAAAACTTACAAAAGAACACTTACGTTAACGGGTCTCTCAGCCACGCATAGTTAGTTGATCGGCAGACAGCACAAGACTAACCTCCGCAGACCCACTGAACAGCTCGAACCAACTAGAAGGCTGGCCAAGCGGACCGAAGCTTCTGGAACACGGAACTTAACGGAACCGGGCCAACGGCTACCAAAGTACGCGGAACGCAGAGCGTGAGCGATCTCAGGCAGCCTGGCAGACAACGAAAAAAAAACCGAAATGTACCGGTCAAAGACCCGGTACAACCTCCCTCTGCAAAACCTCAACACACCCAGGCAGGGGAGAACTCGGTACCTCAGGGAACCAAACAGAAGAAGAAGAACCTCCAAAGAGTGGTGCTCCAAGGACGCCAAAGAGAATCTAAGAGGGGAAACCCCTCAAACAGGGAGCGAACTACCCTGACGGTCGGGCCCGACCAGAAAAGAGAGAAAGGAGACTCTCTCAGAACAGCCACCTAGGGCGCAGAGGTGATCAATCTCTTTGCCCCAAGAAACCCCCAGGAACACCAACTCCTGGATCAACCATTCCCCGGAAAGCCTGAAGCTGGGACACATGGGCTTTCCTGAACACCCTGCCTGACTGGGGATCAACCAGCAGAGCAGTCACCGGTGCCAAAAACCTGTCGATGCGGTGGGGACCAGACCACCGATAGCACAACTTTGCAGCTCTTCGTTCCGCGGCCGAACTGACCGGGTGAGCCTGACAAAGAACCAGATCTCCAACCTGAAAAGGGTTAGGAGTACGACCCTTATCATACCTCCTCCTTACTCTCTCTCTAGCACGTAGCAGGTTGCGCCGAGCAGCCCGCCACGTGGACACTACGTCAGTGGCACCTGGCGTAGGTAGAAGATCCTCTAACCTCCACAAGTTGGACAAAGGGTTGTTAGGAGGGTAGCCATGTAGAATCTCGAAGGGAGTGGCATTGTGACTCTCATGCTTGGAAGAATTAAAGGCAAGCTGGAGCCAAGAGAGACTCTCATCCCAGGTGTTCTGCTTCTCAGCATGGAAGGTAATAAGGGCAGACCGAAGATTGCGGTTGAACCGCTCTGCATGAGAAGGCTGTGGGTAATAAGGAGAGGTAGTCACATGCCTGATACCATTGCCAAAACAGAACCTACGAAACTCATGGGAGGTAAACTGGCTACCGTTGTCGGACACAAGAGTGGAAGGCACACCAAAGTGCTGGAAGAGTTGGGACTGGAGAGCACGGATGGTGAGCTTAGCCGTGGCCCTCCGAAGTGGGAAAAGCCAAACGAACTTCGAGAAAGCATCCACACAAACAAGTAGGTAGGAGCTACCTGACTTGCTACGGGGAAAAGGACCCACGTAGTCGATGAACACCTTCTCAAAAGGACGCTCGGCCACCTCAGAAGATAACAACCCTAACCTTGCATTCTGACTAGGCTTGCTGAGAGAGCACAGGTGACAAGCCCGCACTCTGCCAGCAACATCCCGGTCCATGCCCTTCCAGATGAAGTACCTACGAATCTTAGCGATGGTCTTATGAATGCCAAGATGACCGCCCACAAGAGAAGAGTGATAATATTGAAAGACCATCGGTACTAGATGACTAGGCAGCACTACACGGGGTTCACCCCTCTGTCGAGGACGGCAACAGAGTACCCCTTTGGACAGAAAATAGGGAGGGTGGGCACCTCCCTCTTGAAGCTCACCTAAGATGACTGACAGCTCAGGATCTTTCTGCTGATGGGACAGTAGGTCGTCAAAAGCCAGAGGAAAATCCAGAAGAACAGCACCACACTGAGCAACAGCCTCAGTCGGTGGATCACTGGGTTCATGGTACATGCGGGAAAGAGCATCCGCGATGACATTCTGGGTACCCCTAAGATGTTGGACTCGGAACTTAAAAGCAGAAATTTTGACCACCCAGCGACCAATTTTCCCAAGCTGTCTGGGATGGGCAAGAAGCCAAGACAGTGCCTGATTGTCCGTCTCCAGCAAGAACTCAGCGTGTTCCAAGAAACGCCGAAACTTGTCCGTACCAAAGACAACCGCCAGACACTCTAACTCATAGATGGAAGAAGCTTTCCTTTCCTGGTGAGACAACGTCCTCGAAGCAAAAGCGATGGGCTGCCTGACCCCATCAAACTCCTGAGAAAGAACAGCAGCAATGGCGGAGGAGGAGGCATCAGTCTGAAGAATAAATTCTCTGCTGAAATCAGGCATACGCAGGACAGGAGGTTGCATGATAGCCTCCTTGAGAGCATCAAAGGCAGTCTGCTGAGCTTGGCCCCACACAAAAGGGACACCTTTCTTTCGCAGCTCGTTCAACGGGGCAGCAAGCTCGGCCACGTTAGGGATGAAGCGACGGTAAAAATTCACCATCCCCACAAAACGGGCAATCCCCTTGGCATCTCTGGGAGGAGGAAAATCCCGAATGCCCTGGGTCCTCGCAGGATCAATGCAGACGCCTCGAGAAGAGATAAGATGACCCAGAAAAGAGATCTCAGGACGAGCAAAAGTGACTTTCTCTGGATTGACGGTAAGGCCAGCTGATTTGAGGCGACTAAGAACTTCCTCCAGATGTTGCATGTGTTCCCCGAAAGTCTCACTGTAGACAAGAAGATCGTCCAGGTAATTGAAGACAAACTTGAACTTCACATCATGGAAGATGGAATCAAGCAGACGAGTAAGAGTCTGGGCACCCACAGCAAGACCCATAGGAACCCTAGTGAACTGGTAAAGATTCCAGGGAACACAGAAGCTAGTCATAGGCCGTGATTCCTTCTTCAATGGAATCTGATGGTAGGCCTGGTTCAAATCGAAAACACTGAAAAACTTAGCCTTACCGAACCAATCAAACGCAGAATGCAAATCAGGCAGAGGTACCGAGTCAATAGCGACCTTAGCGTTGAGCCTCCGATAATCCATCACAAGCCTAGACTTACCATTAGGCTTGGGCACAAGAAAAGCTGGACTGGCATAAGCGGAACGAGACGGCTCAATCACACCCTTGCTCAGAAGATCTTCTATCATAGCCCTCATAACCTCCATCTTTGGGGGAGCAAGTTTGTACGGATGACTTCTAACTGGCTGAGAATCGGTGAGGTGGATCTCATACTCCAGAAGAGAAGTGACCCCAAGCTCGGGCGTAAGCACATCAGGAAACCGCAAACACAGCCTCCTAATGGCCTCCGCCTGCTCAGGGGGGAGATGACCAACCGGATCCACCTTGGTTTGTTCGGGCTCACAACCCACCTCTCTGACTGCAGGAGGGCAGTCAGAATCCCCTACTAGAGGCACCAAAACTCGCCGATTAAACTTGAAAAACATCTGGTGCTTCTGGAGGTCAAGCACCATACCACTTTTGGAAATGAAGTCTGCCCCTAGGATACAAGAAACCGCCAGATCCTTGGCAACAAGAAAACCCCACCTCCAGGAAAATCCTTCAATTTTAAAATGGAAAAACGCCTTTAGAATTATAGGTAGAGGAGTTTGGGATGCCGTCCAGCACGTAATAGAAGAAGGCTCGGTGTGCCTGACAAGTCCTAAGGCGTCAAGGGACTCAAAAAGAGAAAGGCTGATGATACTGCATGCCGAACCAGAATCAAGAAGGGCTCGACACGCCGTACCACCAAAAGATACAAAAACGCCAGGACACACCGAGGTGACCGCACTAAGTCCCAGGGAAGCCATGCCAGCAAGGCCCGAAAAATCCCCGACACTCCTGCTATGGGCACGTGTCAGAGGCAAATGGCCACGGTCAGTCGCAACAACGCGGGGAGCTACTGTGGAGGCAACCCCCCGCGCTGAGCGTTTCCCGCCCCACGACCCTCGAGCACGTGGACAGTCACGTCGAATGTGACCAGGTTGGCCACAAGCAAAACACAGAACAGGAGGCCGAGAACCACGACCCTCCACTGGCTGACTCACACCTAAAGACATAGCCGGTCGACGGGTGGGGAGAGCACGATGACTCTCAGAATCCCTCCCTTGCTGGTCTGAGAACTGCACGCTGCGCGAAACAATGCACAGCTGATGCAGCTCCCGAAAAGTAGAAGGAACACCAGCAAAAACCAATCTGCACCGTTCTCCTGGAGAAATGCCATCCAGGATGACACGAACGGTGTCAGCTTCAGAAAGGGTGAGGCGCAACGCTTGACGAGCTTCCTTGACTGAAGAGACATAGGCTGCCAGAGACTCGCCCCTACCCTGTGACCTATAAAATCTGTCCATGACCATCCTCTCCCTGAGTCGAATGGGAAGAAAAGATGAAAGTAACTCTCGATGGAACGAGTCCACCGAGGCATCACTGGCCAAGACAGAACTCAGCAACTCCCCAACGGGACCTCTGCAATAAGGGAACACCAGACGAAGCAAGTCCCCAGCCTGCATGCCGGGCATCTCACTAAGTCTGAGAAAGGCCACCAGAAACTTAAGAAGGTCCTCAGGATCCATCCCATCGATCACAGGGAGATTCTGGATCATGGGCGTGAGAGGGTTAGGCAGCTTGTGGTAGCTCAGCTGCAGAAGAGCAGGTGAACCCACAGGAGCCGAAGCAGAAGGAAGGGCAGCTGGAGCCGAACCACAAGCAACCTCAACAGAAACGCCTGCAGGCTCAGAAGGAACCTCAGGCACAGTGAGAGCCGGTGTCTCAGCCTGCGGCCTCGACACATTAGGCGAAAGCGCGAAAGCAGGCTGCTGACCCAGACCCGTAGGAGTCGTGGAACCGGAGAGTGCCTGAAAAATCTCCTCCAGCCTAGATACACTCTCCAAGATCCACGCCCTATCCGACGGTTCCAACCCCGGCGCCCGGTTGACCAGCCTTAAACGGGCAAGCAGATGACCCAGACGTGCAAGGCGGCAGGCCCGGTCACGACCCACTGGAGGTTCCAACTGCAAATCCTCTAACACCCCTTCCCAATCTTCCACCTTCCGTTTACAAATCCCCAACTCATCACCAACCTCCAGCAGGTCAGACCAATCCACCGCCGTACCCGCGGACAACTGCTCCCGCAGCAACCTCCGGAGATTCAGAACATCCCCTTCCGGAGTCACACCCCGCGACCTCAATTCGAAAATCAACTCCTCCTTGACCAGGAGCGCAACATTCTGCAGATAGGCCATCTCGCAAAACAAAATTCTCAACAATATACACAAAAAAACGACAACTCCAGGGTCCAAGACGAACTAAACCCTCAGCCTACCGAGCCACTGCCGACCACTCCAATCCACCCATGAAACCCATTCAACAACGTAACCAAGCGGATTGCCTAAGTTTTTTTTCTTTTTTTTTTTTCAGTTAAATTATTTATTAGGATTTTCTAATTGTTTTGCTTTTAAAATAATTTTTATTTATTATTATTTTTTTTTTTTTTTTTTTTTTTTTTTTTACAATACCAAGACACCTTGACGGTAGGTCGGCCAATCATGACCTACTAACAGGCAAACACCCACCGTCAACAACCAAGTGAGATTTTTTTTTTTTTTTTTTTTTTTTTTTTTTTTTTTTTTTTTTTTTTTGGCAACCACGCTCTGCTACCAATTGAGATCCATCCCCCCACCAAAGCTGGAAAGCGTGCCAACTGGGGGATGGCTCAAAACAAATCGAGCGATGGGATCACGGGCGGCAGTTGGAGGGTCAAAATAACACTCGGCAGCTGAGCAAAACTGATTTTATTTTCAAATAATTCAACAAATAAGCAAAACTTGGCAGGCAGAAGGCCAAAACAAAATTAGGCAGAAGGCCACAATATTAACGGGCAGAAGGCCCCAATATAAATTAGCACTTAAATCAATAACCATAAACACTAAATTAACAAGATACAACACATAAACTACAGAAACAACAAACTCCACAAATACCAAAATTTAACAATCAATCAACTACAGGGTGTATGGCCTATCTGTAGTTTAGCCTGAGACACCCCAAAACGTAAGAAAAATTTATTAACAAAATTTAAAAGTGAAAATTTATAAAACTTTTGGTCTCACCAATTAAGCCGGCAATTTGGCCCACATCCCTTGATTCCACCGAGGCCAGGGAGTAAGCCGGATTCCCTGGGCAGCTCCGAATAGAAGTTAAATCAAAGCACAAAAATCCCCTTTTGGTGAAAGTTTAAAAATTAAATAATTTAAAAGAAAATATAACACGGTACCGTTCGAGTAAAAATTCACTTCAAAACCCCCCCTAATACACTTAACAAAAAATAAATAACAATAACTAGGCCTAAGCATATAAATAAATAATAACAGGATTTAACAATGGGGACCTAACAAATATAAAAATCTAAACAAATGTAACAAGAAAATAAACTAATTAAACTAAATAACAATAAATATTAACATTAAAAGTTCTTGGTATTTCACGTTTTCTTTTCCCTTTAATAAAAAAATAAATAAATAAGTCCCCAATGGCTGTGTTGCTTAAAATCACTGTCCAAGTTTAGAAGCTCAGGCCTAGGCCTCATAAAGTTCCACAGACATTTTTTTTTCTTCTTTTTTTTTCTATTTTCCATTTCCTTTTTCACTTTTAAAGTAAACCCCCAGCTCAGCCGCCGGGAAATAAGCTGGAACGCACTGACCTGAGGACAGAAGTCTTCTACCCAAAGAAGTAGAGAGGGCAGCACGGGGCAAACTTGCTCAATCACATGGTCCCCAGGCCAGGCTCGCAGTGTCGTAGGTAGAACTTTGCCCGGACGACCGGCTGAGGGTTGAACCGTCCTACTCAAGGACCCTGGACTGTAGGGCAACACCACAGCACAATTAAAACCAGTCCAGCCATCACAACACAAAATATTACACATAACCACTAAACATGACATGGCAAAACAAAACGGGCACAGACAAAATTATACAGGATTAGCACACTAGAAAAAATAAAAGATCTATTTTTTAGGTTATGAAAATTTAGGTTGGAAACTCAGATCTAAGACGAATTACAGATTAACAAATTATCAAAGAATTAATTACGTATATGAACTTAAAATGACAAACTGAAAACCAGGCTATGGAACATGAGCAATAGGAATTAACATGAAAAGCTAAAGATAGGCTAGGTTATTGTCCATGAACAAAAAATATGGTAAATCGGTAACTACAACTGTAAAAAGGCTCAATAAACATCATACAGAATTACAATTGAAAATAAAACAAGATATAATAAAGCAATTACTGGTAAACCTGTAACCTGGAGCACATGGCTCAAACATAGGTTAACTAAACTAGACAAAGAAAATACAAATTTAACAAAACCCTAAAACACAAGCAAGAACGATTAATATGATAGAAACAAAATATTCTCACCAAAAGGGTGATTAAATAGTAAAACTTACAAAAGAACACTTACGTTAACGGGTCTCTCAGCCACGCATAGTTAGTTGATCGGCAGACAGCACAAGACTAACCTCCGCAGACCCACTGAACAGCTCGAACCAACTAGAAGGCTGGCCAAGCGGACCGAAGCTTCTGGAACACGGAACTTAACGGAACCGGGCCAACGGCTACCAAAGTACGCGGAACGCAGAGCGTGAGCGATCTCAGGCAGCCTGGCAGACAACGAAAAAAAACCGAAATGTACCGGTCAAAGACCCGGTACACCCCGAAGATTGTAAGCAGGTTGGAAACGAATTTAACCAGTTTTTTGCGGTTGTTGGGAGTAATCTCGCGGATGAAATTGAGGGGAGGAAACCTAGTGATGCGTGACATGACTATTCTATACAATCTGACGAAGCATTTCCACTTCATACAGTTACGGAATAGGATGTACAGTAGTATGTGTTATGCCTGCGTGGCGGCACCGCTCCGGGACACGATGGGGGAGGAAACCTTGTGGTGCGTGACGCTGACTATTCTATACAATCTGACGAAGCATTTCCACTTCATACAGTTACGGAACAGGATGTACAGTAGTATGTGTTAGACCTGCGTGGCGGCACCACTCCGGGACACGATGGGGTAGGAAACCCTGTGGTGCATGACGCTGACTATTCTATACAATCTGACGAAGCATTTCCACTTCATACAGTTACGGAACAGGATGTACAGTAGTATGTGTTAGGCCTGCGTGGCGGCACCGCTCCGGGACACGATGGGGTAGGAAACCCTGTGGTGCGTGACGCTGACTATTCTATACAATCTGACGAAGCATTTCCACTTCATACAGTTACGGAACAGGATGTACAGTAGTATGTGTTAGGCCTGCGTGGCGGCACCGCTCCGGGACACGATGGGGAAGGAAACCCTGTGGTGCGTGACACTGACTATTCTATACAATCTGACGAAGCATTTCCCCTTCACACAGTTATGGAACAGGATGTACGTTGTCATTAAACACATACAGGCAGGATAATTTCATTAAACAGGCCTGTATGTGTTAGGCCTGCGTGGTGGCACCGCTCCGGGACACCTACGGTGGACATTTGATGGAACGTGAGATTGGTCTACAGCTTCACACCAAGATACTTCACGAAAGGCTTTGGACATTATATTTGTCCTATCGACTCGGACCGGCACGCAAGTATTGATCCTGAGGCCATGGTCCATCATCCAGGTAGGAATGATACACACGACCTGGTTTTACAGTCTTTGATTCTTCTCTAGGTCCCCCACTGCAATAAAAACAGCAGTCGTCGGCATATGGTACGAAATAGCACCCCGTAGGCATTTAGAGTCGTATCATTCTATCACATATGATGTTCAAAAGATCCGGTCCAAGGATCAAAGCCTGAACTGCACCTGTCGTAATCTACTTCCAGCGTAGCCCGTCTGATGTTGTATATACAAGTTGAAGTGTTAGAGAGGGCTTCATAGTCCCGACTTTGCTTGGTAAAATAAGAATATATTTAATTTTGTATATCGTAATGCTCATTACACTATCACAGTCAATCTGTGAATGTGTGTTGTAACCTTAAATGACTGCAGTCGTTGTGAATCACACGTTCTTCTGTTTGTGGCTTGAATATGTGGGGATGACTTTGTAACTTATCAAAACTTGAGATCGCGATTCATTATTTATGGGCTGTAAAGCAACATTCCTTATGCAATATTACTGTAATAGTTGATCTGTAAACATGGAACTACACTTGAGTTACTTAATCAATAAAGCATGTAGTTTAAACCTTTACAGTTATAGTTTTAAAACCAAATTGCTAACGGAAAAATACCATTACACGTGAAAACCATCTTCTAAATCACTCAATGAACAAGGTTTACAGGGGTTTTGTTGGCAGTAGCAATATTTTAAAACGAAATAGGAGATACAGTCTATGCTGTGTAAAAGCTTTTAACGTGTAAATTTTGAATTTAATTTATACACCTACAATTTAAAATACTTGAGTTTGTTAGAGTTATTGTTCAATGTAGCGAGGAAAGAGTAAAGACTATATATCATTTATAACTAAAATCATTTTATATTGACTTCAGTGTTATAAACTGTGCACTAACTCATATATACTGAAAAAAAGTGTTAACTATAACCATTGTAAAAACCATTATTACATGCTTTTCGATAATCGAGTATGTTGACGATGAAATAAATAAAATATTGGATCAATATGTACTGTCTGATAGCTGTAACATTGAGAGTGACTATCGTTTTAGTAAAGAAATTTGTCACAGACACCTTTTCACAAAATAGATTTTCCAGTAAAAGCCTCCGTTATGTTGTCACCTGAGTAAAGTAGCTAGAGTTTCCCCTTTTCCATCAGTTTACAACGTAAAATGTTCAGTATTTTATCTGAAACATCAAGTATCATTATACGTCACAGGCGACTTACATACAAAATTATTTTTCAAGTAAACGATCACGTAACACTTTATTCAAGTAAACTTAGTTACCTGAATAAAGTGACTAAAGTTTCTTTCCATTCTGGTTAAATGTGTACTATTTACTATTTTAGATGAAACATCAAGAATAATCATCACTTCAGTAAATACTTGTCACAAAATACCTACTCACAAAATAAATTTTCTGGTAAAAGCTCTCGTAATGTTGTTACCTGAGTAAAGTGGCTGGAGTTTCCTCTTCCCAGCAGTTTAGTATATATCATATATATATATATATGATATAAATTTAGCCTTATATACATTTACCAAAGCTTATAAGTAAATTGTAAACTTGAACATGGATTTTACGTAAATTTATAATTATTTGACAACCAAACCTTAAAAAATTGGGTGTGCGTCGGACCACACGGTGGAAGTTATACTTCTTTGGCCATTCTCATACACCCACTCACGCACACAAACAGACAGGATATATAAATGAAATATAAGACATTTTTCAATATTATTCAATATATTTATCTTCAATATATTATACGTGACTTCATTATTATATTATACACCTATATTATCATTATCAGTAATTTCTTCGATTAAATTTCTTCGATTAACAATCGATTAATCGATAGTTCTTAAAAATTTGTTCTTACTTTTCAGCGTGACGCGGTTTCTTGACCAACATCCCATCCCAAAGTGTCTAACGGGCGCAAAGAAGTATAACTTCAAAAAAAAAAAAAAAAAAAAAAAAAAAAAAAAAAAAAAAAAAAACTGGTTAAAAAGGTGGATCATTGGTAACGATAGAGAGATTATTGATTAAAATAGACTGATATTTTTTACAGGAATAACGTTTAGATTATTAACTGTTACATAAACATTTGATATTTGAATACGTGTGTAGAAATGTAACAGCTGTAGCATTGGCAACAATGCCATATTAATTAAAGTTAGGAAGAAATTGAAGCGAAGAGAGATCATTACTTTAATGAAGACGAATAAGAAACTAATAATGTAGTGGTAAGTACCAGACTATAGTGTAGCAGGTTAAATGTGATTTTTAAAAGCTCCATTATTCAATAATATAATTCCTTTCTCATTATCAACAATAACACTTTTTTTTTATTTTTTTAACTTCACTCGCCAGTTCACATGGGCCTAAAGGCCTACAGGCCTATTCAACGAGTGAAGTACTGACCGTTGGCTCAGTGGGTATTCGAACCTTGGACATTACCTTCCGCAGTCCGAAGCCTTAGCCACTGGCTCACCGTGCCGACTCTTTTAACATGTTATTCTGAACAAGCTGTAATTGCTAATAATTAATGAACTCATATTATGTTGTAGAATACACATTTTTGGCACTATACTCATGTGATATAACTTTTTGTTTCTGTATGTAATCACTACTACGATGTTTATAAATAAATGCAATGTTGGAACTAAAACGGATTTAATTGGTTTTTGGACATTTAATTACAGTAAATGACCATGTACTTGAAAAAAAATTTTTTTTTGGCTTGTTTTATAAACGTATTGAATATAAAATTCCTACTAGGGGCAAAGTAGAAAACTATCCACCTAAAGTCAATTAGAACATACCAACACATGGAATAAGTTTTTTTCTCAATATTTGGAATGAGCGGCCAGGTGGATCTATGAGTATATTTTTTACCGGACTGAAATTTAAATGTGAAGGACTTTCAATTCAAAACTTGATTTCCTGTACCATCTGACAGGGTTCTTGCTTTCATTCCCTTCATATATAATAACAAAAAGAGAACAAATTATTATTTATTATTCCACATACAATTACTATTTATTTTTAACTATCCTACAACAATACAATGTAAATGAAACAACAAATAAAATGTTTTACAAAAAATATACCCAAAGAACATTGTTATGTACCTAAATTACTCTATCTGCTACAAAAGTTTTAAAATTTGAATAGAAACGTGTGGAAACTTAGTATTGAAAACTACTCTAAAAGTTGACATATCAAGTAAATTCATCAAATGTAAACATCGTTTCCAGAACAATGATGCTTTAAAACGTAATAGTTTCGTCTTAACAACGTTATTGATGTAATATTAGTTTTTTAAAATATTTTTGTCGATTGGTATAGCATTTGTTAAAAGAAAAGAAAAAGGCTTTATTTACTGAAGCAACGTTTAGGTCATTAGGTTTAAGAGATGATATCTAACCTCATTGTGAAATAGGCGGTTGATAATCCTGGAGAGAGAGAGTTGATGCTTAAAATGCTGTTTTACCAATAGTATTACTCTTTTATATGCAATTGTGTTCTGGACATGAACCCTAGATCTCTTGATTGCAGTAGATAGTTAAAAATTATTTTTTTGCTTCTTAAATCAGCCGATATTGTGTTTAACTAGGGAGAAATTGTTGAAATAATATTTTACATTCAATGTGACAATAAAGACTATTTTTATAATGACATACATAAAACGTTATAAGTTATATTGAATTATGTTTTAATTTTTTCTCATATGCGATAGAAACGAGGTATGTACTTCTTAGATGATAGGAAACAGTCACAAGACAATTTGGTTTTACTATCAAAAAGAAAAATCAATGATACATTTTCTAATAAAAAAATACATTATTCGCTTGAAAGTAATTGTTCTTTAACTACTTTCAAGCGATACATTATTATTTTAATACCACTGTACAATTACGATATACGAGTATAAGAATCCTATTTTACATAATGTATATAATATAAAATATAAATAAAATAATTGTAAGCCGATTGTTAAATTATAAAAGAAAATACATTTGTTCGAAATATTTTAATACCTAAACGAGCTAATTCATACAAAGATAAATAAACATTAACTTTATATATACACGATTCCTATTTTTTTTTTTTTTTTTAATTATACTCTTCTGCTAAAATAAGAGCCTGGAAGAGGTGTACTGAAAAAGAAGCAACGTAGCAAAGAAGCACACTGATTTCATTAAAATCACAGTGACTTAGAAGCTCTATCTATAGACTTGATTACAAACCGTCATCTGATTATGTTGACTTTTCAGGAATAAGTACCTCTTTCAAACTACCTTTCGTACCAAACTGAAGTATTTTTGTCTTAACAATTGTATTAAAATGTAATTTATTCATTTTGTTTTGTTACTAATTTGTGGTATGAATTTACGCCCTTCCTAAGTTAAAATCATGTTTATGTTTCCAAATCATTTTATTTGCATTAAACATGTAATTTACTGTAGTTATTATCATAAAATATATCTACAATATAACTAAAGCTTCATAAATCGTTAAAAAAATCGTTATGAATCCAGAAAATTGTAGAGCTCAATAAACAGGAACGATCCAAAGAAACTTTTTCATAAATGCATTGAAGTTGAATGATTCTGGACGTGTTTTTAGATATAGATGTATTACTCATAAATCAGCTTCTTAACAAATAAATTGCTTACAAACTGTGACTTTTTAAAATTAGTCTGAAACAACGAGCCAGTTATGTTTGCTACATATTTGATCTGAGTACACGTTAAAGAAAAGACAATCATTTAACAATGTCAAGGCTGGTAACGGTATCTCAAATCTCATGAAGCAAAACATGTGAGAGTACGTGTCTAGGGATCTGAGTAGGCGGGTAGAAATGTGAGTAGAGCAATTTTGGCAACAACCCTGGTTGAATATCAAACCAGCACAAACATTTTTTCTAGACAAATACAAATTATTCCTGTTTGATCTCGTTTATATTTATTCTTAATAAGAATTATTATTTGTTAGCCTAAATGTACTTTTATTACGCTTTATAAGCAAACTTTTAGAATAAAAAATTTCCACTGAACATTTAACACAACATTGTTTTCCTTACTTAGGGATTATTTTTATATTTCATTTGAAATGTACTTAGATATAAGGTTAGACCGTGGACCTATTAACACAACTATTTAGGTATTAAGATTTACGTTAGGATGAATACTTTCTACTTCTAATTTTATTGGCATATTATGATTTCTTGATATAATTTAATAATTTTTCACAATTAGGGACAGGGTAGACTTCTATTTGTCAAGCAGACGAGATTTTAATATTGGTCGGATGTTAGTTGATTTATTATTCGACTGGAATAATCGACAAAGGGTGGGAATAATCAGTGGGTCACTACAAAAACATTATTATTCTACCACTAGTTAACAAAGACCTCCACTAATTACTCTGAAATGTTGTTACTGCACATCTGTGATCCGCGCCATCTCTAAACCAGATATTATACTTTTTGATACTATACAGACTATGTAAAAGTAACGTTCTCTTTACTTTAGTATTAAAATATAAATATATTGTTTTTATCCAATTTCAATCTCAAAGTTAATCAATATTTTAGTTATAAAATGACTTTTTAAATTAGAGTGCAATTCTTGACTTGGAAAATATTATTTTATAATGGAATAATCTTAGCATTACAAGATATGAAATGGATTAAGTTATGAATGTAAATTGAACTTCCCTTTTACTATGTTCAGAAGTTGAATCTAGATTGACCCAGTTTACCTGAACATAAATTACAGAAAATAAAATGTAGTTTTCACAGTTTGTTAGATTTATTACATATTACGCTTTAGTTAACATCATTATAAGTAAAATTAAAGTATATGCTTTCTCACACACATTCATAATACATTTATTTGTACTGAATTCATTGTCTTAGCTTTTAAACGTGATAAACATCATACAATTAAGGGATAAATAAAAAATTAATTTTACTAATTCCCAACTATATGAGATATCATGATAAATTGGATATATTAAATATGTCAATTTATTTTTAATGAATACATTTAAATATCTTGTAGAATGTATATCACAGTATTATGGATTATATTGAAAATATAACTTGGCTATTACAGATATTAACAAATAATTGTGAAGCATTAAAAATTACTATTTCACACGTACTTTACTCAAATTAATGTATCATTTAGTTTTAAAACATTCTCAATTATAAGAAGTTAAAAATAATTATGTTTCATTTGTTTACTAGCAAAGTTGAAGCTAAGTAGCCCTGTTCAAAAGATAAGCTGGGTACTAACTGCTTAAATAGTGGTAAACCTCATCGATAATCGGGTAGGCAGGCTGCGTACAAAGACATGATCAATTACTGGTCACCCAGTTAAGGAGCAGCCACGCTCAGTTTCTCTTGACACCGTCATCTTGTCATAATGTTGAACCTTCCGGTAAGGCCGGGCGCTGGTCACCCAACCAAGGAGCAGCCACGCCCAGTTCACCTTGACACTGTCATCTTTTCATAATGCTGAACCTTCCGGTAAGGCCACTAGTCACCCAGCCAAGGAGCAGCCAAGCCCAGTTTCCCTTCACAACGTCATCTTGTCATAATTTTGAATCTTCCGGTAAGGCCGCTGATCAACCAGCCAAGGAGCAACCACGCGCAGTTTTCCTTGACACCGTCGTCGTGTCATAATGCTGAACCTTCCAGTAAGGCCGTTGGTCACCTTGATTGTATTTATTACTATCTGAATACGGATCTTGAATGCTTAGAAATGAAGAACCACTTATAGCTGGCGATTTCTAATTACAAATTCCTAAATTACTATAATGATTAAGATTTTCGGTAGTGAATTTGATCAATGATCACTTAATAATTATCAATAATAAACAATCAAAATAAAATAAATATTTCTGTACTATCCTTATATATGTGGAATGTAAACAATCTCTTTTAAACAAAATTTATATAATAGATAGTTACATTCATGTTAAAATGAATAATGTTCAAATCTTTATTGGTCCTTGATACTGAAGGGACTAATAGAGTCATAAGCATCTAACGATTGGCGGCTCATTAACGAGTAATGGTGGAAATAGATCAGCTGACTGGTGCACTCAAATGGCTGAACATCAGCTGATTGATTAGTGCCAGATTTACAGTCACATTCTTCGGTGGGGAGAAGGTTCAATAAGTAAGAAAACTATTATTTATTTATTTGTAAAAACATACCTGCTATTAATATTTGATATAATAGTAACCGTAATAATTCATAATATCGTTATCTATTTAATTAGGATAAATAGTATTCGAATATTTTATATATTTAATTTATAATATGGAATGCTGAATGCCAGTAATAGCTGAACTCTCAATCCCCTATAATTTTGCCCCATGTAAATTCTTTATTTAACTTTTACACAACCACTAGAAATAATCTCTGAGTAATTGACAAACATACTCATATAAATTTTTTACTGTGATGATTAATATATGTTTTCCTGAGAAAAATATTAATATTTTACTTCCATACTTGTATATATGTTCAACTATATGCTCTGCCACGCATTTCAAAATGCGTACTTAAATGGTTGAACATAAAATAAATACAATAGATAGTAATGAGAAAAATATGCCTTAAATAACTTAAAATAGTTTCATATGAAATATTTAAGTTTTTATTTTTAATGATTTAAAACATGATTAAATTGTTTTAAGATATCATATAATGTTATTGGCACAAAACAAAAACTATTTTCCAATTATCACGCAGAACGTGGATGGAAAACATGGTTTATAACATATTTTTATAAAACCATGTCAAGTAGAATAGTTTGAATAGAATACACATTTAAATATTAAAAAAAAGAATATTTTACACTTTCACTGATTGCAACATTTCACTAAATGAAATTGTAGGTTTACGTAACTAATTTATAATAGAACATATTTAAAAATATTTATGGTAGGAAGTAGTAAAAGTGATAAATCTTAGTGCTATAATAGTGTATTTTAAATATAATACAAAGCGCATTTTAAATCTCTTAATAATAATAACAAGTAATATAAAGCTATATATAAACATAATTACCAAGTAAAAGTTAAAAACAAAGACTGCGTCTTAAATATGGCTACCCTAAAGGGAATTGACACTAACTTAGATGTCGAACCGTATTTTACGCGGACGATCTGTTTGTTAAAACGTACCCACTAAACTATTGTTATCTTACGAAACACTCTGAAATTTTATAACATTCAGTGACCTTTACTACTAGCTATTCATTTTGGTTTGTTTAGTACATAGTCTAAAATTTAAAAGTTAAAGATCGTCTTATTTTACCAGGCAAAGCTAGGGCTAAGAAACCCTCTCTAACACTTAACATTTAATGTAAACGATAAATGTCAAAATAATTTGGGGTTTATTAAAATAAATGTATATATTGTATTGCATACAACGTTGCAATTCTATAGTGAGTTAATTCTAGATATAACGTTTAGTTAAGGTGTTACTTTTACTAGTTATTTTGAAAGGGCAAGGCTTTAAAAATGTTAAAGACCGTAAAATATGTATTGTTGAATCTTTATTTTACTGTTTATTAGTTAAAAATTGTATACTTTGGGAGATTATCTAATTGATACTCTGTTGTATATGTTGTAAGTATAGTTTATTTATTAACGAATACATAAATTTGACAAATATATTACTTTATATGGATTAGTTCACTAATGCTTTAAAGAAGTAACACGTGTACATCCATACTCCTTTTACAGAACATGTTCAAAGATAGACATTCGTTCTTCATCAAAAGAACAGTAAAAACCTACAGATAAGAATCCTATTTCTCTCAACACTCAAATTCTGAAAAAGAACATTGTGCTCGCTTGATCAGATAAATGTATGTCAGTGTACGCCGATGTGTTGTGTGGGAGGAGAGAGGCGACGTTCGCCTAGAATACCTTGGGACCCGTTGTCTAGATATCATTCTGGAGAATGTTCTCCCAGGAGTCCTGAACTGGAAGGACTCTGTTTTGTGTGGTCGCAGAATCATTTATTTGGGTTAAGACAAAATAAATACAAAAAAATAAATAAAAAACAACCACTTTAAATGTTTATTATTTAATATTGAAAAGTTATATATTGTTCATTTTCTTCCAATCCGGTCATTAAAAACTGTTAGTCATAATTATACGTGTTTCTAGTAATAATGTAATCAACACACCTATAGTGAAATTTGACAATAGTAAGTTTCAATTTAACACTATTATTTATGTGTAAGAGAATTAGTTCCAGTTTCAACTTGATAAATTTACATTAATTTTCAATCTTTGTGAATATTATTTGTATAGAAATATACTTTATTTAAATAAAATGACCACAAATAGATAATATAAAAAAACGTATACAGAATGCTAAAAAGGTCTGGTGATACCATTATATTTTGTAACCACTATAGATTAAGCATATAAATGTAATACACATCAATCCAAAAACAGATAAAAATGTACTATGAAGAAGCTATAAATATTTTATCATATTATACAGATGGCTCACAGAGAGTGAAAAGAAAATACAAGCGTGGTTCAGCTTGCATAAATTAAAGATCTTCATTAGAAAAATATGTTACAAAGCCAACTTCAAAGGTTTACCTGTAAAAATGGCATCATATTAAATTAGCAACATTGAGCTTGAGAAAAACAATTGCTTACATAGTAGAACCATTTTGGAATAAAGAAATAACTTGTAACACATTGATACTGTGACTGTGTTCCCCTGGTGAACATTTTAACTTGCTAAGCTTGACTCACTCTCTCATTTAGAATGTTGTTTACTCCTTGTGGGCCGTCCTCCTGACGTGACAAGTTAAAGTAACTGAATCAAATATATATATATATATATATATATATATATATATATATATATATACGGCTTAGCATTTTAATATGTTAGGTAAGTGGTTCACGTAATACCATCATCTGCCTTTTTGAATACCCTGTATATTACATGTATAGCTAAAATGGGTAGTTGAGTCAACCTAGTAAAAATCCAAAGCAATTTATATAGTCATTGATTTCACTAAATAGTGCAATATAGCTTCTTCAGAGATAAGACGTCAGAAGGCACTACTCAAAGAATTCAATGTGATCTTGAGTACCCCGCACCTCCTTATTATATAGAATATCCCACGTCAGAACGGTCGCTTAAAAACGTACTGCTTTCCATTTGAGCAGATCAAACTTCTCGCTCAATACTAGCTGAGTTGTAACGTGAAACACTTTTGATGGACGAAATAAGTTCGTTATTTCGTCCATCAAGTTCGTTATTCATTATCTGTCAATACCTGTGGGTTGGATGATATCCCTTGTAGGGAGCGGACACTCTTGAATTGGTTCCGAACTGGGTTTGGCAAATGCAATTACTGAAAATATAAATGGGGATTTGCACTAGTTCAATAATGTGATTGCGGGCAGTCAATTCAAACAATGGATCACATAGTTACAAAGTGCCCTCTACGCTCTTTTATGGAGGGATTAGCTAGCATACACAAAATCAGTGAGGTAGGTCTTAAATGGCTCGATAGATTTTACTTAGCTATGTGACAAGAGATCACTTTAAATTCTTAAGTTATTTCTAAAGTTGTAATAGTATTTTTTATATTAGAACGATTTTTATGACAAATTTGAGAGTTTATAGTTTTATATCATCTATAGTACATTTTTCGTTTAGTATTTATTGGTATAAAATGTACGTGAAATGAGAGCACTACGTAACCTGACTGGTGCACTACATTAATGATAGCCAACTGATTGTTAGTGGTTTAGTTATAGACTCCAGGTAAGTATTAGGGGAGAGGTGGTCCTAGAAGTCACTGATGCACTACTCACCTGACACCTAACTGATTGTTAGTGGTTTAGTTATGGACTCCAGGTAAGTATTAGGAGAGAGGGGGTCCTAGAAGTCACTGATGCACTACTCAAATGATACCAAACTGATTGTTAGTGGTTTAGTTATGGACTCCAGGTAAGTATTAGGGGAGAGGTGGTCCTAGAAGTCACTGATGCACTACTCACCTGACACCTAACTGATTGTTAGTGGTTTAGTTATGGACTCCAGGTAAGTATTAGGAGAGAGGGGGTCCTAGAAGTCACTGATGCACTACTCAAATGATACCAAACTGATTGTTAGTGGTTTAGTTATGGACTCCAGGTAAGTATTAGGAGAGAGGGGGTTCTAGACGTCACTTATGCTCAACTAAAATTATAGCTATAGCTATAAAGTACAAGTAAGACTTAGTAACATGTTACTGTGTGTGTGTGTGTGTGTGTGTGTGTGTGTGTGTGTGTGTGTGTGTGTGTGTGTGTGTGTGTGTGTGTGTGTGTGTGTGTGTGTGTGTGTGTATGTGTGTGTGTGTGTGTGTGTGTGTGTGTATGTGTGTGTGTGTGTGTATGTGTGTGTGTGTGTGTGTGTGTGTGTGTGTGTGTGTGTGTGTGTGTGTGTGTGTGTGTGTGTGTGTGTGTGTGTGTGTGTGTGTGTGTGTGTGTGTGTGTGTGTGTGTGTGTGTGTGTGTGTGTGTGTGTGTGTGTGTGTGTGTGTGTGTGTGTGCGCGTGAGTGCCTGCGTGCGCGTGTGTGTGTGTGTGTGTGTGTGTGTGTGTGTGTGTGTGTGTGTGTGTGTGTGTGTGTGTGTGTGTGTGTGTGTGTGTGTGTGTGTGTGTGTGTGTGTGTGTGTGTGTGTGTGTGTGTGTGTGTGCGTGCGTGCGTGAGTGCCTGCGTGCGTGTGTGTGTGTGAGTGCGTGCCAGTTTTTATCATTTTCAATATCTAAAGGCTGGTTTTTACCATGTTACTACGACCAAATTTTTCTTTTCTTTATGATCATCTTCATATCTCCATAATCCTGACATCCTTTCCCATCTCTTTTTTTTCGATAATTTCTTTACGGAACCATTGTAGTTGAAAGGTGAAATTTTTCTTCTTTATATTGTTCTTCTCAAATACCTTTAGTTGTTTACCTCTCTATACACCGTTGCATTAGTTTTCCTTTCCGTTCAATTAGTTATTGTCCAAGGACTTGTGAATGATCTACATGACGTCTCCACTGCTTCTAGACGTTCCATGTCCTCCACAATGTTTCTACTGCACTTGTATGAACTGAATTGGACATATACTATATTTTATGCCAGCAATGTAATAGACGAACTTATTTGTGTGTTGATTCAGATGAATTTATCTGCTTGTAAATTGTCTTAACGTGATACAGTGAGTAATAGGAAATAACTTTTGGTGACTCCCATATGTTTATATGCATTATTTATATCGGAAATATACTTACAACCCCTTAAAATTATTAATTAAATGTCAGTAATTATTTTTTTACTCATTCTGGACATTTCATATGAAATATTTATTGGAAATCCATCTGCTAGTGTCAAATCAGTTATGGCTTTATCAGTTGAATAAAATATTCCTGTAATTTACGTTGAAATTCAATTAAACTCCATACACAAGTTTTATAACATAATTAGCAAACTATAAAATTGTTAAGAAAACTGTTGGCTTTGTCATATATGTTTTTACCCTCTAAGAAGTGTCTTTTTTTCTCAACACCCATTTAAATACATTACCTCAGTCATTTGGCCAACAACCCGTACGCGAAATGCATTTCACCCCAAAACCTCTATAAACCTCCTTAAGTCAGTGGCAGAAGGCCTTGGCAAACCACCTTACCCAGTCACTTATATTACCTCAGTCATTTGGTAAAAAACCCCGTAAGGGAATTTTATTTCACCCTAAAACCCAAAATTATCCCCTTAGTCAGTGCATGGAGGCCATAGAAAACTGCCTGACACAGTTACATACATTATCTCAGTAATTTGGCCAAACAACACGTACCGGAAACGTATTTCACCCTACAACCCCCACATACCACCTTAGTAAGTGACATAAGGCCTTGGTAAACTGCTTGACCCAATTACATGCATTACCTCAGTAATTTGGCCAAACAACACGTACCGGAAACGTATTTCACCCTACAACCCCCATATACCACCTTAGTCAGTGACATAAGGCCTTGGTAAACTGCTTGACCCAATTACATGCATCACCTCAGTCATTAGGTCAAACACCCTGTACAGAAAACGTATTTCACCCTACAACCCCCATATATCACCTTAGTCAGTGACATAAGGCCTTGGTAAACTGCTTGACCCAATTACATGCATCACCTCAGTCGTTAGGCCAAACACCCTGTACAGGAGACGTATTTCACCCTATAAACCAACTAGATGTATTGAGCTGTCCTTAACATTTTCTGTGAAGTTTCTTACGTCTAATAATTGTATCAATGATATTTAGACCTTTTATAGAAGGTAAATAATTTGTTTGAACTAAACCTATTATTAACATATGTAAATTAAACAGCAAGTTCCTAATTAACAACAGCAATTTATCTTTTGTAATAGTTAACACTGACCTTTATCTTTAATTAGTATACGGTATTTATTAAAAAAAATTCTCTGATATGCTACTTCATACTAGCTATTGTTCATTTATCAGTATACTTTTACTCCCATTTCTCCAACTCAATTTATTAAATGAACATACCTTTTTATCAATGTTTAATTACCTAAATTGCATAATTTAACGTTAAGTATCAGTTTTCCGAGTATCATCAAATATCTCATGTATAAAGGATGGGGGAAATTACAGTATAATACTATTTCTAGGAAATAGAGGTTATGGATACGACAATGGATATTATAACCATCTCTAACAAGTATATACAGTACATTACTTTATAAAAAGCTTAATAAAAATGTAAATACTAGTCGAACTGTTGATTTATTGTTATTTAGACATACGATTGAGTTCAGTGTGACTAAAACCGGCCTCCCAATCTTTCCATCAAACTAATAACTCATATGTATTATCTAGCTAATGTTTTCAATTCTAGATAGGCCAATACAATTTTTTCCATTGACGTTCCACACCTCATGAGCACCACCATCTTGGATCACGTGGCTTGAGTTAAGTTAGGCACTATGGTAGGAGACACAGGTTCCACTATCTTGGATTTTGGACCATCCAGAACGCAGGATTTAGGTCACGTGAAGTCATAATGACTACGTGTTTTACTCCCACTCCTGGCTTTCTCATCGAGAGGAAAAGTCCTCAGTGGCACTTTGGTGAACTTGCGTAACCAATCTACAAGTAATTTTCCCATAGTTACAATGCCAATACGAATTCTAAATTTTCCAAAACTGAGACTTAAAGCCCGAAATAAGTTCTATGTTCTTTACTTTACAAGTTAATGCTCAATCAGAGTGTAATAGTGGAGGGACCTAATGAGCGATATGATGAGTGGTAGTACTTAGGAAAGATGATTTCTAGTCATCACTTTAGGGAGTATTGTAATAATATTAATATCGAGAAAAGTGAAAGTTTAGTAGGTAGAAACGATTAGTATACTCAAAGCTTGTTTTATTGTGGTGCCTTAGCTTTAGGCAGTTCCCGCATTACAGCTATGCAGGCAGGCCACAATTGTTGCCGTCTTTACAGCTATGCAGGCAGGCCACAATTGTTGCCGTCTTTACAGTTATGTAGGCAGGCCACAGTTGTTGCCGTTATTACAGCTATGTAGGCAGGCCACAGCTGTTGCCGTCTTTACAGCTATGCAGGCAGGCCACAATTGTTGCCGTCTTTACAGTTATGTAGGCAGGCCACAGTTGTTGCCGTTATTACAGCTATGTAGGCAGGCCACAGTTGTTTCCGTCATTAAAGCTATGCAGGTAGGCCACAGTTGTTGCCGTCATGGGTCTGTTTCAGAAGAGGACCCCCACGCTTGAAAAATTTACTATAACCTAACCTAACCTAACCTAACCAAACCTAACCTAACCTAACCTAACCTAACCTAACCTAACCTAACCTAACCTAACCTAACCTAACCTAACCTAACCTAACCTAACCAAGCGTGGGGGTCCTCTTCTGAAACAGACCCGCCGTCATTACAGCTATGTAGGCAGGCCACAGTTGTTGCCGTCTTTACAACTATGCAGGCAGGCCACAGTTGTTGCCGTCTTTACAGTTATGTAGGCAGGCCATAGTTGTTGCCGTCTTTACAGCTATGCAGGCAGGCCACAGTTGATGCCATCTTTACAGTTATGCAGGCAGGCCACAGTAGTTGCTGTCATTACAGTTATTTAAGAAGGCCACAGTTGTTGCCGTTATTACAGTTATGTAGGCAGGCCACAGTAGTTGTTGCCGTCATTACAGTTATTTAAGCAGGCCACAGTTGTTGCCATCATTACAGCTATTTAGACAGGCCACAGTAGTTGCCATCATTACAGCTATGCAGGCAGGCCACAGTTGTTGCCATCATTACAGCTATTTAGACAGGCCACAGTAGTTGCCATCATTACAGCTATTTAGACAGGCCACAGTAGTTGTCATCATTACAGCTATGCAGGCAGGCCACAGTAGTTGCCATCATTACAGCTATGTAGGCAGGCCACAGTTGTTACCGTCATTACAAATATTTAGGCAGGCCACAGTTGTTGCCATCATTACAGCTATGCAGGCAGGCCACAGTTGTTGCCATCATTACAACTATGCAGGCAGGCCACAGTTGTTACCGTCATTACAGCTATGTAGGCAGGCCACAGTTGTTGCCGTCTTTACAGCTATGCAGGCAGGCCACAGATGATGCCATCTTTACAGCTATGCAGGCAGGCCACAGATGATGCCGTCTTTACAGTTATGTGGGCAGGCCACAGATGATGCCGTCTTTACAGCTATGCAGGCAGGCCACAGATGATGCCGTCTTTACAGTTATGTGGGCAGGCCACAGATGATGCCGTCTTTACAGTTATGTGGGCAGGCCACAGATGATGCCGTCTTTACAGCTATGCAGGCAGGCCACAGATGATGCCGTCTTTACAGCTATGCAGGCAGGCCACAGATGATGCCGTCTTTACAGTTATGTGGGCAGGCCACAGATGATGCCGTCTTTACAGCTATGCAGGCAGGCCACAGATGATGCCGTCTTTACAGTTATGTGGGCAGGCCACAGATGATGCCGTCTTTACAGTTATGTGGGCATACCACTGTTGATGCCGTCTTTACAGCTACGTGGGCATACCACTGTTGATGCCGTCTTTACAGTTATGTGGGCATACCACTGTTGATGCCGTCTTTACAGTTATGTGGGCATACCACTGTTGATGCCGTCTTTACAGTTATGTGGGCATACCACTGTTGATGCCGTCTTTACAGCTATGTGGGCATACCACTTTTGATGCCGTCCTTACAGTTATGTGGGCAGGCCACAGATGATGCCGTCTTTACAGCTATGCAGGCAGGCCACAGATGATGCCGTTTTTACAGTTATGTGGGCAGGCCACAGATGATGCCGTCTTTACAGTTATGTGGGCAGGCCACAGATGATGCCGTCTTTACAGCTATGCAGGCAGGCCACAGATGATGCCGTTTTTACAGTTATGTGGGCAGGCCACAGATGATGCCGTCTTTACAGCTATGTGGGCATACCACTGTTGGATGCCGTCTTTACAGTTATGTGGGCATACCACTGATGATGCCGTCTTTACAGTTATGTGGGCATACCACTGTTGGATGCCGTCTTTACAGCTATGTGGGCATACCACTGTTGATGCCGTCTTTACAGTTATGTGGCCATACCACTGTTCGATGCCGTATTTACAGCTATGTGGGCATACCACTGTTGGATGCCGTCTTTACAGTTATGTGGGCATACCACTGTTGATGCCATCTTTACAGTTATGTGGGCATACCACTGTTGATGCCATCTTTACAGTTATGTGGGCAGGCCACAGATGATGCCGTCTTTACAGCTATGCAGGCAGGCCACAGATGATGCCATTTTTACAGTTATGTGGGCAGGCCACAGATGATGCCGTCTTTACAGCTATGTGGGCATACCACTGTTGGATGCCGTCTTTACAGTTATGTGGGCATACCACTGTTGATGCCGTCTTTACAGTTATGTGGGCATACCACTGTTGGATGCCGTCTTTACAGCTATGTGGGCATACCACTGTTGGATGCCGTCTTTACAGTTATGTGGGCATACCACTGTTGATGCCATCTTTACAGTTATGTGGGCAGGCCATAGTTTTTCCGTCACTTTGAATACGCTGATTAGTGATTTTATCACTGATATCTGCTAATTCAGCAATACGTGTTTTTAACTGAGTAGTATTGTTATGATGGAAGTTTGTGCTCACATTGGTGACTTCATCATAAAAGGAACAAATATTTAAATATTTAACAGATATTTAAAAGGACAACAAACCACCCAAAGCATATGTATTAAGAATATGTAGCATTAAGTAACTTCGTATGTCAGGTTTTTTGAATGTGTGAAAAATACTATGAAATATAAAGAATGAAAAATAAAAAAAACTAGTATTTTCAGCCTTCAAAACATTGCTTTGTATCAAAGAGTGTTCTATGAACTTGTTTGCCAAGCTACGTAACAAAAGCTGTCAACAAAACATTCATAGGAGTTGTTTTTCCAGTCTTTTGTCCTAGTCTAAAACCAAGGTTACTATTACTTAGAGTTACATTTAAATGTAAATACCTATAGGTTCAAAACTATTTATTGGATTACTTAATTAACAAAAGATAAACCAAACGAAATTTACATAGTTTAGCCTATTTCCATAATGCAATTTTAAAATATTTCTCCTAACTTTCTAGTTATGTTTGGAAATGCATACAACCTCTTAATCAATATTTCATAACCAAGCAATGCAAATACTTATCCTTTATAGATTAAAAGGTTTTACAAATTATAAAAAAAAATTCGATTATTCATATGCTAAATAAAGTAATAATATTATAACTTAATAAAATAAATACAATATTTGTAACACAATGCCAACCGTACACTATCGTATGACATGCAAATAATTTTACATTCTACTTAAAAGCGGATGTGAATTCCATTCCTATGTTACTTATGGATCAATAATAATTAATTAGCAGATAGTTATTGTTTGAAGTAGGAATAAAACTGTTGGTAAATGAATGTGTTATGTCTTTATCTATCGAAGTCCTCATTGGTATCTTACTCATTTTTACCCCACCCTTCATACTCGCTTTTCACCCCCTCCCCCCCCAAAAAAAAGTACCAACAAATTTATAGTTTAACAAAATCATGATATAAGTTATACGATATAAAATAAACTCTTCTCTAAACAAATAAATACACGATTATTTTTATTGTAATGTTTTTTCTTATTATTAAATCTGGTATTATTTTTAAATCTAGGTCCTGCATTTTGAGGAAGTGAGATGGTAAAAAATAATTAATTGTGAGCCAAAGTTTTAAGCCTTTGCGTTGTGTAACAGTTTCTACCTGAGCAGGTTAAAGGTTTTGGGGTTATACGAATGACTAAACAAATTAATCCTATGTAATTGAAGATAAAACCCAATCAAGCAGTTTATAAGTCATTTTCACTGAATAAAATATACAATAAAACCAACTAAAAAGTAACAATTTCATTAAATATGTCTCTTACCAAAATCTGTACCTAAGGCTTATTAAGATAATGCGAATAGAAAGTACTCAAGACGCCATTTACAACTCCGATACCACTCACTACTGATACTTTTGTATTTCACCAACGACGGTGCATGGGGCTCATTAAGACGGTACGAGAGGATAGTACTCAAGCCATCATTGACAGCTCTGATACCACTCACTACTGATACTTCAGTCTCTCAACAACGATAGTGCCTGGGGCTCATTAAGACGGTACGAGAGGATAGTACTCAAGCCATCATTGACAGCTCTGATACCACTCACTACTGATACTTCAGTCTCTCAACAACGATAGTGCCTGGGGCTCATTAAGACGGTACGAGAGGATAGTACTCAAGCCATCATTGACAGCTCTGATACCACTCACTACTGATACTTCAGTCTCTCAACAACGATAGTGCCTGGGGCTCATTAAGACGGTACGAGAGGATAGTACTCAAGCCATCATTGACAGCTCTGATACCACTCACTACTGATACTTCAGTCTCTCAACAACGATAGTGCTTGAGGCTCATTAAGACGGTACGAGAGGATAGTACTCAAGCCATCATTGACAGCTCTGATACCACTCACTACTGATACTTCAGTCTCTCAACAACGATAGTGCCTGGGGCTCATTAGGATGGTACTAGAGGATAGTACTCAAGCCATCATTGACAGCTCTGATACCACTCACTACTGATACTTCAGTCCCTCAACAACGATAGTGCCTGAGGCTCATTAAGACGGTACGAGAGGATAGTACTGAAGCCATCATTGACAGCTCTGATACCACTCACTACTGATACTTCAGTCTCTCAACAACGATAGTGCCTGGGGCTCATTAGGATGGTACTAGAGGATAGTACTCAAGCCATCATTGACAGCTCTGATACCACTCACTACTGATACTTCAGTCCCTCAACAACGATAGTGCCTGAGGCTCATTAAGACGGTACGAGAGGATAGTACTGAAGCCATCATTGACAGCTCTGATACCACTCACTACTGATACTTCAGTCTCTCAACAACGATAGTGCCTGAGGCTCATTAAGATGGTACTAGAGGATAGTACTTAAGCCATCATTGACAGCTCTGATACCACTCATTACTGATACTTCAGTCCCTCAACAACGATAGTGCCTGAGGCTCATTAAGACGGTACGAGAGGATAGTACTTAAGCCATCATTGACAGCTCTGATACCACTCACTACTGATACATATCTTTCTCAAAGTGTAATGACCAATACAGAGCAGGTGGTATTATTTGTTTTGTTGACTGCTCACTCGAAGTTAGCCAATTAACACTTAATATGTTCACAGCTGATGCATTACTTCTCGATATAAAAATAAACAGTACCTACTTTAAATTACTATGTTTGTATCGATTTCAATTTTATCCAGTAAATCAATTTTTGGATGAATTAACTCTTTTACTTGATAATTTGCCAAATAACATTATTTTGATTGGAGATGTAAATATAAATTTATTGGTAAATAGCATAGATAGTCAAAGATATCAAAGTCTTCTGGTTAACAATGGATTTGTCTCCCTTATAAATTCTTCTACTAGAATAACCAGTAACTCAGAATCGTGCATTGACCATATTTTCGTAAGACATAGACACATAAATAATTTTAAATCTGATATTTTTGACCTTGGATTGACTGATCACTGTTTATTGGGACTTAAGTATGTAAGTTTAATTAAAACTGTCACTAATTGCCTGTCTGATAATCTAAACGATGTAGTTAATCCTTGCTTAAAGAAAACAACTATAAATTTTGATTCAGTGAAATACAAATTAAGTATTGTTGATTGGAGCGTAATATATTCAAACGACGATGTAAATAGTTGTTATAATATGTTTATTGACATTCTTAGTAATACTGTTGCTGAGAGTAGTAAGGTTATTGATTATAATGATAAGTTAATTAAAGCTAAGTTAAGGAGTCCATGGATAACCTTAAATCTATTACATAAAGTAAATAAAAGAAAGAAACTTTATAAAATTTATAAAAGAAGGCCGTATGATAAAAATTTTTTATGCTACTACAGCAAATTTTGTAAAGACTTAAAACTTGAAATAGACAATATTAAATACGAACATTTTAGAAAACGAATTGAGAACTGTAATGGTGATTCTTCCATGCAATGGAGAGTAATAAATGAGGTAACTGGTTCTGTAAACAATAAGAGCGTCCAAAAGGTCGAGCTAGATAACGGAGAGATAGTGACAGACCCTCGTCCGGTGGCAGAAACAATTAATAATTATCTCATCACTATGCAGAGATCTCAAACTGTCGGCCCTGTCTATCAACCGACCGTCACTTACCCACATTCTTTTTATATTAATCCCATCAGTGTACCTGAACTCATACAAACTGTAAATAATTTAAAAAATAAAAAATCGGCAGGTTTTGATAAAATTAGTGTTTGTTTATTAAAAAATATTATTGAAACAATAGCTCCAGTTTTAGTATACATAATAAACTTAAGTTTTAATAGGGGCATTTTTCCGTCAAAATTAAAAATCAGTACTATCACCCCTATTCATAAAAAAGATCACTCTATTAAGCTGGATAATCTAAGACCGATTAGTCTTTTATAAATTTTTTCTAAGATTTTTGAAAAACTAATGCTGAAAAGAGTTTTAATTTACTTAAATAAATTTAGTTTTTTTAGTAACAGGCAATATGGTTTCACAAAGGGAAAATCTACCGAGGATGCTTTGATTTCAGCAATAGAGCAGATTTATAATAATTTTAACTCAAATAGTAAAACAATAGGTGTATTTATAGATTTTAAAAAAGCCTTCGATTTAGTCAATCATGAAATTCTTTTAGTCAAATTGGAAGCGACAGGATTCCGGGGCGTTGCTTTGGACTGGTTTAAAAGTTTTTTGACCAGCAGAAAACAACATGTAAAAATAAACAATTGTTACAGTTCTCAACAAGAAATTGTAATTGGCGTCCCTCAAGGATCAGTGCTTTCAGCAACTCTATTCTTAATTTTTATTAATGATTTGCTAACTATTCGTTGGAAAGGAAGTATATCTGCTTTTGCCGATGACGTTGCTCTGTTTTACAAAGATGAGCATTTTAGAGTTGTTAAGAATCATATAAATAATGATATAAAATTACTAAGAGATTGGTGCACATTAAATAAAATGCATGTTAATATTAATAAAACAAAATTAATATATTTTGACCCAATTGGTGGTGACTTACCCTTTCAGATAAAATTCCATTCCTCTGACTGTAATTTATTTCTATGTAACTGTGAAACAATTCAGAGCGTAAAAAGTATTAAGTATCTTGGACTCATTTTTGATAGTAAATTCAGATGGGAAGAGCACATATTGTCTCTACACAATAGAATAAAATCATCCATTCGAACATTCTACTTTTTGAGAAATTTTTGTGAAACGACATTGTTAAGATCTCTTTATTTTGCGTTAATTAATTCACGCCTACAGTATGGTATTGTATGTTTTGGTGGCACCTTTAAAACATTAATAGAAAAATTAAGAATATGTCAAAATTATTTTTTACGTATCATTTTAAAAAAACGGAAAAGAGAGAGCTCCTTTCCACTGTATCAATCCTTAAAAATACTGCCTTTCCAACATCTTTTTGTTTTCAAAGTTTTAAGTCTGTTTTATAAACGAAGTGGCAATACTGAAAATAATTTCATATATCATCATAACACAAGGAGCTTTTCTGCAGGCAATGTTAGAAGACTGAAAGTAAACAAATCAATTTTTAGACATTCTTATAACTACCTTGCACCAAAATATTTTAATCAGCTCCCTCATAATATAAGACAAGTAAATAGTTTTAAGAAATTTTGTAATTTTTTAAAGATTTGGCTGTTGAATCAAAATAATATAGAATATATGAATCAGGTACTAAGTTAATATTTCCCACGTTATTATTTTATTGTAAACTGTAATTTTTCTAGCTTTTCGCAAGTATTGATATTATTTTTCTAAATATGATTTTACTCGTTTATATTTTCTAATAGGTAAAAAACAAACATTGCAGAGCGCGTCTTTTTGTTCTTTTATATGACTATGCTAGACTCTAAATAAAAATGTATTTTTAGTTGTTTTCCTTTATAAACTGGCCACACTACTGGTTAAGTGGTCAGTCAATTTCCGAGTTTGGTATCTGTCTTTATTATTGTATAGTGCTGTTGGAAATAAATCATTTATTCATTCATTTATTCACTTCAGTCTCTCAACAACGATAGTGCCTGGGGCTCATTAAGACGGTACGAGAGGATAGTACTCAAGCCATCATTGACAGCTCTGATACCACTCATTACTGATACTTCAGTCCCTCAACAATGATAGTGCCTGAGGCTCATTAAGACGGTACGAGAGGATAGTACTCAAGCCATCATTGACAGTCCTGATGCCACTCACTACTGATACTTCAGTCTCTCAACAACGATAGTGCCTGGGGCTCATTAAGACGGTAGGAGAGGATAGTACTCAAGCCATCATTGACAGCTCTGATACCACTCATTACTGATACTTCAGTCCCTCAACAACGATAGTGCCTGAGGCTCATTAAGATGGTACGAGAGGATAGTACTCAAGCCATCATTGACAGTCCTGATGCCACTCACTACTGATACTTCAGTCTCTCAACAACGACAGTGCCTGGGGCTCATTAAGACGGTACGAGAGGATAGTACTCAAGCCACCATTAACAGCTCTGAACCACTCACTAGTGATACTTTTGTATCTCAACACGACGGTGCATGGGGCTCATTAGGACGGTGCGAGATTAAAGTACTCAAGTCGCTATTGACAGCTCTGATACCACTCATTACTGATACTTCAGTCCCTCAACAACGATAGTGCCTGAGGCTCATTAAGATGGTACGAGAGGATAGTACTCAAACCATCATTGACAGCTCTGATGCCACTCACTACTGATACTTCAGTCCCTCAACAACGACAGTGCCTGAGGCTCATTAAGACGGTACGAGAGGACACACACTCAAACCATCATTGACAGTCCTGATGCCACTCACTACTGATACTTCAGTCTCTCAACAACGATAGTGCCTGGGGCTCATTAAGACGGTACGAGAGGATAGTACTCAAGCCATCATTGACAGTCCTGATGCCACTCACTACTGATACTTCATTCTCTCAACAACGATAGTGCCTGGGGCTCATTAAGACGGTACGAGAGGATAGTACTCAAGCTATCATTGACAGTCCTGATGCCACTCACTACTGATACTTTTGTATCTCAACACGACGGTGCATGGGGCTCATTAGGACGGTGCGAGATTAAAGTACTCAAGTCGCTATTGACAGCTCCGACAGCACTCACTAATGATACTTCTGCCTCCTACTAACGGTGGTGCCTGGGGCTCATAAAGATGGTGCGAGAGAAAAGTACTCTAGAAGCCATTAATAGCTCCGATACTATTCACTACTAATACTTTAGACTCTCAACAATGACAGTGTCTGGGGCTCGTTAATACGGTACGAGAGGAAAGTACCCAAGCCACCATTGACGGTCCTGATACCACTTACTACTGATACTTCAGTCTTTAAAAAACGACAGTGGTTGGGGCCTATTAAAACGGTATGAGAAGAAAGTATTTAAGCCACCATTGACAGCTCCAATACCATTCGCTACTGATACTTTATTCTCTCACCAATGACAGTGGCTGGGGCTCATTAATTCGGTATGAGAGGATATACTCAAGTCGCCATTAACATCTCCGATACCATTCACTACTGTTACTTCAGTCTCTCAACAACGACTGTGCATGGGGCTCATTAAGACGGTACGAGTGGATAGTACTCAAGCCATCATTGACAGCTCTGATACCACTCACTACTGTTACTTCAGTCTCTCAACAACGACTGTGCATGGGGCTCATTAAGATGGTACGAGAGGAAAGTACTCAAGCCGCTATTAACAGTCCTGATATCACTTACTACTGATACTTCAATCTCTCAAAAACGACAGTGGCTGGGGCTTATTAGGACGGTACGAGAAGAAAGTTATTTAAGCCGCCATTGAAACTCCAATACCATTCACTACTGATACTTCTTTCTCTCACCAACGACGGTGCCTGGGGCTTATTAAGACGGAACGAGAAGAAAGTAATCAAGTCTCTGTTGACAGTCCTGATACTACTCACTACTGATACTTGTCTCTCAACAACAACGACAGTGGCTGGGGCTCATTAAGTCGGTACGAGAAGAAAATTCTCAAGCCACCATTGACAGCTCCGATACTATTCACTACTGATACTTCATTCTATGACTAACGACGGTGCTTAGGGTCATTAAGATGGTACGAGAAGAAAGTACTCAAGCCGCAAATGACAGCTCCAATATTATTCGCTACTGATACTTTATTCTCTCACCAATGACGGTGCCTGGGGCTCATTAAGACAGTACGAGAGGAAAGTACTCAAGCCATAATTTTCAGCTCCGATACTTATCACTACTGATACTTTTGTATCTCGTCAATTATGGTGTCTGGGGCTTATTAAGACGGTACGTTAGGAAAGTACTTGTATCACCAATGACTGTACTTGGGGTTCATTAAGACGGTACGAGAACAAGTACACAAGCCACAATTGACAACTATGATACAACTTACCATCTTAAACTACTATTTCTCTTATATTATAGTGCCTGTACCCTATTAGGTCGGTATGGGATTAAAATACTTGTCACGCTTTTGATTGCTTTGTTAAGACTAGCATATAGATATATTGTTAAGTCTCATATGTAAGAAAATAATAATGTAAGAATGTTAACAGTAACAATAACAATCAGGCTGATTTTTTTTGAAATCTATTATTAAAAAATAAAAAAGAGTGAGGGTGAGCACTTGCAAATTAAGTCAAATGATTAAAACAAGAATAAAGACTGAGCCAACATTACAAAATAACCAACATAAATATAGCTAAGCAAATTAAACGATGTTTTTAGTAGTTGTCGAACTACCTTTGGTGGACTGTCACAGTTACTGTTTATAAATCAGCTATGTCAGCACTGTGTATGAAACATGAGAGAGGTGGGTGACACAGGTAATGGAAGCAGAGTGCTGAAGCCGTTCTGACCGAGATTGATCAGCACTCTCAGGCCTTTCACCCGATGTGACAATGTTGTTAGTAGTTGTCGAACTGTCATTGGTGGACTCTCACAGTTACTCTTTATAGCTCAGCTGTGTCAACACTGTGTATGAAACATGAGAGAGGTGGGTGACACAGGTAATGGAAGCAGAGTGCTGAAGCCGTTCTGACCGAGATTGATCAGACTCTCAGGCCTTTCACCCGATGTGACAATGTTTCCGGCTATTTTTGGAATGTATGTAAGTAACCTTTTGTGAATTAGATTAAAATAATTTAACAAGAAAAAAAAATACTTCCCAACATCCAGTTTAAACAACTTATTATAAATTACATTTAAGTTATCTAAAATAAAACATTAGCTTCATCAATTTTTTTACAGTTAAACTCCACAAATGTGTGTTACTTATTCAAGCATCTATATTTTAGATATTTCGTTCAGTTCTTTTTATTATTTATAAACATTTGTTAGTGTTGTGATCAAATTTAACAAAGGCATTTTTAGACTTTTGGGGAATTCGTACTTATACAATTATACTATTATAAATTACATTCTTATTGATAGTAACATTTTATTTTCACTTCTAGTTTGTAATACAGTTATAAAAGGTATGTTATTCTTGGCCAATTAATACTCCCGATACTAATTATGACAACATACTATACGTTTCATGGCAATGAGTTAGTAACAAAGTAATACGTAAAGCTTTGTAATTATGCTTTTTATCATTTTAATGGATGAGTCATACAAAGTAATTTATAGGAGAAACAAGAGACTTAAGATGTACTAGGAGACAGCGTTGCTCACTTTAAATGTCAATCACGTTACTCACTTGCTTAATTTTTTTTTCTTCACATGTCACGCTTACATTGTTAAAACAAAAAAATAACTACTTTGTTAAGCACTATGACCTTACAATGTCAAAGCACTGTAACAGATTGTAAGGTTGATACACAGAAAAAAAATCTGTTGTGTTTACATTTTTAGTAAAGAGAAAAATTTCACAAATGTTCTCAAAAATAGAAACGATCACTGACATTTATGTGTTTAATACATTCGGTAACATTTAACCCTTCGTAAATGTTATTATTTGACGATTCAAAATAAATCATTTGGATTGTAGCTTACTTATTATTATATTGATAATACACGACGTAAAATGTATTTAAATTAATTCTGATACATTTCAATATACAGTTGCAATTTTGATTTTAATTTTTGCTTTTTGTGTATATATATGTATGGATTTAATTTAATGGTAAAATGTAAAAATATGGACATAATTTCAGACGTACTATGCAAATATTCATATGGCATAGGATATTTGGATTTGACTGTACCAGTATATCACTCTTTGTTCATTGACATTGCCGTCATAAATGTTGTGCAATTGAACCGAATAAATGAACGCCTCAGCTACGTCTTGCCATAATTAGTTAGAAATTGCTTTTGCCTTAGATATCGTTAGCTCGTTGAGAGTTTAGAGTGAATTGTTGTTTGATGTAACAAATCGAGGCACTTTGTGTCTAATAGACATGTCTAATGTGTTACTCTTGACACAATAATTATCATACACATCAAATACCATTCCTCGTCTTGTGTAGTTAGAACGTCTACATTTAAGAGATATTTTCTTCAGCGTTTAACATATGAAAATTTCTGAAAAATATCTCTGTATACCTAACATTTGTTAGGAAAATGGTAGGTAAAGACAACATGTCATTTCACTAATTGTCTTGTCCATCTTCTCCTTTGGCATTTTAATGCTAATTAATTTAGTAAAAAAGAGATTCTTGTAAACAAATGAACTCTGTAAATACCCTTTTATTTGAACTCATGTTTGTAAAATATTTCATAGATTCTGTGTTTTTTTTTAATTTCAAATACATTTTGTTTCATTCTATTAGTTGTTGGCCTAAATTAAAAACTAACAAATACCGTCTTAATCCTGATTTTGTAAAACATAGTGAACGATAAAATTATAGCACAGCCTTGTAACTGATAATATTAATTGCTAAGCTTAAATATTGTAGACGATATCTTGAATTTACACACATACTATTATACATATAGAATAGAATATTTTATTAAAATAATTAAATATTTTTATAGCCTCACTAAGTAAAAACATACTTGTCAGCGAGGTTCAACATTAACTATATTTTGTACTAAGCAGTATTACATTCTATATATTTTTCTTACACAAACTATATAAACTACGTAATACATAAAGTTAGGACTTAAATAAAGAAATAATTTAAAATTATAAATAAATATATATATATATATATATATATATATATAAATAGTGTGGCAAGGTGGTAGGCAGTTGCAACAATATCACTTTCAATTGTGGCCATGAGGGACTGTGAGACTTCCATTTATCTCTGAAAAATAAAACAAAATCCATATATCCGACTTATAATTTTTTTTTAGTCTGACTGTTAATATTAAGAAGAGCTTGAATTATAAATCCTTAATAATTATTAACAAATTATCAGTGTATATAGAAAATTTTGTTTATTAGAAGCCGTTCTCTGAAATGGGTGACCTTTTAGAACCATATTGTAATAAAAAGTGATACTCACTAACATGACAACAGCGACTCAAAAATAATACTGTTTACAAGAAATCCTCAGAATTGTAACAACCCTCATTTATCTATGAACACGTTTACGATCATTACCGTAATACAGGTAATGGTGTATGAGATATATTTACGTTACAATTATATGTGTACGTTTTGGTAGCATGGTCACTACTAACAAAAGAGTATGAGTGGTTGGTGCTATCGTTACCATTATAATAAGATGAAGGGTGAGTGGAACGGTCTTTATCATTATAAGAGTATGTAGTAGCATGATTGTTTACTTCATAAATGATTTGGTGGGTACTAGATTCTTTACCGTCAAAAGTATATGGGTGGCATGTTCACTATCATTATAAGTGTATGGGTAGGTGGCATATTCATTACCATCATAAGTATTGATTAGCAGGAGGGTCATTAACGTCAAAGGTAGTTGGGTGTTTGGCACGTTCATTACCATAGCAGGAGTAGGAGGCAGGGTCATTACTAACTTTGATATGGGTGGGTAAGAATATCATTACACCTATATGTATGCGTAGGTGGTACTGCCGTTACCATCATGCGTTTATTAGTGGGTTGGAGAGACAATCACATATATAGTTATGTAGCACGATCGTTACCATCGTAAGTGTACATATATAGAATGGAGAGAAAATAACATTTATACTTATGTAGCACGATTGTTACCATTTTAAGTGTACATATAGGTTGGAGAGACAATAACATTTATAGTTATGTAGCACGATCGTTATTATTGTAAGTGTAAATATAGTTTGGAGAGACAATAACATATATAGTTATGTAGCCCAATCGTTACCATTGTAGGTGTACATATAGGTTGGAGAGACAATAACATTTATAGTTATGTAGCAAGATCGTTACCATTGTAAGTGTAAATATAGTTTGGAGAGACAATAACATATATATTTATGTAGCCCGATCGTTACCATTGTAGATGTACATATAGGTTGGAGAGACAATAACATTTATACTTATGTAGCACGATCGTTACCATTGTAAGTTTACATATAGGTTGCAGAGACAATAACATATATAGTTATGTAGCACGATCGTTACCATCGTAAGTGTACATATAGGTTGGAGAGACAATAACATTTATAGTTATGTAGCACGATCGTTACCATCGTAAGTGTACACATAGGTTGGATGGACTATAACATTTATAGTTATGTAGCACGATCGTTACCATCGTAAGTGTACATATATGTTGGATAGACAATACCATTTATAGTTATGTAGCACGATCGTTACCATCGTAAGTGTATATATAGGTTGGATAGACAATACCATTTATAGTTATGTAGCACGATCGTTACCATCGTAAGTGTATATATAGGTTGGATAGACAATACCATTTATAGTTATGTAGCACGATCGTTACCATCGTAAGTGTACATATAGGTTGGAGAGACAATAACATTTAAGGTTTTGTAGCACGATCGTTACCATCGTAAGTGTACATATAGGTTGGAGAGACAATAACATTTAAGGTTTTGTAGCACGATCGTTACCATCGTAAGTGTACATATAGGTTGGAGAGACAATAACATTTAAGGTTTTGTAGCACGATCGTTACCATTGTAAATGTACATATAGGTTGGAGGGTCTTAACACTATTTGGGTATGAATAAATGAAAGTTTGTTATCAAATTAGTGTATGGATATGTGAAGGTCTATTACGAACACTATTTTATGGGTTGTGGGTGGGCAATTACAAGGTTAGTCAGTGGTTGGTTAGGTAAGTGTCTCATTATCATAGTAAGTGCATGGTTGGGTTATTAAGTCGTCACCAATGACGCGTATGAGTGAGAGAGTTATGGAATAGAAAGTAATATGTTCAAAGAATGTTTTTTTTTTTTTTAATTTAAACTAAAGTTACTTTACCTGTTAAAGATTTTAAGATCTGGCTTTTAAATTTGATAATATTTAGACATTTTGGACACTATACTTTAATGTACACACGAAAAAATAAAAACATTAAGATTTTTACTTAATTTTTACTTAGAATCAAAACCTGCAATACATTTATATTACTGGTTCATTACTATAGTCTTACTTATAGAAAATATACTAGAGTCTAATCCTGAAACTATATTGAATAAAGAGTCTCACTAAAGTAACTAAAAACACCCTAAATATTAAAAAAAAATATTTTCTGATAATAAATAGCATGGACAACCGAAATGGCTTCTGTTTTTACTATGGAAGAACTTATATAATTTTGGGCTTTGCCAAAGCTAAGAAATATTTAGTTAATTAGTAATCACAACCAATTAAAATAATGGAAGTAATTATAATAAAATTTGATTAGTAAATATTATTCCGATTAAAATGTATGATGAAAGCAAATACTGATAAGTAATATTTGCTTAGTATCTGTTTTTTAAATGTGATAAAATATATGTGACTTATATACCCTTATGAATTCACTTGTCATCTCACTACAAAAATATCGTACATGAGTAAGTACAGTCAGGTCGAGAGTCAACCTCGGGAAATAGACGACACTGCTGATGGAGGCTGAGTGCTGAAGCAATTATCCTCGATATTGATCAGCACTCAAAGGCTTTTATGTGCAATAAAATATCCTTAAACAGCTTCTTTTAAGTAGTGATTTTTCTTTGACTGATTCACTTTATTTTCGTATTTTCAAAAATATTTATAATGTTTCCACTATTAAATATAATAATACAATTTACTGTGCTCATTTTATTTCCTCTTACCTTTAAAATATACTTACTATTATTAAACTGGGTTATACACAATAAAAATATGTAATACCTAATTTCATATAATTTCATTTATTGTATGGTGAATTATTTATTTAAATCCATTTCTATGTATAGGTTCAATGAGTGTTAATTATAAAGTACATTTGAAAAGACCTACGTTTTATGTTCGTAAATATCAGACATATTATAAAATACTCAACAAAAACATGTTTAAGGTAATTATATTATCTTACAATTTTGAAATTAATAGCTACATTATTGAGGAACTTAAACATATTTAGTAAAAAAACACATCCCAAAGATGTATATAATTTTATTTTAGTAATTTAAAACTATATGTTGCAGTTATAAGATGATGTAGAATCATCATAAATGAAAAATAACTTTTTCAAAACGAATAGTATTTTTCACCGACTAAGCACATTTAACATGGTAAAAAAAATGATCATAACAAAAATATATTTGACCGTATATTAAACATCTGCTGAACAATACAGGTATATGAAAACTAAATGTTTGGTTGGTGTTTTTTAAGCTGATATAATTGATATGGAACACGTTTTTTCTGCAATATAAACGATAATCACGTCAAATATGTAGCTATACATATTAACAAGTGAGTAAGTGGCTAAAGTTGAGTAGTAATAGTTCATTTAAAAATAATTACATGTTATTGAATATAATTACAGTTAAACAATTTTGGATCCTCATCGTATTATAGCTTACTTAAGAAAACATATAATAGAACTAAAATGGACCAACAATTATTATTTGAAAGAAACGTTTTATTTCCATTTTTATTACAGAGATTCTATATACTGCACATACACAAATATAATACTTCGTCACTCAAACCTGACTCATTCGCAGACCTGACTCATATAGAGTCTAGACCAGGCTGTGTGAATGAATAGTAAACTATCTCGGGTTATTTCCCTTCCTTTAAAACACCATCACACGCAAACACAATCTTTCTAATTAATATTTATAAACTACAACCTAATTATTCAACAAAAATGTATTTTACCAATCACCCTGAATGTACATTAAATTATGCTTCAGCAGGTTATATAATATTGGGTATATATTATTATGTAAATAGTGGAATTTATTGCTATACGTTACTTATTGTACACAGTGTATGCTTTTTATAATATTTTTATCATATTTTAACTGAACTTAATAAAAATTAATAAACTTATGCATAGTTTGGTTAGAGTTCAATAAATTGACATATTCAGTGTTCAATATATAAATTCTTAACTCCATTCTAATTAAATCGTTAACTTTATCCTTTGCAGTGCTTTGATAAGAGATTAGTAGGTTACGTTCAGGTTAAGTCAATTATTTTTTAATTATAACTAATATTAGTGATATCAACCATAACTGAACTGAAATTCCTACGGAATTTATATGTGTATATTGAAGTTATTTTATATTGTATATTGTCTATAAAGCAATTTCTATCCCAATTTTTAATCATGTAATAATTATTAACAGCGCTAAATGATGATTCTGTTAAAAAATCCAAAATAACCATGTTAATAATTACATTTATTATTACTTACAATTGTTTTGTATTGTTTTTGTACCTTTAATAATATGAACAGACATGTACAGTGTAAAAGTAAACCTTAATGTTGGATATAACGTTTTGGTCGTTTGTCAAAGTATTTGTGGTCAGCCACTCTAGCCATATCTCCAACCAGTTATTCTGACAAATGGTCTTAGGTTACTTCGATCATTCAAGCACTTGTGGTCAGCCACTCTAGCCATATCTCCAACCAGTTATTCTGACAAATGGTCTTAGGTGACTTCGATCATTCAAGTACTTGTGGTCTACCCTCTAGCCATATCTCCAGCCAGTTATACTGACTATTGCTCTTAAAAGTTACTTCGATCATTTAAGCACTTGTGTTCTACCACTCTAGCCATATCTCCAGCCAGTTATACTGACTATTGCTCTTAAAAGTTACTTCGATCATTCAAGCACTTCTGGTCTATCACTCTAGCCATATCTCCAGCCAGTTATTCTGACAAATAGTCTTATGTTACTTCGATCATTCAAGCACTTCTGGTCTACCACTCTAGCCATATCTTCAGTCAGTCATACTGATTAATGGTCTTAAGGGTTACTTCAATCATTCAAGCTCTTCTGGTCTACCACTCTAGCCATATCTTCAGTCAGTCATACTGACAAATGATCTTAAAGGTTAATTCGATCATTCAAGCACTTCTGGTCTACCACTCTAGCCATATCTTCAGTCAGTCATACTGATTAATGGTCTTAAAAGTTACTTCGATCATTCAAGCTCTTGTGGTCTACCACTCTAGCCATATCTCCAGCCAGTTAAACTCACTAATGGTCATAAAGGTTACTTCAATCATTTAAGCACTTGTGGTCTACCACTCTAGCCATATCTCCAGCCAGTTATACTGACAAATGGTCTTAAAGGTTACTTCAATCATTTAAGCACTTGTGGTCTACCACTCTAGCCATATCTCCAGTCAATCATACTGACTGACGGTCATTTCGAGAATTCAATCACTGGTGATCATTTCTACCACATCTATAGAGATGCATCCTCTCAAATAGTCTTGAAGTATACTTCGATCATATATTCTCTTGTGGTCATCCACTCTAAGCATATATCCAATCAAATATTGTAATAATCGTATTGATGGTTATTTCGAGTATTCTTACTGAAGGTATTGACCTAGCATATGTACTCTGTAAACACTAGGAACAAATTTCAATAAGTATTGTTAAATATTAGTTTACGTTATAGGTATAAAACATAATTAAGATCAAATCATATATAAGTAGGTTCATCACTAAAACCATATTTACTAAACATACTAGAGTTATTTACCACATAATAATAACATCCATATTCATAGTATTCAGCATATCTCTTATTTCTAATAGTCTACTGAAAAAAATAATAATAATAATAAAGGATACTGTCAAAGACCGATAGTGTCATTTGGCTCATTACAATCAGGATAATTTTATTGAAATAACGAAAAGACTGAAAAATATTAATGCTACTCCAAACCTTTTAATTTATTTTCACTCATAAAAGGAATAAAGGAGGTTATGTTGAAGATATTTCCTAAGTTTTAATTGGCTTATTTTACAAAAAAATACTCGTTTTGATTGAAGTTATAATTTACCAATTAACTTTTCCAACCTCTTGCGTTGATCTTTTAGTGATATTTAAAGTCATTAGTTATTTATTGACCTTTTTATAAAACCCAGTGGAGAACAAAATATTATGTGAATTGAGGTTACCTAATCCAACCCCTAGAGGCATCTCTAGGGGCTCTGCTTGTGACATTACATTTAGTTATTTGATCACTTTGTCATCTAGTGCTTCACAATTAACAAACAGGGCATCGACAACCGATCAACCAATGTACAGGGATTAATGGGTCATCGTGTTTTATTATATTATCTTTGGCCTTTTTATACTAAATTATCTTTAAGTGGAATTATAAGAATGAAATATAATACTGTTACACTTAGTAAATCGTTTTATATTTTGAATACTATTCATTTTTTCAAAATAAGAAATTATTTAAATAATCGATTGAATACATTCTCATTGTGCCATTGAGAGGTAATTTAGGTTTATATGACCAAACTATCATTATATAATAGTAACATAAGTTAATTTACTTTAAAATTCATACTATAAAATATCTCATGTAGTAATTCTGTATTTCATGTTTTTGAAAAGAAAAAATGCCTTCTTCCTGTTTATTTTCTATAGTGCGTTCTTTTTGTTGAAAGTAAAATTATTCAATAACACTAGAAAAAATGTATTTTCAATATCAAATATTAAAAGGGGTATTAAAAACTACGACTGAAATACGTGGCTGTTAGCCTAATAGGGGTGGTAATAGCCCTAACCTCTCCATTTGGAAATGTTGTAATAAGTTACTCTTTAAAAAAAATTTTTATTTCAGGTTTATGTGCCCCTAATTGGTACGTTGAAAAGCATTATTTATCTTATCAGTATTAGGTGTAATTTGATCTCCCCTATACCTCACATAGAGAACCATCTTTCCAAACACCCCAATGACCTACTTTAAAATGTTAACTTTTTAAAGTGTGATATAGTGTGTATATAAATACAAAATGTTTAGACATATACAGAGGTATTATGCATGTAAATAAATTGAAAGTACAATATTTATATTTATACCCAGAAAAGATTGTTTACTAAATATTGATCATTTTAGTATAAACAATAATATTTAATAAAATTACCATTTATTATGTATAACCAAAAATAAAAATGTAAACTATTTTTAAGAACTGACTTTCACCAAAATATTGGACAAACGTGTCTAAAATTTCACTATTCTTATTATTTTTTCTAAAGAAACTGCGAAAAGAATTTGAATGTTTTTTAGTGAACGCAATTTGAAATAGTGACTGTCAGATAAAGTATTTTCGCCTGTGGCAAATATCCCAGGTGACCTTTCAATCAAGATATAGTAGAAAATTATTGCTCTGTTAGGCCTTCAATTGGAGCGCATTTCGTACTCTTTTTGTTACGTTTTTATCACATTTTCTTTTGAATTGCGAGGAAGATTTTATAGATCGTCAATTAGAAATTGTATGGTAAAATATTTTAACTTAAATTAAGTATGAAGACAGCACACTATTTATATGGATTAAGTTATTTCATATTATTTTTATAGATTTAGTACATTCAGAATATGTATATCTCTCAAAAGTGTTTCGAAATGCTGGTTACATCAATAATACAAGTATTATACATTAGGCTTATATTACGTATATGGACAAATTAACTCTGGCTATCTAAAAGGCTCAATGAATACTTAAGATCTGTTCAGATAACATTAAGTAAAAATGATATTGACCAATTAATTATATGGAATAAAAAAGTGTCGTAGAATTAAACAACTTAAGTGAGAACAGTAGACATATTGTGTACTTAATGATGAAAAGTAGTTGCAATTCAAATTATGTGAACAGCACAACAGTAAAACATGTACAAATACAAGAATTATTAAAAACATGTATCGGTATATTTTTAATAATTATTGTGGAAATAAATTGAACCAAAAAAGACTTTTATTAATATCAATGAAGTGACCTCAAAGTCTGATTATCGGAAGCAGTTGTCTGACGACGCCATTCACCGGAAGTCCTTCCAGCCTGATTATCTATCCATAATCGAGAAGGTGCATGAGTTAAAGTGAAATGAAACTGTTGTAATTGGGACATTAATGTACTTCCTTTTCTAAGGCAGTAACATTTTATGCTGTATTATTAAAAAAAATTTAAATTTTTTTGTCATATTATATAGAAGAATTATAGTCACAGTTTTATAAAATTCAGAGAATTATATTCTTAAGTAGTTTAATTGGATATGTGTAAATTCATTTGGAAACCATTAAACAGAGATACGAAAAATCTAGTAAATCAATATTGAAATGTGTTAAAAAGTCTAATATACCTACGTTGAGATGAATAGTCTTGTATTGAAGTATGATGAAAATATATTGTCGGTTAAAACTATTTTTATAAAACAAAGACGTATTTTTACACATATATTACATAAGTAAATTTACAAAAATTGATAGATATAATTCTTTTTGCAGTTTTCTGACTAATGACATTACTTGCTTCTGGCCTAATTGTGATATACATATTGACCAGACATAACATGAGACTATTATGCGTGTTATTTAACTAAACAGATATATATTTTTTTATATACAAAATAAAAACATGTTAATTACTTTTGGAGTAGGAATTATATGTACCTGAGTTGAAATGTTCTTTATTAAAAAAGTACTAAGAGGCTTATAAAAAATAAAATAAAATTTTGGGAAGATTTTCAAAACAGATAAAATTACCGTACGTAGAATTTGAATAGGTGAGTTCACTTTTGTAAATTATGCAATCCATAGTCATAAAGCTGTAATTCGTTGACAGTACATGTTTATAGCATATTCTATTATTAGGATTGTATTATTTAATTAAATTGTGATGTTATGGATAAGAGACTAATGTTTAATAATAAATGTGCGAGTAGCCAAAAGTGCTTTATTGCTTCGAATTATCGTGCCAAAAAGAATACTAAATATACAAAATTCATGTGCTTTAATCATTGTTTGTGTGAAGTATAGTATTGGCACAACGAATACGTAATTACTAAGACATTAAAATGAGATAAGTATGTGATAACGAAGTTTACTAATTCTAATGCATTACAGATTCTAGTCATTTTGTTAAAGTCCTTATTTTTATTTTAATGTCGTTTTATTTAATTTGATTAAAATTTATTTCATAGAGGATTTCAACATGCCATATTTAGTAAATATCTGAATGCTAAAAAGATTTCATTTTTCATTCAGTTTCAGTTATGTACGTATTGTTAGTTTATTTATATTTTTTAATTTATTTATTTTCCAATATATAATTTTTGTCGACATCATTAAATATGGGTTTCTTTCGTTACACATTAAATTAATAAAAATTTTAAAAAACTAAATACTGTTTTTTGCGTAAAGTTTTACTGATTTTCCTCCCAAAACATTTACCAAATAGTATTAATTTCACTATTTGTATAGTAACACAGTTGTAGTTTACAAAGAATGCCAACAGCTGACACGTGAGGAGAAACAGAGGTAATGCAATATTTAAGGCGAATAAACGTGTAATAAAACGTGACATGGCTGCTAGATGAAAGAGTTCAGCTGCGAGATCTAATTGTACTTTCTACAGGAACTAATTGTGGTTTTATTACCCGAACGACTTTAGTAAGCTAACTTGGATGGTCTACCACTTTTAAATTATACAAATACTTTCTTAAAACTATTTAATATTTATTTATTATAATATTTGTAAGTCCTATTTGACAAAGTTAAACAAAAACTATAATGCCTCAATGATTTAAATTATATTTCTATTTATAACCGTGCGAACATATTGGCCTAATTATAATAATATAGCATTTGCTTCTTTTATAAAATAAAATGTTTGTTTATTTATTTATTTTTCTTTCAGTTAAGTATCGAATACCTTTTTATTTACTAACCTAATTTATAATGATATAAAATCATTAATTATAACAAAAATATGTATGCATTTAACAACATATATGTAGATCAACAACAATCAACATAGATACTGTTTCGTATTTAAAGCCTATATAGGGATATTCGAGCCTGTGTTGTAATTGTATCCTTGCTGTCTAGTTATAATGAAATTTTTATGTGCTTGTATAAAAACCTAATATCTATTTGTTTATATTTATACAAGAATCAGTAGATTTGGAGCAGTAGAATGAAACATTTGCATTATTTGTAATTTGTTATTGTTGTAATACTGTAGAGAATAGTTTTTTTTTTAACATCTCTCAGCTACTGTAACCATTTTTAGTGGATGGGTCATAGATTGGTAATAAAATCCTTATATACTGTGCAGAGTATGGTTGTAAATATTTAATTTACATTATTGATTTAATTACCCCTTATTCTTTGAGGCCATGATAAGTACAGAGCTGTAAGGTACATTAAATATAATAAATACGTTTTTTAGCATAATTTTACTACTATAGTTACTGGTGATATTAATTTACATGTTCAGTATATGTATTATTTATTTGCGATTTACTAATTTACTCCAATTGTTATAAATGATAAAGTTTCTTAAGACATTTAAATTTCATCCTCAATCAACTAAAGATTGAAAATCATATCAACAATCCCTGAAACGTTTTAAGACTGATTGTGTTAAAGATGAAAATCATAATTTCGTGATTTGCGCATATATTTCTGTAGTCGTTGAATATAATGGAATTATTGTGTGGCAAAAATAAAATCAGGATTTTTATCTTGGTGCATAGTAAAAATAAATAAGTGTTACTTTGGATAGCTGCAACATACTTTAGTAGCATATTAAGCCAATTACTTAGCACTCATTTCTACAATGTAAAAAAAATAAATAAATAAAAAAAGATGTAGAGGCTCTTACAGAGAGATACAGACATACTTTAAAATAGAATACTAAATCTCTTCAAGTCAATTTAATTATTCAAACAATAATCCACTCTTTTATGTCTCTGTTTATAAATAATAAATACATCCTGATAATTAGTGTTTTCTTTAATTTCTTAAAACTCAAGCAATAACCATTTATATAACATACTAGCCTTGTTATATAGTCATCTTGGGTCGAGCCAGGGTAATGGTCCTCAACAGCCCAAAGAGTGACCCTAATTACCTTCCCTTGTTGCCAAATTTTTTTATTATACCCATTATACCTCCGACCTGTAAAAAATAATGTACGTTGGTTTATATGACTTTTGTGTTATACCAATAACTTATTTTGTATTATTGATGTATATAAGTTTAGAATATTCGCTATAAAGTAATATTTAAATAAAAACTCTATTACCTCTTCCCATTGACTTCTGCTGTTTTAAATTAGGAAAGGACATATTATAACACCTGTCTATAAAATAATTACACCTTTGTAAAGAAATAACCATTCATAATTTTTGGTGGGATATTATTTCTTAAATTTATCATAACTGCATTTAAAAAAGCATCCCTTTTATTGAGTCTTACTTTTGATTAGTCCATCAGTATGTACAGCAAGTCTCGTCAGCAAGAAGTTACACATTTATTATTTTATCAAGCATATTGTCTGTAACGGTGAACAAATTTGAAAAGACTGCAGGCTAAACAATGTAAATTCACCAACTAATGATCCCAAATATTAAAGGACCTGTATTTAACCTATGTTAACCTATACTTTTATATGCTGTCATAAATCACACTAATTATTACGAATATTAAAGTCAGTAATTTAAAATACATCCTCAGTAAACACAAAATTTAAAATTATACCAACATTCCTTTAAAACATTTAAGTATGTTATATATAAAATTCATACACCAGAAAAAAATTTCCGTTGAAATAAATATCATTTAACATACTAAACAAGCATATTATATTACTTGGCATCAAAAAAATTCAGTGTGCATGAACAAGATTTTCAATGAAACTTAAGCACAATAGTTTTCCATTCCTTCAATGACTATAAAAAACTATTAAACTTGATTAATATTTTAATAGAGAAAGCCCCAAAATTTATTTTTCTTTTTAAACCTCATTAATTATGTGTCAGATAAATACTTAAATGCTACAGAATTATTATAGACAATTCAAATAAAAAAAGAAAAAAGAAAAATCAATTAATTCAAATATATAATAATATTCGTAAAGATTTAAGATATTAAAGACAGAGAGAGAGAGAGAGAGAGAGAGAGAGAGAGAGAGAGAGAGAGAGAGAGAGAGAGAGAGAGAGAGAGAGAGAGAGAGAGAGAGAGAGAGAGAGAGAGAGAGAGAGAGAGAGAGAGAGAGAGCGAGAGAGCGAGAGAGCGAGAGAGAGAGAGAGAGAGAGAGAGAGAGAGAGAGAGAGAGAGAGAGAGAGAGAGAGAGAGAGAGAGAGAGAGAGAGAGAGAGAGAGAGAGAGAGAGAGAGAGAGAGAGAGAGAGAGAGAGAGAGAGAGAGAGAGAGAGAGAGAGAGAGAGAGAGAGAGAGAGAGAGAGAGAGAGAGAGAGAGAGAGAGAGAGAGAGAGAGAGAGAGAGAGAGAGAGAGAGAGAGAGAACAAGTCTCCAAGACCTGAGATCGTATACAACGCTCGGTTGGAGATATTACCTCCGACCTCAGCGCTCTTAGGCAGTCAGTGATGTTTGCAGCTAAGTCTGTCACCCTAATGATGGTCCTCTGTATTGGGGCCGAACAATTGGCTGATCTGGTATATAATCCACATATTTTATTGACACGATCATCTCAAGAAGAATTTCTGTAAATACTGTTTACCGTGGAAGTCTTTCTAGGCTTATTCAATTCTAAAGTTTACTATAAATGAGTGAGTTATGTACTTTTTGTGTAGCAGGACATTTAGACACAGGGAGGGAAAGTGAGGGGAGGGAAACACGTTTTATATGTTCGTGAAGCAGGCTCTTTGCTATTTCTTGCGACATGTCCGTGAAACTCCTTAGAGCGTCTAACTAGGTGCCTGGATGAATACATTTGTCAGGGAATATGTAAATATCCGTCTAGTATTTTGAATATAATATATATTATACTCGTCTATAGCGTTAAACCTATTATTCATAAGTACATTATAAGATTACATTTGGTTATGGTATAAAGTTATATTATAATGTATGTATAAACAGTAAATTTGATGGTGTAAAATATACATTTATGTTGGGGAATTATTAGAACCAGCCGTGGGTTGATTTTTTGGAGAATGTAGCCTCAAAAATAATAAACTGTCCTAAGCTTTTTTCTTTATATACTGCGGCTTATATCTTCCTAGCGTATGTGGTGTCTGTATACAGACAGTTGTTGTCATATAAACAGTTTACTGTCTAAGGTATAAATCTGCTACAACAACAACTATCGATATGATTAATAACTAAGTATTTCAATCTGAGCTTGTTTTTTTCTGATTTTAAACAGCAATAAAGATATAACAATGAATTATTCTCCTTATTCTTGGCTTTTTTTACTTGATTTTACAGCTTATAGGGTAAAAATTAATCAATTTTATTTACGTTTCAATCGTATAGCAAATAGAATTCAATCTATGCACAGCAAAAAAAATACATGTTACGTAACTTTATTCATATAAAATATTAACTACTTAAAGTTAGCTATTTTACAAAGTAATATGCAAATTGTTATTGACTATTTTTTAAGCAAATTTTGAACGAATATCCAAAAAAATTAACTTCCATAAATTTAGTTAGAAAAATTGTAAATTGTTACAAGAATGAATTACATTGTTACATATAACGCTATGAATATTTCATTAGTACGGAATATAATTAGAAGATTCAAAGGTCAATATTCTTTTGCTCTATGGTTGCCATCCAAGGGTAAACTTTTATTTTAACTCCGGATATAAAAAAATGATGTATTACACCGATATCCTTTCCTTTGGCATAACTTCTGCATTTACTTCTGTAGTGTTAAATACATCATTTCCTATTCCTGTTTTTACTTAGAAGGTTTTTTTGTTTGTATGTAGTATTTCACACGGATTTATGTCAAATATGATTAATTCCAAAAAATAATATTTTAATGACATATTTAACTCTAAATACGATCAATGTATCCTAAAATTAGCCCTGAAATAATACTTTTATGGACTGTAAAGTTCAATTTGGTCTGTATACTACAATATTTCTACAGATCACTAACACACGCCAGACTCTTCATGATACATTGACCTGGTGGTAAGATGGGCACAAAACAACCTCACCCTTTGAACAAAAGATGGTTTGTAAAGTGCATTCCATAGTAAAACAATCATAGTTTTTCCTTCTCAAAAATAATATATAATCATTTCTTTAGATCAGTGGCTATGAAATCCAAATAAATAATGTTGTGTGAGGTATTATTTGCAAGGACTTCAAGTTGATCACCTCAACAGACGTAAAATATGTTATATAGAAAAACACGAGGGAACTTGGTCATGGTATATGGATCACCAGATGTTTTATGTCAAACTCGCTTGTATAGCGTTATCAACGTTTAGGTAACGGTTTGAAATCATATAGTGTTACACTGCTGTTTTCAATATGAATCTAGTGTACACAGATGCAACTGCTGATGTCGTACAGAATATAGATCCTCTCGTGATGGTGTAGAAGTTTTAGTAAGTAGGTAAAGCTAAATCTGGAATCTAATTTATGCTGACCACACTTCATTATCGTTGTATAAAACTTATAAAAACACCTGTACATACACGTTATAGATTATTTCTAAATAACAAGCAACACAACACTAAATCACAAATCCTTAAAGATACTTAGTTACTATTGGGAGCAGACAAAACAAAGCCAGCATGCAGACTGTGATGTATACAAACAACAAAACGACGAAACAAGGAACGCTTTTAACGGATTTCCATTGTGGGGAGTATTCCCCTGCATGTCTAAACCATTATTACTCTAGCGTACGTGGGTAACTATTTTTGTCCTTACTTATTTCTACATTAGTATACTATATTCCTGTAAAAAAATAAGTAAAATCTAATTATTCAACTGTAAAGCATTTATCATTGAAATAACTCCTCTATTATCTTTAATTATTTATAAAATTTAAAAGTACAAGTGTTACTTTTTGTTGACATAAAATTAGGACTTGGTGAGTTCCTCTGATCTGAAGATGAAAAATAATATTGAACGTTTTTTATTCTTCAAAATGGAATAATTACTTTGGTATATATTATATAAATAAACAAAGTCTACTTTTAATTTAAGTTTTAGGTTAGCAAATCGTACTATATTCCTTTAAATATCATATAATTGTTTAAATTTATTAATAGGATTTTTTAAAATGTCCCAAATTAAATGTTTCTTTTTAATTAAAGCTTCTTTTGGCATGACCAGTTATTTTTATGTAATTATTTGTGTACCCAAATCTCATATACAAAAGAAATTAACTTTATTAATTTTTTTGAAAATTAGCCCTTCATTTCATTGCAGCATCTTTCCCATAACTTTAAATTTTTTTATTTACTAAATTTATTAAAACTATAAATTTAATATTGTGTTATAAACACTTTTTAAGAGTTTGCAATGAGACACATCAACAAGTCAACCCCAAAATGGCGCAGAGTTCTCCAGACGTATGTCTCTGGGGCTGTGCCAGGGTAATGGACCAGACAAACATGGAGTGACCTTAATTACATTGTAAAGTTGCCAAACTTCTTTACACAATCTAGTTCATTTTTTTTACCGATACATGTTAAAATAAATACTTCATTTTGTTCCACCATAAATCTCCATTTATTTTCACACTACCGTGTTTAAAGGTTGCCCTTCCTCATCAGGTGTACTTTTCGGCTTTCACTTACACACTCTCACTGGTGGATCTATAGGAGTATTTATTTAACCATCTATTGTTAAATAAAATCAATCAAGATAGATAGCGTACTAAATGCTTTTTTCAGACAACAAAGTATTTACGCTGCTGTTTTTAAGTATATAGCTACAAAAAAATTTGACTCAAATCAAATGTATGAGCAATAATAATGGAAGTTCCATTTTAAAAAGAAGATATTTGTTAGTTATTGTACTCCAACGTATACTCTTTACAATACTTTATAGATGATTCTGGGGTTTTATAACCAAACCACTATATTTTTCATCTTAATAAATCAACCCATATATATAGTAATTTATGATACTAAAATATATCCTTACATAAACGATTAAGTTAAATACAGTGTAAATTAGTGTTGACATGCCGGCTTAGTGGCTACGGAGTGCAACTGAAGGCTAGAACCTGAATATTGGTTGAGTATTAGTTAATTAATTCAAGTTCATAAAATAGAAAACAAAAATGGATCTAAAATCAACACCCATGCATATGGCCTATATGAATTGTTCAGTGAATTTTAAATTAAATACTTTCAACTGTTATCAACACCATATTGGGTGTACTTAACGCCCCGGATTGGTTAAATATTTATGCAAAATTTTAAGACAGCTATAACAATGAGTACCATTTTACTGGAAATAAAAACCTATTTAAACACATAATCAGTGACCCACTACCTCCTTAGGGAGACGACCCATAAAGAGTCGAAAGACAATGTTAAATGTAAGCATTGGTTGATATGGATACCATTTTAAAGGTTTTACTAAGAATAAAATCATGTCACAAATTAGATCTCAAAAGGTTAATTATAAACAAAAATGGCGGCGCTTAAAAGTTTCTATACTAATGTGCAAGTTCAAGAATGGCTTATTTTTATTGTAACCATATCAGATGAAGGTACTAAGCATCACACATGATTACTTTACATAAACACCTACTTTAAGATGTATTCTGTTTCCTGCAATTTTTCTATGGAAACGGTCCACGAGGAGTCAATAGAAATGTTTTATTGTAAACATATATTTAAAGTGTTTAGATATAATTTGCGGCATGATTTTCTACTAAATAATACCTTTAACATGGTATGAATCCTTGCGGGTCGCTCCCCCCCCCCCTAAGGAGGTGGTGGGTCACTAATTGTGTGTAAAAGTAGGTTTTATGTCAGTAACTTGGAACCAATTGGTTTAGTTCTATCTTAAAAGTGTTTCAAAAATATTTAACCAGTCCATGGCTTTTTCGACAACCTATATACAGGACGAAAACAAATATGGAAACTTTTCTATGACTTCATTGATAAAAGTGAAATCTTGTATATCTTATGGCTACAAGAACACACTTTTTGACTCCATTAGCGACACTTAATCTTTTTAGGAGGACGGCCTACAATGAGTTGAAACAAAATTTCAATGTAACTTTAGGTTGAGTTTAGTATCAAATTAAATGTCTATTCAATAAAAATTAATTCCCACAAACTGGACTTCAGAAGGTTTATCCTTTAAATTGTAGCGGTCATTTGAATTTCAAAGTAACTAATTTAGACAATATTATTTCTCAACTATTTAACAATTTTAAGTAAATTTTTCTGTAAAAAAATTATACTTTATGGAACAAATTAACTAAAAATGTATATTATCTCATTATGTATGTTCAAAAATAAAGTTGTTGTAAAAGCGCTTCTATGCTTTCATGACAAATTATTTTTTTCTATAGATAATTTGATACTTTACTTTTTGTGAGTTATTGTCTTCCAAAAAGTATAATTTTTGATCAGAATAATTTACTTAAAATCGTTAAAGAGTGACATAATATCGTTCAAATTAGTTACTTTGAAATTCAAATGACCACTACTCTGGAAAGGATAAACCTTCTAAAGTGCAGATTGTGGCAATTAATTTTTATTGAATATACCTTTAATTTGATATAAAACTCAACCTAGGCTTTCCTTAAATATTTAGTTCAATGCCCCGTGTGCCATCCCCCTGAAAAAATGAAATGTCGTTAATGGCGTCAAAAAGTGTGTTCTTTGTAATCACAAGAAATGTACAAGATTTCTCTTTTTCCAGTTAAGTCATAGAAATGTTATGAAAGTGTTTAAATTTTTTTCCACCCTGTATATTAATTGTTAAGACAAATTAACATCATAACTAAAGAAATTGTTTCAGCACTAATATTAATCTGAAACTAGTAAAATAATAAAGGGGTTTCTATTTGTCTTGGTATTCATAACAGGGTTTTGGCTACTTCTTTTATTATTTTCGAATGTATTTGTCTTCCTGATTAAAGATTCATATATATTTATCACTTAAATTGGTAAATCAAACAATAATATAAATTGTGAATCATTTCTCTTTTAATTTCATATTGATATTAGGATAAAAAGTGTTTATGAAATATAAATATTATAATCTTTCTGTCTGATTTTAATGTCTTTTACAATTTATTACGGACATCTTTCTAAACCACATCAAGCAATTTTTTTAAACTGTTCAGTCATACGATTGTGAGCTTTTGCAACCAATGCAGAAGTACTGCTCTACTAGGCTGTGAAAAAGTTTGAAGACAAGGAAACACAGTACGTTAGGATAAGTAATTTGTTTGATAAAATATTTAGTTAAGTAAAATTATGGTGTAATAAATAATAATTGTTGAAATAAAACCAATGCATTCCAAGTTTGACATATATTACGTAAGAATTTTAATAACACTCACGTGAATCAAAGCAAACATATTTTATTACTTAATATTTACAAATACGACACTAGATTAACTATTTTTCAATTATTCAATACAATCAAGTAAGTAAATAGTCTTCAGGAGTTATCTTTATAAATAAATATAAACTCTACGTTTCTGTTCGCTGTTCTATAATTGGTAAGTTTGTAGTAAGTGACAGTAATAACTACATCAGGTGAACTGGCTCAGAGGAGAAAGTTATTGACAGAAACTCACAAAGGGTCATATTATATACATATTCTATGTTATGATGTTCTATGCAGTTTTTAATCAAAATTTTAAAATAATGTTTGCATTTAAAATGCTTTATTTTTTTCAATGTTGGTTTCTTATTTTTCGTTAGGGGAATTTTTGGCGTTTAGGATTCTAATTATTTTAGTGTAGGATGTTGGACGTTTGTTACACTACTTATGTAATTAAATATTAAATAAATAAGTGTTTTTAAATGCTAATTGAAATATTCAGAATACTACTTGTCGTTTCCATGTTTCCCAGGAGCTTTTTCCTGAAATTACCGTAAATATATACACATATTATTTTGTATTGCAAGTCGGCATAAACGTATGTGAAATGTAAAGTTACAAGTTATTGATGTTTATTTACTTACAACCAGCTAATTTCATTTGCATTAATTTACTGACAGTTTGTGCCTGACACTGTATGAGAGTAACTTCATTTAAAGAGAGCGTTAACTTCTATCACGTCCAGGCTCAGGGTAAACTGACAGACTGTCACATATCTTATACTCCACATATCAACAACCTCCGGCCTGTGTATTAATGTACTGAACTTTCTACATGAAGTTTATCACTAAAATACGTCAATAATTTAATAACTGAAACAATTAAAGGACGAACAGTAATTTATGAAAATATATTATTAATAAATAATTTATTCTCACTAATTGTTACTGTATATCCTATTTTTGTCCATATTCATTATGTATACAATAGAAGCCACAAAATAGCAACCATCTCAATATTTCCCGTTTATAACTTTAGAAGTTGTGAAATTTAGTTTATTAGAGACTTTGTGAATTTTTAAAAATATATGAAATATAAAATAAACAAGATAGAAAGATGACGTAGGTCTAGGTTTGTGTAATTTGACCTAATTTTATATTCTTCATGCGAAATGTATCATTTATTTACAACCATTAATTAAAATCCATATTTTAAAAAATACTCGCAGCTAAATAATGAAAACCACGCCAAATGTATTACATAAAATTAAATATATACTTAGGAGAAAAATAAGTGTTATACACTTTGTGTTTTGAATGATTAATTGTTATTAAATGACAAAAAATTTAAAATTTTCGTAAAAATTGTTTAAGTGGCATTTAATTTACATAATTTGTTTAAACATTTGTTTACTATTTATATTTATTTGTTATACTTATGTTTATATTTATAAAATAATTGAAAGTACAATAATGCCAGGTAAACTAAACTCATTATTAAGTAAATAAATGTTTAAATTACATATTATTGACTAACTATTTAGTGGTATTATCGATTTTACTCAATAATATAAACGTTCATTGTACTGGAACTTCTAAACAAAGAGCAGTCACATACTCCTATAGTCTCGTGAGTTATTCAGTTGGCAGGGCGTTTGTTTGGCTCTAGAGGCTGACGAAGTTCTAGAACTAAGTTTCAACAACCAGATATTAAAGCTTCAGTTTTCAACGGCTTGTGAAATGAAATGAAAAATGTCTTATGCATTGCGTTACCAACCTGTTGAATTACTTATTTATTCAAATAACAATAATGATTAAATATTCAGTACAAATTATTCACTTATAAAATAAGATGTTGTTATCCAGCCTTAATTCAACGCAATACCAAACTATGGTTATCTAAAGTATAACGAAATGGTTAGTAGAAGAAGTGAGAGCCATTTCATTTTTCTACAAACTAAGTATTAGTGTGGGAATTATTTTTAAATGTTTTCATTTTCTTAACATGTGTAGATTAATTAATGAACTACAGTCCAATGACATTTATCAAAACTAATAGTTTTCTCAGATTTATTCTGTTTTCATCCAATATTCAAAGTTACTCAGCAGTTATTAAGTGTAAAGTTGTTAGTTTTAAATACTTATTCTAAAACATAGCTGAAATGTTGTACTTTCTATTTTAATATATAAAATATAGGAGCAACGACCAAAATTATATTTAAACACGTATTTCTTATTTACCTAAAGATTCAATTTTGCAATTCGGGTTGTTAATACCAGAAAGGTTAGTACCAATATTAAAGTTTTACTCAAAAGTCAGGTGATACACGCTGACCACTTTGACACTTGATACAAGACAGTCACACCTCTGGTGACACACTATGACCGCGTTGACCCTTGACACCTGACAATCACACCTCCGGTGACACGCTGACCACATTGACACTTGACACAAAACAGCCACACATCTGGTGTCATACCCTGACCCCTTTGACCCTTAACACAAGACAGGCACACCTCCGGTGATACGCTGACCACATTGGTCCTTGACACAAGACAGTCACGCCTCTGGTGACACACGCTGACTACTGTGATACTCGCAGACCAATTTGACACTGATCATTTTGACATTCAATGGTAGATAGACGCAAAGTGGATGATGTAATACAATACACACAAGCTAAAATGTATTTACTTGTCTTAAAATATTTATGGATCTGTGATTAAAAACCTCTAATTTGACCAAAAAATTACGATGGTAACAACTATTCACTTTTTAGTACGTTCCATTTTCGGGTTTATTTGGTTTTTAACAGTAATAATTTACGACAAACTTACAACTTTTATTTTATTGTTTGCACAGCAAGAGAATAATGTTCACCTTATTCATTTAATGTGACGAAACAAAAGACTTGAATTAATGTTTTAAATTAGTTTCAAGTTATTTGTATATTTTGATAATTTAACCAATTTACATGATTTCGTTAGTTAAAACTCGTTTGTTTAATCATTATGAATTTTTTAGTCTTAATTATAATGACATTAAAAATAACATTATCTTAATATCCAAAGTTTCTTTATGATCTTTTTCCTTTATTTATCTATAATTATTAATTTACCTTGTTTGTTGATTTGGGTTTCAGCATTTACTTTTTGTGTGTGTTTATTATAGATAAGGATTGTTAAATATCCACCACCGGAAAAACACGCGAACAATAGTTATTCATAAGATCTAAACTTAGCTGAACCAGAATGGGGAGTTTTCTGTATTTCCTATTGAAAAAGAGGGAATATTAAAACATTCCTTTTGTAACAACATTAGCGTTTTTAATACAATATCCACAGTTAAGAAAAGTAATCATGGAGCGTAATTAGATTTCAGCTCTTTTTATTCAAATACCACTGCTTTTGACAGTTATGAGAATGTTTTAAGGAATATTAAAACTGAATTCATAGTATTTCAAATTATAGTCTAATATTGTACACATTTTAACTCTATTTTAAATAAAATTGTTATTTAAAAATAAAACAATAAATTATATTTGATGTGACTGAATTAGGTTTTAACGGGGCAGTAAATTCTGTAGTATCCTGGTTTTCTAATTCTTCACGATCAATCATTACTGAAGCTACAGTATAGAATGAAAGAATTGTATAATTAATTGTATAGTATAGTTTTTGGTAATAATATATATTTATTACACTATGACAACTTAAAGTTTTTTTTCAAATAACATTAAATACATACATCAATTAATTGTACAGTATTTTATTCATGCATAAATTTGTACCAATTCAGTCTAAAATTAAATTGGTGATTATTTTATGAGCCTACAAAACCTAAAGTATAAAATACTCTTATATTTTCTAAAAAAACTCCAAATTATAAAAACTGTTTTATTTATTTTGCAACAAAAATCTGTCCTGCCATATAAACAATGCTTTTGTTTTAAAATTAGAATAAGAATAAGAATAAGAATTTATTTCTGCAAAATGAGTACAATACATAAACAATTTACAGACTTGGAAATTGCACTGCCACGTTGCAAGTAATGTGGTAGTGTTACAAAGAATAAAACAAATAAAATAAAACAAAAATTAATGAGTCCAGTTTCTAATTTAATTGTCTTTTGCTCCGTGCTTTGCCGTAATTGTATGCTTCATTATTGTTATTGAGGTATAAATATTCTGAATTTATAGTGTTGTTTTGAGTCATATTTAATTTAATAATACGTCCAAATTATATTATTATACATACGTTTTATTATTTTATGAGATGATTAAATATATACAAAATCAGTTGTTTAATTTAGTAGTTTAATTAATATATATTTGATGCACGTTTTCTATGGAAGTTGTTTATTCTTAAAGCATTGTCAGCTTATTTTGACACCTCTGGAATGCAAAAATATACCTCCATTTTATCAATACGAATAGAATTCAGTTAGTTATTATATAATATTTTTAATATCATATAGCATTTAAACATGTTTAATACCGGTGAATATTTTATATTGTTGTATATAATGCATGTTTGATAGTAACTGAACAAAGCATTGCATAAGGATTAAATTCCTTATGTAAGGTTTTTAATTCATTCGACATCGTGTATTAAAAAAATATAATAATTTTTTAATATACACATGTTTAATCGAATTAATTTTTACCACAAACACGCTAGACTATCTACTTACAACAAAAAACTTAAAAGTTCGCTGCTTATTACTTTAATCCAGAATGTTTTCATTACAGCAATGTAATATTTCCTGTTCAATTTATAAATCAAGTATTTTTTGAGTTTTCAGTTGGAACTTTTAAGTCAATTAATAAATATCTCTTTAAGCGAGAGATGATGACTTTCATATCCAAACCTTTAATTGTTAATCTATTACATGAAAAGGGATTAAAATATATTCGTAGTAACTTAAGCCCTATTTCGATAATTTCATAACTATCGAAACTTGTTAAACTAAAAATGACTGTTATGGTTTCAAACACTGAAAAGCAGTTATATCTATATTTGTTGTTTTAAAATTTTTAACAGGTAAGAAACAATCATTTTGAGTAATCATATTAAGAATACAATTATTTAATTTAGAAAGTATTCTTGGACGCACCATTAATAAGCTAATAATTCATTCAATTACAAAAATGATGACAGATTATTAATTAGATCGAATTGCATATTTTATGTGACATTACAATAGCAAAACTTTAGCACATAAAATTCTATAATGTGTTCGAAAACACAATGCTGGTACATATTATGATGTTTTAGAATGCCAAGTTTGTGAATTGTTTGTCAAAAAAGACACCACTTGAACCATTACACATCTACACAGAATAATACACAAAAATGTGTCAAATATATATGCTAATTAAGAAACACCTTTGTTTATTCACTATAGGACCTCTTTACTACGTTATCTATCGAGCCAGTTTATGCAGTGGAATTGTATTTTGATGACTGATTTTACTATAGAAATATTTTTTTCTTATATATTTTTGTAAGCTCGTATTCAAACATCAAAGAGTGATTTTTCTGTGTTTTTTAATATATTTGAAATTAAAAAAGGGAATAGTACAAATATTATGTTAATGCGAATAGCTTTTTAAAATTCAACTGTATTTTTATAGTTAAGAAATGGCTATTATCATTACTACAGCGATCCTCTCTATTCTCCTTCTTGTTCATGATAATGTATTCTTGAAAACAACTGAAATACAAAACATAATATCATTGTCAGTTACCACTTTCAGTTTTTATTTTTGTTATATTATGTTAGTATTTAATTATTGACCTTCAATGTGAGTTCCTTATGTGGTTGTGAAGGTAGAATATTGCTGTTCGGTGGCTGTAACTAGTAGACCAAGAAAATTAATAATAAAACATCCTAAATTTATAACTTTAATTTAACAATTTGGAGTAAATTTGTGTTTTGATTATTATATTTTAAGGTTTTTACTGGGACGATTCAAATAAATTCTAATAAAATTACTTCAAATTAGACAACAAGTTCTATTTACAATCTTAGTAAATAAATATTAGGTATTTGTGGTTTTTTATTCTTGGGAAAATGTAACTTAACCCTCCAATCGGCTATTAGATTTTTCCAAAACTTCTAGTTATTTTTCACCGATTTACAGACACTTTCTCATATAAAACCATACTATGACATTTACTAACTCTTACCATGTCTAGCGCTTTAAAAATTATGTATACTCCATTAATTGATATATTGTAATAAAGGTTAGTACGTATGAGGACCAACACGGCTGAAACCAGACGTGACGCGGTGGCTCAGCAGTAGTGACGCGTTGGCTCAGCAGTAATGATGAGGTGGCTCAGCAGTAGTGACGAGGTGGCTCAGTAGTAGTGACGTGGTGGCTCAGTAGTAGTGGCGTGGTGGCTCAGCAGTAGTGACGTGGTGGCTCAGTAGTATTGACGTGGCGACTTAATAGTAGTGACGTGGTGGCTTAATAGTAGTGACGTGGTGGATCAACAGTAGTAACGTGGTGGTTCAGCATTAGTATTGCATTTTCTCAGCAGTAGTGACGTGGTGGCTCAGTAGTAGTGATGCGGTGGCTCAGCAGTAGTGACGCGGTGGTTAAGCAGCCATGAAGTGGTGGCTCAGCAGTAGTAATGTGGTGGCTCATCAGCCATGACGTGGTGGTTCAGTAGTAGTGACGTGGTGGCTCAGCAGTAGTGGCGTGGTGGATCAGCAGTAGTGACGTGGTGTCTCAGTAGTAGTGACGTGGTGACTCAGTAGTATTGACGTGGTGGCCTAATAGTAGTGACGCGGTTGCTCAGCAGTAGTAATGCGGTGGTTTAGCATTAGTGTTGCGTTTTCTCAGCAGTAGTGACGTGGTGGCTCAGTAGTAGTGATGCGGTGGCTCAGCAGTAGTGACGCGGTGGCTAAGCAGCCATGAAGTGGTGGCTCAGCAGTAGTAATGTGGTGGTTCATCAGACATGACGTGGTGGATCAGCAGTAGTGACGCGGTGGTTTATCAGCCATGAATTGGTGGCTAAGTACTACTACTGAGCCACTACGACGTGGTGGCTCAGTAGTAGTGACGTGGTAAATCAGCAGTAGTGACGTGGTGACTCAGTAGTAGTGACGTGGTGACTCAGTAGTAGTGACGTGGTGGCTCAGTAGTAGTGACGTGGTGACTCAGTAGTATTGACGTGGTGGCTTAATAGTAGTGACGTGGTGGCTCAGCACGCGGTGTTTCAGCATTAGTGTTGCGTTTGCTCAGCAGTCACGACGCGGTGGCTAAGCAGCCATGAAGTGGTGGCTCAGCAGTAGTAATGTGGTGACTCAGCAGCCATGACGTGGTGGATCAGCAGTAGAGACGCTGTGGTTCAGCAGCCATGAAGTGCTGGCTCAGTAGTAGTGACGTGGTGGCTCAGCAGTCGTAACGTGGTGGCTCAGCATTAGTGATGTGGTGGCTCAGCAGTAGTGAAGCGGTGTCTCAGCAGTAGTGACGTGGTAGCTCAGCAGTAGTGACGAGGTGGCTCAGCATTAGTGATGCGGTTGCTCAGCAGTAGTGACGTGGTGGCTTAGCAGCCTTGACGTGGTGGTTTGGCAGCCAGGTCGCGGTGGCTCAGCAGCCGTGCCGTGGTGGCTCAGCAGCCGTGCCGTGGTGGCTCAGCAGCCGTGACGCGGTGGTACAGCAGCCGTGACGCGGTGGTACAGCAGCCGTGACGCGGTGGCACATCAATAGTGACTTGGTGGCTCAGCAGTAAAGCACAGCTGAGTTCTGCCAAGTTGCCACAATACCCAAGATGCTGGTTTACACAGGGAGATGGGAGGGTTCCTCGATATGGACTGGCAATAATCAGGGCTACAGGCGAATCCCAATAGGTGTTAAATAAAGTCCCCAGATGACTATAAATTAAAAAAAAGATATTAATTATTGTGTAATGGTTGCCACCTGTATTTTGGAGTTCATGCAGGGCACTAATAAGGAAGGTTTCCTGCCCCGAATATTTTTATACTAATCAGTAAAAAGACAACAAATAAATTCTGAAAGTAAAGTTAATTTGAACAATACTTTACGATTGAAACAATACTTACAAAATAGAAACACTTTTTTAACATTTGATGTTACAATCTGTATATTACTTTCATGTTAACCAAAGGCGTTACATGAATTAAATTTAAATCATATAAAGCTTTATTTTATTTTGAAACGGAAAACGTGCCAATGAGTTATACTGACAAATTAATTATAATTACTTCATTTCATGGTAAAGGCTCACCTTAGTCAAGATCTCATGAAGGATGCAACAAGTCCAACAAAGTTTGAGGGCTTCAAATCTCAGTCCACTCTACTCTGTCGGCATACACACATAGATGGAACACTTTTACCTGACTCACAAGCAACAATCTCCGAAGAGGACCAAAAGAGATTCCGATTTAGGGATTTTTTTAAGTTTACCTACTATTTATACGATTTTGTTAAAGATTATAGCTAAATATACTATGAAACGAAACCTTATCCCTATTGTAACATAAAGGCTAAATCATTGGAGATATGAACAAATCAAAAATATTCAGTGATTATTTCCTATATAGCAGAAGCAAACGCGTATTGACGTTAAAACATAGAGGGAATTGGGTATAACACTCATTAATGTGACAAATAATTGACGTAACTGTTACTCGTAGGATTTACAGTTTGTTACTCGTACAACAAAAAGTTGTTTTCCATATATGATTTCAGTTTACCCAATCACGAATTTTATAGGAAAAACCTCGAACGTGTTTTATATATGTTTGTAAACATTTTAGTAATATCAGTTGTTTCATACTTCATAGTTTAACAACTGGATCAAACATGTATTTGAGTTACTGATAGAATATAACATCGTATTCATTTTATTTTTCAGTCAGGTTCGTATTTTTTAGAAATAACATTCTATCAATTAAAAATGTAGACGTTGAACAATATACAACAATTGTAAAAACAATAAATGCCCTTAATAATTAGGAATCTATAACTATGCTGCCCACCAAATTAACCAATATAAATTTAACGGAACGTGTTGTTGACAAAAGTTGGGTCAAATAGACTCGGGAGAGTTTATTCGAGATTGAGGTTTCCCTAACCCCACATATCCCAATACCAGGTCTACCAACTTGTTCACCTAACACAGGTCGTTCCACGTCTAACCAACATAAATTGGTCATCACCTCGTAACAATCAACATACTCGATGGATGTGCTTCAATGAGTGATGAGAACAATATTGTTGATTGTGTTTACTGTGTTCTTGCTCCCTAGAGTCCCATCTCAAACTAAATTTCAGTAACAATCCATATTTTAAGTCAATTTTATATATCTTTTATTCTTCATTATCTATAATCTATTATCTTTTAATAATTGTAAGGTTTGGTAGGCAAATTATATTTGCTTTTAGACAATAACTAATACTTATGTAAAATGCATCCTATGTAACCTTTATAGCCAATGTATCTTTCTTTAACCATATCTTTCTTTAACCATTTATCGTTGTACTATTAAATGCTATACCTGTCACTGTATAATCACTAAAGAAAATAAACAAAAATGTTTGTTAAGCCAGGCTAAAGAGTTGCGTTAATTTGAATCATACAAGACCAAACGCTTACACCAATACTTATTTTTTTACAACTTATTTACACGTTATGATTTTGTAGATAATTATTCCAGGTGTTCAAATTGTGGAGACAAAGGGTGAATTTTGGTTTTAAATTAATGTAATTTTTTTGAGCGAGTTTTTTAATGATTACACTCTTTTTAAAAACCTTTTGTGAATGTGTATTTTCAATAGAGAAGCTACCTCTATTTGTACGTAGGGAAAAAGGGAAGGAATATGTCGAACTTAATATGTATGATATGTAAACATCAATGAAGAAGGGGATAGGTTAGGTTAGATAAGGTTCAGATAATACAAAAGAATTGTTATATAATTATGAAGTAAAACAGCAACATAATAAGTGAAATAGCAGTTAAATGTTTTGTGAATAAGAATGGAGGAAAATCACTTGAAGAGAGTGTTCGGAATGGAACCTGTTGATAAGTTATATATTATTTTAAAATAGCTTTACTAAATGAACAAGGACGATTTTATTTTTAAATTAAACAAGCTGAAGGCATCCTCCATGTCTTAATTAACCTGTTCCCTGTTAAATGAACGTGTTGTAAACTAAGTCAAAGGAACAGTGGAACACGAGCACAAGTATTATTGGCTTAAGTACTTTGCCTAAAGGCACACGCGTGACAGAAGACATATTATTTTTATGACAGTTAGTTGTATCTCGAGTACAGAAATACTTTTGCTGTAAAAGTCTGTAAATCTGTTAAGGAATAAAAGTAAAAATGTAACTTAAAATATTTAACTATACTTATATAATATTAACATCCTGTAAAAGAGTTTATAATGTAATTTAGGAACAATTAGTTAAAAATCTTGGTTTGAATTTTAATAATATAACATATAATGTTAAAATTTGATTATAAATTATTGTTCCATACTTATTTTGATATAGTGTATAATCAATTAACAAAGAAGATATCTTCAAATTATTTTGTTTACTACTAATATTTTAATAATAATTTATTCAAGTGATATTTACATGTTACGTTGCATTTGACAAGTTAAAAACAAATGTTAACCTACGTGCTACACGTTTTACACTAAATAATCACTTAAAATATGTAATTTATGATTTACACGTCTTTATCTCATAACTGATACGATGAAACATTTATTTTAACCTAAGGTACAATTTATACGATATGATACAATGTATATTAACATACTTTTATATTGATATAAATTGTAAATATTCAATACACGAAGGACTTAAATTTATTATATATGCTTCGACGTAAAATAAATCTTACACAAACATATTTCAACTAAGAAAATTAATATTGAGTGTACTTTATTTTTATAATTAATTATTTAGTATGATAATACGATATGGAATTTCAGGCTTTATTGTAGCCGTAGAAAGTGATGTCAATATATTCAATTAGGAAATCGCAAAGGACCGATCTCACTATTTGTATTTAAGATAAATATCAGTATTATTATATTTTTCTGCAATATTTTTATTAATTTTGTTTTACATATTTAATAATATTTTAAAAATAACTACTTATACTTTTACCCTACTATATCTAAAGAAATTTTAATTTTGAAATGTGTACCTAAACGAATAACATTTTATAAGGTTCCATTGTTCAATTGTTTACTAAGAGCCAAGTTATTATATTAATAATATTGTGTCAGTTGGATATAACAACGATGATTTTTTTTAATGTCATAACAGTCAACCTGATTAGAATATTTGTGAGTGTGCAAATTACATCTGCTAAATACAAACAATTTTAATTGAACAGTGCACTTAGTGTTTTTTACCAACAACAGATTCAATCGAGGGTTATCAATAGAAGACCACAGGGGAAAAAGGATGAAGGTCCATTTTTTTTCACAAATTGAGGTTACAGTAATTTTGGATTATAAAAACCTGGTATAAAACAGTGCCATAACTGTTTTAGAGAAATAAGATGAGGGTGCCAAGTTATAAGCATTTAAAATATAGCCATGCAGGGGAATAAGGATGAGGGTCCTAGTGAATGTAAGCTAAAAGGATGAAGGTACACAAAGTATTATGTTGGCTGCACTGAGTCAGCTGTCCTTTTCTTTGTGTTGTTAAGGAGATATCAGATGACTGTTAGTTGTGGATATGTTTATTGCTATTGAATGTCGTGTTAACCTCAAGTGATTTGTGATTAATAGTTTCTGTAGTGTAGTCTTTTAAACATGGAGGATGAATTTAATCAGTGTCACAGTAAATCTATACAATCTAAAAAAAGGAAGTCCTTTGGTCGGATGCAGGATGTTGCCAAGAAAATAAGGTTATGTACTCATGAGATTGGTGCGGACTGTAAGTGTTTACGTCTGGAATGTTTTAAAGAAATTACTTTGGAAGAACGAAAAGTGCTAATTTCACGTTTTAATGACATGAAAACGTATGATGAACAATCTCTGTATCTGTGTGGCCTTATTACCTGCCAGCCTGTTGCTCGACATCGCCCTAAAAAGCCTGAAATTGAAGCAGATTTTCATGGCTTCTCTTATTCTTATAAGGTAAGAATAATGAGGAATGGTGAGTTAAAAGAAGTTCCTGTATGCTATAAAGCCTTTTTATCATTACATGGAATTTCCGCCAAGCGGGTAAAAACTTTGCAGAAAGGCCAAAAAACAACAGGAACTGCCCCAAAAGACATGCGTGGAAAACATAGCTCGAGGCCTAACAAAATTTCAGATGTTGAACTAAATAGTGTCATTGAACATATCGGTTCTTTCAAAGGGAGGAAATCCCATAACAGCCTAAAGAAATCCCAAAAACTGTACCTACCGGAAGAACTGAACATTAAGAAAATGTTTGAAATTTTTAAAGAAAAATATCCAGGAGTAAAGGTTTCCTATGAAAAATACAGGGAGTTGTTTAATACAAAATTTAACATAGGCTTTGGGTATCCGAGGTCTGACACATGCAGCTTTTGTGATCAGCACAAAGTGCAAGTGGAAGCTTTGAATTCTAAGCTAGCAGATCCCAGCAACGACGATTCAACAAAGCTCCATTAAAATTCAGAGTTAGTGAAAATGAAAACTCAAAAAGAGGTACATTTAAGAAAAAGTGAAGCTTTTTACAATCGGAAGCGATTAGAAAAATTGAAATCTCAAAAATACAAAACTAAGGCTGCTATTACAATGGATTTTCAAAAGAATTTAAATGTTCCGAACATAAGTACGAATGATGCTTACTACAGAAGAAAACTTTCATTCTTTATGTTTAATATTCATCAGCTATGTGATTCAAAATCTTTTTTTTACGTATCCAGAAACATCAGGAAAAAAGGGTGCTGATGAAGTATGCTCATTTTTATGGGACTACGTGTGCAATCATTTAGCCACAGATGTACAAGACCTAACAATATTTTGCGATTCGTTTGGAGGACAAAACAAAAACTATACTGTTTTTAGGATGCTGCACTATATTGTTCATTATATAAAACGCCTAAATAGCATCACTGTAGTGTTTCCAATTCGAGGTCATTCGTACCTTGAGTGCGACAAGAACATGGGTCTTATAAATCATAAGAGTTTAGTGGAACTACCTCAACAGTGGAATGATGTTGTGCAAAGCTTACGTTCTAAGCCAAAACCTTTTGTTGTAATAAATTGTGAAAATCAAAACATTTTAAAGGCTGGACATCATTTCTTTCCACATATTATGTCAAGAAATGTCCATTTAAAAGTAGGCCGATACGAGAAATCAAAATTGTTAAAGAACATCCCCGAATGATCATTCACAGGAGCTCGTACAACGGTTATTTCGAACAGAGTATCATTACTATGCCAAAAAGAAAACAGCTATCATTGCCAGAAGGACAATTTAATTTACCTCCACTTGCCTATGATGGTCTTCTACCCATATCAAAGAGCAAGTATGACGATCTGCAGCACCTCAAGAAATTTTGTTCCTTGAATAATCAAGAGTACTATGATAAAGTACTGTTTGCGCCTGTGCCGTGAGTATTTGGACCCTCATCCTTCTTGTACTGATTCTCTGGACATTCATCTTTATTGCTATGTTTATTATGTATCATTTAAGTATATATGTATTTTATCGCTATTGGTTAAAATTTTATATGTCTTTTAATTATTGGCCTAAAACCATAACAAAATTGTTGACAGTAAACTTTGGTCTCCTTTTTTTTGTATAATATTTATAAAGTTAAGAAGGGTTTCAAAAATAAAATTGTATATTTCTCGAAGGTTGTGTGTTTGGACCTTCATCCTTTTTCCCCTGTGGTCTTCGTTTAGTAAATCAACCGTTTAATAACTATAATTATAATTATGTAATTTACATTACTTCATTTCAGGTAGTATCTGACAAAAACATTGTGGTACATTTCAACACACTCATTTAAACTGTTTCGTTCAACTTAACTAAATCATAGATTCCAAAGTTCAATCTACGAGAGAGAGTTAGCATTGAAATCCCAGATAAACTTCACAAGTTAATGTACTTTTGAATTTCCGTTACCGTAGCTCCATTTACCTTTATGACTCTCTTACAACACTTTTAAAAAGAGTGATGTTACAGTATAAAAGATATATATTTACATTATCTTTACCACTGTTCTAATGCACTGGTACATGATGGATGGTACATGAGAGTTAATTTGTTAAAATTATAAACAACGGCGTCCACATGTGATTCAGGTACATGGCTGTATTGCGGTTCTTGCATCAAAATTTATATGAAGGCACTCCAGTGCTGTAGATTGATTTGTCTTTCAATATGGGTTTTTCTTGTCTATGTCGTATCTGAAAAACAAATTAATTTAGAGGATAGTTTTGAGGTTAAACTATCTTTAAACGTAAATGTATATTACGTTTATGTAAATAAATAAATAAATAAATTACATTTCATACGCTATCTGCTTGATTTTCTTGGTAGAATTTAATGATAATTACACTATTTTGATTGTTATCATAGTGCAAATTATTACTGTATTAGTAATAATTAATTGTGTTCAATATTCATGGTGAAATAAACGCACTACTTCTCTCCAATTTATAAGAATATAATATACACATATATTGATTTAAAAGTTGTATATAGTATGTAAAGCTTTTTATATTATACTGAGCCAGTATATTTTCACTTTCGTCTCAGCTGAGTTAATGCAATTTTTTAAAGTAAAAGATACAATATTTTAATGCTTATAAATATGTGCAGCTTTAATTTATTTATTTTAATTTTATCATTTTATTTACAACAACAAGTTTTTTACAGTACATGAATTACCCGTACAAGTAATCATGATATTCAATTTTACCCATAAACTTTTTCAACAATTTTCTATCCGATTTTTTTACAAACAACTAGCTGACCAGACAGGCGTTGCCCTGTCTTATTCATGAGTATTCAATGTGAATTAGAATTAATAAATATAAAAATATTTTAATAAAACATTCTTTATTGAAATGCTTTTTTGTACACAACATTTTCAGTTTTTTCTGGGCCTAAATAAATAATGATGATGGTTTTCCAACTCGAGAACAGGCAACATACAACTGCCCCCGGGAAAAACATGGATTTTCCAGATTATTTACAGATTTTGATTGCCCTTGTCATTTATTTATAGACATGACAAATGCGAGTTGAATAGAAAATTTTAATCTTTTAAAATCAAATGGCACGTCGTTAGGAATTATGGGAATATGTGGGATCAAAAAGGTTTCACCTTTGAAAGTTACATTCAAAATGTTGGCTTCAATGACATTGTTCATTAATTTTTTCACTGTAAGCCTATTGCCATTACAAAGCCTTGGTGAGTTAATATTCCGGCTTACCGGTTAAGACAATGATTACCACACCAACTTTCAATTGCAGATTATGAGGTGGTAACCCGGGCAATTCATGTGAATTTAAACATTCTGTGGGATAGTTGACTACATTATCTGTGTTGGTGACAGAATAAACAGACTTTTATGTTATCAGATCGCCAGCTATCTTATTTTAAAATTTAAATTTCATCAATTTTTTTGCAGCCAATATAAAATGTCATCATTGTAATTCTGTGCAAGGTTTGGGAATACCATTTCGATGAGTTCAGCCTTAGACCCAGCTAATTAATACAAATTCTTAGGCAATGTAATGTATCCTGACGATCCGACAACAGGAATTCTGCCATTCCTGTCGAGCAGTTGTTTTGAATATATCTCTCTAGATCGGTCAATCTGTATTCTATTCGCATGTTCATGTTTAATTTAGACAGTTTAAATTAGACAGTTTAAAACCCACATTACGTTCATAGGCTGGTGTTGATAATAGGATTACTGGTAGTGTTTGTCGAAGATCACCTGCCTAAAGTATCATAGCACCACCAAACAGGTTTTTGTTGTTTCGTAAATTTTGCATCGCGCATTCTAATCCTCTAAAGATTTATTGTGTGCTGTTGTGCATTCATCCCAAATGGTCAGTTTCTTTGCTGTAACACTGTAGTCGTTGCAGAATTCTTTGAAATATTGCAAGTTGGAGTTTCAGTTGTTTGCATGTTCATCGGCAGCTTGAGTGCTTAATGAGTTGTTCGACCACCTTCCAATAATGTAGCTGCAATACCTGATGAGGCAAGTCCAAGTGCAGTTTCATTTTGTGATCAAATTGTTGATAAAACCAATGATATTAAAAAAGTTTCGAGTCCCACCTGGAGCATCTAAGAAATTAATACAACCAGTTCTTTCGTTCACTCCTTTCACAATTGTCTCGTAAGCATATTTAAATTTGCAAACATTTATAATCACTATCTGGTATTGGTAATAATTCTTACAATTCTTACATATGAGACGCCGACACAACGTTGTTGGTATTTTAAGGTGAATATGAATGATTATATGAGTGTAGGTTGAGTGTGGATGAATGTAGTCTGGTTACTATCTGAGTTCAACTGTTCCTCAGAAAGGGCAATTTGTAGGGCAACTAAGGGACCTACAGCTTTACGTGGAATCCGAACCACGTAGTGCTGGTCTGATTTTCAGCTAATTGACAAGCCTGATACTCAGTTATCTCCCCCACACAACATCCGCACAATGACTACCAACCAACAAGGACACCCCAGACTTCTCTAGTAGTGTCCACGCCGATAGCAACCACTGAGCGGACGCCATGTCGGTATTAAGAGGACCGAGCATCCAACCTATCACCTACAATCTCCCAAGCACTTTGTCCCCAAGTAGCTGGGTTACAGCACTGCGCCACCAGTGCCGACGAATAAGGAATCTGTTCTATTTATATTTGATCCTGAATCTTGAACGTAGGCATAAATAGAACTTTTGTTACACCAAATTATGTCATTTGAAAGCAATTATTGTATTGCTGAATATGAGTAAAAAATGTCTAGAATCTGGCCCATTTTAAGAAACCAATGTCTGAAGCGGCTCTGATGGAGGAACTAATGGTTTCAATTTAACTTTTCCACAAGCGGAACACAATCCTAGGGCTAATTTTTAAACTTTATTGCCTTGCAATGTGGACACACAATGTTCATTGCCACAACAGAAACGATGGGCAGTAAACAGTAATCGGTTGCCACGCTGTAACTGAACGCAGCTCGATGGGGATTAAACGCAACATTTCTCTGTTGTTGGCTTCACGTTGCTCATCACTGTGACTTGCTCGTATGTATAATTAACTGGTTTGTAGCATTAGTTCTGCGATCTAAGTTGGTACGTCTAACAGGTGGTATTTCAATTACCAAAATTAAACAAAATATGATAAACTTAAAATAGACCATTTAAGACCGTGAAACATCTTCTAATAAAAATAACTGAACAAACTGAACATAATAATAAAAAAATCTATTTACCTGAACATATGGTGTTTCCTTCCACTCATGGAATTTGCTAAAGTGTATATGAAACACAATGTAAACAAATAAATACCCTTATAAAAATTATACATACTGTAACCCATACGATGGACGGGATTATAATATAAATAGCATTGACATAATTGCATTGCATTCAGGCCAAAATGAATATATTGTATGAAATGTTGGTAAATACTTTAATGTAAAATTACTTTATTTACCAACATTTCATACAGAATATTACCGAACATATAATAGATGTTTGTATAAACAAGTACAAACAGTTTCAAAATGTCCTTTCATTTGTTTTGTTTGCAAACAAATCAAACTATAAAACTCTTCAGTTGATTTTCCAAAATGTTCCAACTTCCTCCACATTTTTTAAAATTTTCCTATCTTCATAAACATTCTACGAATAGTTAATTACCTTTAATTATTAGATTAATTAACTTTAGATTTCCTTCGTCTTTAAAAAAAAGACGAAGGAAATCTGTTAAGGCGTTGTCAAGTGTTGTATTGACAACGAATTTCAGGTACTCATTTTTATATATAAAGATATAACTCATTAATAAAGAAATATCCAGGACTTTATTTTAACCTTCATTTATTTAACATTAGTATTTGAAATGTCGCTGACCAATAATCATTTGAGGCCTGCAGGGACAGTGGATAACGACTAATTTATATCTTACAGTTACACATTTTAATCTTTACATTTCTACCAATCTATTTAACTGTAATAAAGTATATAAAACTAAAACACTCTAATGATGAAAATCCTGATAAGATACTGGGGTCTCAATCAGATATTGAATAATCTATTAATAATTGCTTATCTACATTACAAAACTTGACCTACAATTATTATTTTTCCAATTGCTGTGAAAAAAATGCACACTGCACTAATTAAAATTCCATCGCCAACCATGTGTCCTGAAAATAACTGTGGGGTATTAGAGTTTACAAAAGAAATATACTCATTCAGTTAATTCTGTCCTATATAAAACTAATCCTCCAGTAAAATTTACTCTGATAGAACAACATTTTGCAATTAGTAACATTTTGAAGGTTTTTGCTGTAAAAGCTTTGCCTAGATATATATACAACTCGGTTCAGTCTTAAACTTTTAAACAACTAAACATTTTGGTGTTTTTTAATTATATTATAATTAGGAACATATTTAAAATTATAAAATAAAAAAGATTTATGAATCAAAACTGGGTTGAAATACAATTTAAAAACAATCTTGAAATTAATTTTGAAACATCAGAATTGACACAATTTAACCTTTATTTCCAAATAAGAAAACTTCATAACATTTAATTAATTTATATATGTGATAAAAATGTATTTCTAAACCAAAAAAACATTTCAATACAACTTTTATGGTGAAATCATGATTTAAATGTAGTATAATTGTATATAGTTGCAATAATCAACTTTATATGTAAATATTTAGCATTATATTTACTATATAAAGCCCTTTTAGTGTTGAAAAAAATTTAAAATAATAATAATGAAAGTAAATTTGTTCAGTCACGAGAGAGACAAGCTATTCTGATGACGTCATTAGCCAAGAAGACAAGTATTTCTTCTTCTACTGAGTTTTTCACCCACTGATCTTGTGTCTCAATATCGCTTGGATTCGTAGTCTTCCAAATAAACTAAATCAAGTGATTTTCATATGTATTATATAATGAATAATATGTACCTAGTGATAAAAAAAATTATAATCCCTTAATAATCTATTTTTAACAATATTTTACTCTGAATAATTATAAAGTATATTTATATATCTATTTAAATACAAAGCATATTTACTAGTCAATTTATGAGTTATACTTTCTATTATGTTTATAAATTTTCTTTATAAAAGATTCAATATTAACTTTTACCTTTTAAATGAATAATAAAACTGCTGATAAATTATATTTATAAATACTGTAAATTACTTGCTTTAAATCTAGTAAATAGTTTAAAGATTTTCTACTAATTTTTATGACAGAGAAATATATGCCTACACACAATAATACGCCATCCATAAACTCAATTCGAGTCTCTTATAACATTAAAAAAACTATTTGTTACCTCCTAACGATATTCAAGCAATATTACATCGATTACTTATTGATATACATGTTCAGGTTTAAATCGAAATAAATAATCATGCTCTCAAGTAATGTGTGAATATTACAAGTGATATCTTACGTTCTAAGTACGTCTAAGACTGACCTGACGTCATGTTAATGGTTTCCAGTAATAAAGGAGTCTAGTTTATTTGTGTTTGGTGAGTTCACATGGCGTCTAGAAGAGAAACGAAAAGTCAACGGAAAATAAGATCATACTATAGGTGGTTCAGATTCCACCTAAATATGTAGATCATCTGTTCATGCAATGAATGTTTGTGGACTATAATCAACTCTTGCGTTGATACCGAATGACGTATGGTAAGTCCCACATAACAATTAATATTATATACATTATGTACACTAAGTATTAAACTACAATATTCAGTCGTATATATTGTTGTTGACCTTTTCTCTGTCAATTAATATTATCATACAATATTAAAATAAGTAAAATAAAATAAGAAAAATACATAAATTAAAGTTTATTAATAGGATAAAATAATGTATATGGTCTACATTTATGACAACTCTAGAACCGCAATTAATAGATAATTTTGTTCAAAAAATCATCAACATCGCTCGACAAGAATTTTTAAAAAGTCCTTTTGATTCTGGAAAACGCATTCTTTTTTCTTAACTAGTTCAACTACTTCGATAAAAAACGTGATTATTATTAATATATTTGTTTAGCCTAAATGGTGCAGGTTTAAATCCCTACACATTGTTTTTGGTGTTTATCAGCAATTAACAATCCTATGATAAATTGATATTTACACGAAAGTAATATAATTATTAAACGTTAAAAATTAATTTACAATAGTTTGATATATATGTTTACTCTTTATTTTATAAATCTTACTAACCAAATAAGCGCACACGAAGGTTATAAACATTTAATCCACGTATAAATATTCTTTAAATTGATCAATATTTTGTTTTGATTTTTCAAGGGGTTTATCAATTGTAAATTTTAGAATATTTACTAGTGGGAGTGTGTAATTCAAAATACTGAACAGCTCCTAATCCCTCCGAGAGTTCAACTACTTGACATTTCAACTTGAGGAAACAATTTGCTACATCTAAGTGGTTCATCAATTATAACTCGTACAATATGTGTCATTGATAGAATGTAACTAACAATGCTGTAACTTTCAACCCCTTATGGTGTTCAACTACTTGACATCTCTACGTAAGAATACTGTTTGCAACGTTTAAGTGGTTCATAGATTGTAACTTGTACAATAGGCGTCAGTGACATAATGAAACTCATAATGCTGTACAGCTTCAAGCCTTTCCGAGGGTTCATCTTCTTGACATCTCAAATTTGGGAAACAATTTGGACGCCTAAGTTGTTCATCGATTGTAACTTGTACAGTAGATATCAGTTATAGAATGTAACTCACAATGCTGTACAACTCCCAACCCTCTGGGTTCAACTACTTGACATCTCTACGTAAGGAAACAATTTGTAACGTCTAAGTCGTTCGTCGATTGTAACTTGTACAATAGGTGTCGGTAAAAGAATTTAACTCACAATGCTTTAAAAATACCAACCCTCTGAGGGTTCAACTACTTGACATCTTAAATTGACAATACTATTTATGACGTCTAAGTGGTTCATGAATAGTAACTTGGACAGTAAATGTCGGTTGTAGAATGTAACTCACAATGCTGAACAACTCCCAACCCCTCCGAGGGTTCAACTACTTGACATCTCTACATGAAGAAAATATTTGCAACGTTTAAGTGGTTCATCGATTGTAACTTGTACAATATGTGTCAGCGATAGAATGTAACTCAAAATACTGTACAATTCTTAACCTCTCCGCAGGTGCAACTAATTGAAATCTCTACTTGAAAAACCTATTAGTGACGTCTAAGTCATTTATCGGTTGTAACTTGTACAGTAGAATTCAGGTAAAGAATGTAACTCACGATGATGTACAATTCACAACCTCTCCGAGGGTTCAACTACTTGACATCTTAAATTTAGGAAACTATTTACGACGTCTAAGTGGTTCATCGATTGTTACTTGTATCTCGAATATCTCTCTTTTATAAGTTATATTCCCTAAATTCAAGTCAATCAAATACAATACAATTTTGACCTTACATATAATACAAAATAAATCATAATTATATCAATGTGTAAAAGAAAAGAAAAATACTATTATTGTATAATTTTTTTATATTAAATTTCCGGTTATACCTAAACATGTAAGTACTATTTAGTATAATTCAAATTTATTTAATTTGTTGACACTATCAATTGCATATAAAACTCGTGCGTAGTATTATTATTTGTTTTGAGAAAAAATACAAAATAAATTTTTATATTTAATAAAAAATAAGGTTATCAATTGCATATAACACTCGTGCGTAGTATTATTATTTGTTTTGAGAAAAAATACAAAATAAATTTTTTTTATTTAAAAAAAAATAAGGTTATTAAAGAATAATATAAGAAAACTGTTTGTTACAAAACTTGTTTGTTACATTACACTATTAAATAAATAAAGCATTTAACTTCATTCATATTTTGATCAAATGCAAATTTTTTATTTCAATGTCATATGAAATGAATATTTATGCGATATATATAGCATTGGGTGCCATTTCCCTGTCCCAATTTAGGCAAGTTGGTCTCACTAATCTTTGAGGCGTTTTAATTTTGTATTTTTTCACTAAACTACTCCGTTAGTAGAAAACTTCTAAACAAGCGGACATTATGATATTTTGGGAAGTAGCCCTCAACGAGTGAAGTGAGTCTACATACAAAATTAGTCTAATGGACTTATTTTTAAAAATACAATAAACAGTTTTTATCAATTATGAAGGAATGGATGCAATAGCGACTTACATATCCCCAAAACGTATAATGGAAAGCCACTTACAAAGTTATTCACATCCAATTCCATCATAGAAATGGAAAATGATGAGACTTGTTGTGATATCTCATGGCAATAAAGAAGTGGAGGACTATATTGGCAGGTAAAAAATACCACTTCCTTTGGAGTCCATGGCGTTTCCTCTTACGTCACTGTAAAGTGATTGGATAGAAGAGTGATCCTAAAGTATTGTTGGACAAACATCCTCTGTAGTACACAAACAAGTTTCTTATCTTTTCCAAATAATATTGAAAAGGTTCATTTTTCATAATAAACTAGATAGAATTTAGAGAACAGTAAACTATTTATGTTCCCCTTATATTTCACAACAGTTCTGACATTTTGCATAAATCTTTTTGGAGTATTTTAAATATACACACAGAATTATTTTATTTTTGTCTTGAACAATAATATAAACCATGTTAATTACTTCATTAAATGTTTTGTATTTTATTTAAGAAAAATGTTTATTGAATTTATAAAATATGAATTATAACTTTTTCAAATGCTTATTGTAAAACCAATTAATTGATCTTAAGTTACTTTTATTTTGATTAATATCAGCAAGAGAGATTTTAAGATGGCTGAGAACATCAATAATATATAATTTCATATACTAATATTAGACACATATATTTTGTAATTTTATATAAATTATGAATTTCATTGCTGTTGGTTTTAAACTGGGGAGACTTTATCACAAACTCGTGACATAAAGTTTTCCAACTTACGATCTTTTATACGAATCGTATATTCACGTTGTATAAACAAATCGCAAACTTTTTTCACTTTTATTTACTCTTGGATTTGTTTACCTCTTTTCATGTCATGTAATCATTCCCTGAATTTTTTGGTAATAAGCCTAATGACGTCACTGGTTAACAACCGACGCCAAATGGAGTGAAGTACTGATTTTTTCATTTATATAAATGACCAGTCATTGATCTTCGAGGTAAAACTTAAGCAACGGAGATTACTTCAAAAGCTACCGATGTTTAATTTATTAATTTCAAAGTAACTGTAGAACAGGGTTTTCTTAAGATCGTTTAACATTTTACTTTGTATCTTACATTTATTTGTACTGTGCATATTATTCTATAGGTGTTTCCTTTAGGGCAAATTTAATTATCTACTGCTTCTTTAGAAATGTTACCATGGAATTCTTCTTTCAAATAAGAATAACAATTGGAGAAGTTCTACGTGATATTCATTCGTAACATTTACAAAACATGATTAGTCTAATTCTTCCTGAATTCAATCTATTAAAACATTTATTTTGATTATTTTTCTGTTGTCAAAATAAACATTTGTAGGAATTTATAATTTACCTAAATTCAGTAAAAGGATAATTTATTATTTGTTTTAATAATTATTGATTTTTTTCAAATTTATTACTACTACAGTATAAGATTAGGTGGGTCTTTAGATTTTGTGATCCATTGATGTGCGATGTCCATTCTTCTAAGTTGAGAGCTATTGCAGTTTGCAGGGTATTGACACACATACAGTGGTAATGACCCACCCGCCCACCCATACACCCCAACATAGTACTGTCGTAGGTTAGGTTAGGCCAGGAATGGTAAAATAAAGATTTTAAAATTAATATAATTTATAAATTAGAGGAAATTATTGTATTGGTAATACTACTTCTGTGACATTTGTAGGGATATCATAAATCAAATCATTATTTATAGGACACCACACAAACAGATGTATGCATTTAAGTAAGTCTTATAGATCTTATATTTGTACTTTTTACAAAAATAATATAATACAGAGGTGTGGACCCACCCACCCATACACGTAAGGAGGTACTGACTCACCCATACACGTACAGTGGTACTGACACACTCATCCATGCACGGAGGTACTGACCCACCCATACACGTACGATTATACTGACAAACCCACACACGTATCGTGATACTGACCTACCCATACACGTACCATAGTACTAACCCACCCATATACGTAAGAAGATACTGACCCACCCATACACGTACAGTGGTATGGGCCCATCTATCCACGTACGGTGGTACTAACCCACCCACCCACGTAACATAGTACTAACCTACTCATATACATAAGGAGGTAATGACCCAACCATACATGTAAAGTGGTATGGAACCATCAATCAACGTACGGTGGTACTGACCCACCCATAAACTAACATAGTACTAACCCACCCATATACGTAAGGAGGTACTGACCCATCCATACCCGTACAGTGGTATAGACCCATCTATCCACGTACGATGGTACTGACCCACCCATACATGTAACATAAAATAATAATAAAATATAAAAAATGCCTTTATTGTGCAAGCATATTTCAGTTTGAACAACTATTGTCAATCTTAAATTTAAATTAATAATAAAATTAATAACAATAGTTACACAACAGCAAAAACACTTTGCTTATCTAAATAGGCCCTGGTTTTAACAGCTCCTTCATTTTTATTTTAAAATTAGCAACAGACATAGTACTAACCTACCCATATCCATAACATAAGGAGGTACTGATCCACCCATACACATACAGTAGTATGGACCCATCTATCCACGTACAGTGGTACTCTCACATATGTACACGTACAGTGGTATGGACCCATCTATACACGTACGGTGGTACTGAACCGCCCATCCACGTACGATAATACTGACCAACCCATACACATACGATGGTACTACTGACCCACCCATACACGTGTGGTGGTACTGATAAATCCATACACATACGATGGTAGGAATCATCCATGGCTCATACTTGGGTAGGAACTCATACTTGGGATGACGTTAAGTCGGTGTTTCTACTCTACTTCAATCACTTGATATCTTCATCCTGAGAATGGAAAAGATCTAAAAAAATAAGTAAGTTTTGTCAACGAGTAATATTAACACGAAAGACAGTATTAGCAAACATTTTCAAGAAGGCATTCAAATTGTGAAAATCAGTTGGGCATAGAACATTGAAGGACTGTGAGTTAATCCGTGTAGACTAAACTTTCTTAAACCTTGCTGCAAGGCATAAGTTAAATGCTTGTGGGCATTGTGCGTGGAGGAATGTTTTGCGTCTAGAACAATGTCTAAATCACTGAGTATCTTTGTAACAGTAAATAAACCCCTATAACTTATAGTTAAATGTGCAAGCAAATCTGTATCAGTTTTGTGAGAAGAATTAGTTATAAAACTTACCAAAAGTCGTTGGTCCTTTGATGGTGACAGTCAACAACAGCTGGTGTGAAGTTATCAGAAAACCAAGTTAATGCTGGGATCAGAATGGGTCAAAAGTGTTGCATTAACATGGTGATCCTTACAGGAATAACACGTCTCTACAATGTTTAACGTCTAACGGATTACTAACTGATCACAACGAGAAGTAGCAAGGGTTTCGTATATCAAAACTGTTGCATTAACATGGTGATCCTTACAGGAATAACACGTCTCTACAATGTTTAACGTCTAACGGATTACTAACTGATCACAACGAGAAGTAGTAAGGGTTTCGTATATCAAAACTGTTGCATTAACATGGTGATCCTTACAGGGATAAAACGTCTCTACAATGTTTAACGTCTAACTGATTACTAACTGATCACAACGAGAAGTAGTTAGGGTTTAGTATATCAAAACTGTTGCATTAACATGGTGATCCTTACAGGGATAACACGTCTCTACAATGTTTAACGTCTAACTGATTACTAACTGATCACAACGAGAAGTAGTAAGGGTTTTGTATATCAAAACTGTTGCATTAACATGGTGATCCTTACAGGGATAACACGTCTCTACAATGTTTAGCGTCTAACTGATTACTAACTGATCACAACGAGAAGTAGTTAGGGTTTAGTATATCAAAACTGTTGCATTAACATGGTGATCCTTACAGGGATAACACGTCTCTACAATGTTTAACGTCTAACTGATTACTAACTGATCACAACGAGAAGTAGTAAGGGTTTCGTATATCAAAACTGTTGCATTAACATGGTGATCCTTACAGGGATAACATGTCTCTACAATATTTAACGTCTAACTGATTACTAACTGATTACAACGAGAAGTATCAAGGGTTTTGTATATTAAAACTTGTTGAATGCCCCAAAAGACAACAATCGGCAACAAAATTTTTATTTTCAAGGAATTTACCCATAATTGCAGTGGAAGGACAAGGAAAATCACGAGGGGGCATAAACATTCAGTACTTTTTCAATACCAGGAGAAGAGACTTAGGATCTGCTATTATATCCTAAGAAGGCTATTTAAGGGAACTCTTTAAATCATTGAAGATCAATAGAGCAATAATCAATTAAAATATAACTCGAAAAGAAAAACACAATGAAATTAATTGCTATCATTTGAAAAAGAATCAAAATATAAGCGTATCAGAAATCTATTTCACGTAGGAACTCTTTAATAAAGCATTGTACTATTTCCATTATAATCGTTTGACAACATTTCAATATTAAAAATTGAATAGTATTTTTAATGTAATCTAAATATTTAAACAAAATATGGAATAATTAAAAATGTTAACCTCTATACCAAAGGCAATCTTATTTTCGTTCAGTTCACTACTTATAAAACATATAATAACAAAGTAACATAAAACCACTGACCTATCTCTTTACATTGACCACATATTCCCATTTCTACATTTACAAGGAGCATGATATATGTAAAGGACGTGGGGTTGTATAAGCCAAGAGAGGTATTATACAATTCTCTTCGCTCATATTTAATAAAGCTCATTTCTTTACATTGGCCACAGTCATGTTCCCATTCATTACCATGCAGCTACAAGGAGTATGATATATATAAAGGACGTTGGGTCCTACAAGCCAATAAAGGTATTATACAATTCTCTTTGCTCATATTTAACTCCTTTACCAGAATGAAATGGTCTTGAATATATAATAAACATACTTTTAACATTTATAACTATGACAATATAAGTTGACATTGTTTATTATTCATTTATCTCATTGAAATACTTTTGCCTCGTTTCATCTGATCAACAGTTACAACATAACCTCATTTAAAATAAATATTCATTAAACTGACCAAAACCACCCTACAAAATAATCTTAATAAACTATAGATATTAAAGTTTACAATTTAATGATAATCTCATGTATTTATCAAGTGTTTACGCTTTTATATTTCAACGTATTTTTTTTAATAATAAGGATAATGTTTTTGGATGATCCTATGTGAAGGGGACATGGGCTATCTTAAGAATATAACTACAATAATGTAGTTAATAAGAATTTAAAGTAATACGAAAATCTATTGCTGCTTCATTTTTTAAACTACAATTGTGCACCCAAACTATTAGTCAAAATACTTTTGTAAGCATACAATCAGTAACAACCATATTATGAACTAAATCTGACTCTTTGGAGCATAATAAAACAATAGTATCCGATCTATGCGTTTAAACTAACTCTTGTGAGCATAACAAATCAGTAGTACATAAACTATACGTTCAAACTTACTCTTGTGCGTATACCAATTCAGTAGTACCTGACATATCCATCCAGACTCACTCTTGTGAGCGCACACAATCAGTAGTACATAAACTATGTGTTCAAACTTACTCTTGTGCGTGTACCAATTCAGTAGTAGTACTTGAAATATCCATCTAGAATTACTCTTGTGAGCGCACACAATCAGTAGTACATAAACTATGTGTTCAAACTTACTCTTGTGCGTGTACCAATTCAGTAGTAGTACTTGAAATATCCATCCAGAATTACTCTTGTGAGTGCACACAATCAGTAGTACCTAAACTATACGTTCAAACTTACTCTTGAGCGTATACCAAATCAGTAGTAGTACCTGAAATATCTATCCAGACTCACTTTTGTGAGCGCACATAATCGGTAGTACATAAACTATACGTTCAAATGTATTCTTATGCGTATACCAATTCAGTAGTAGTACTTGAAATATCCACCCAGACTTACTCTTGTGAGCGCACACAATCAGTAGTACATAAACTATACGTTCAAACTTACTCTTGTGCGTATACCAATTCAGTAGTACTTGAAATATCCATCCAGACTTACTCTTGTGAGCGCACAAAATCAGTAGTACCTAAACTATGCGTTCAAACTCACTCTTCTGAGTGTATCAATTCAGTAGTACCTGAAATATCCGTTCATACGTATTCAGTGAGAACAATAACCCAAACTATGCGTTAAAACGTTTTAGTGAACATGTGAAAATATTAGTACCCGAACTACATGTAAAGAAACACTCCTGTGAGCATACTAGAGTAGTAGTGTCCGAATGATGCGCGAAAACCATTTATTGTAATTGTACTAAATTATTAGTATAGTTAAGAATTTCTAAATTTAAGGTCTATGTCCCTCTAATTATAAGAAAACAAAGCACAGTATACTGTAGGTATATCCTACAATGTTTACATACTCTATTATCATTTTATGTTCTTCTGATTTATAACATTTTTATACAACAAGTAAATAATGAAAGGTAAATGTTATTTTGCGTTTGAGGGTGGTAAGTTAAATGTTATAATCTATTTGGGTGGTGACCACAGCTCATTAATTCATGTACAAGTTTAAACACTTATCTAGTGTACGTGACACATAACAACTGTAAAGTTTGCTTTAATTTTAAAACACTTTCGTTTTCTCATCTACTCTGTCTCATAGAAGGGTAATTCGCATAAATATAAGAGCTTTCTGAAGTGTAAACAATTTTGAATGACATTATTTTCTCATAAAACATATTTTAATTATATTTAAAGCTTATTTAAATAATTTCAGTAATTTCAGAAAATGTATAAAACGTTCTACAACTGTAAATAATACTACCAAACCATTTTTTATACTTTTTTATCATTACAACCTATAAATTAGTTTATAGCAGATATTACTTTTTTATGTAAGTCTCTAATAATTAGACAAGTTTTATTTAATTTATGACGCAACATTTATAGTAAGTAATTAAATAACACGCTTGTATAACCTATATTCCTACTTACCTTGTAAAAGATCAAAATATATGACTTTTTTTTTTATTTCGACCCCTATGTGGTTGAGTACATGATCAATACTCATAGACATACACATTAAAAGAGTTTTAAATAATCAGATGCTGTAAAATAGTATTGCAATCATCACACAACTCTCTAAATGGTCGTTTTTATACAAAACTATAGTATGCATAGTCAGTTCTATGCATAGTAGCACAGAAATAAACAGTTAAATTTGTTTCGGTTCAATAATAAACACCCCATTCATAAAAAAGTTTAAATTGAGTGAAAAATATCACAGCCAATTAGAATATTACATATATTAAAAAAATGGGAAGAACATCAAGAGATGTGTATTTAAGGGTGGATATAGGAATATTCCACTATCAACTGTAATGAATGTGACTAGAGAAAGTTTTCAAAACTGAAGTGTTCCAAGGTCAGTTGGAAAAATGGAACAAAATAAAAATTAATGTTTAGTTGACTTTATCAGTTAATCTACGAATTAAATTACTGTATTGGTTTTAAAAATTATAGTGTTTATAGTATAGGTTTTCAAGTTTTTATTACTTGTTTGTAAATGCACCATAAACTGAAGTTGAAACTATTGAATTTCTTACACGAAAATATTTTACGATTCACTATAATAAATGTTTCCACAAGAAAATTGGAGGTAAACATTTTATCATTAACATTTTGTTTAAAATAAAGCTAAATACTTGAGATTTTTACTTTCATTATAATTTAATTTAAATAGTTTATAATGTTTGCTTTAATGTACATTTTATTTTAATATTTTAGTACTAAAATTTAGGCATTCAATTTACAAATTTTTTATGATATATATGCAATTGTCTCACTAAACAAGTAAAAAAGATTGCCAATCTGATAATTTCTGTTAATTACATCAACGACTTACTCAAACAAATAAATAATATGTATAAATATAAAATAGAGACACGTATTTCCTAAAAGCTACATCTGAGGTTTTCGACTCCGACCAAGCACATTTCTGTGTTAAAACAATATGCTGGAGCAGCGGAAATCAATTTCCGCTACCTCAATCATTTCCGTCTCTACGACCTCTTTAATGTATAAAGATATTTTTCTGTTAACGTAATAACACATTAAATACGGAAATCATACTAACTATACGTGGTTTTATTTATGTGTAAGTTTAAACAAATGTAAGTGTCTCACTTTATATCCCCATATTAACATTATAAGTTGAATTACTGTATCTTGATTAAATAAGATAAATTAAGTACTGGTTATTTACTTTCATTATAATTGTAAAAAACAATATGTTATGCTATTGATTGAGCTTAAATAATAGTTTTATTTCTATGGACGATGAGTTTATTAAAAATACGTATTGAATTTATTTTTACACCGGAAATAAAACATCTATGGCTTTTGGTTTAATTGATAGTTGTGTGCAGAATATCCTAGCAAAATAAAATACGAGGCTGACTAAGACATAACGACAGTAAAGAACTTTATCTTGAAATTGGACTTTCTAATATTAGTTTATAAAATGCTATCATACGTTTGTTTAATATTCAGTAGTAATTTTATGGATTTATAACTGACTTTCTATAAGTACTATGAACTTAAATTTGAAAATTTGCATTTCTCACTAACTATTAACTAACAACTAGGCTATTTACTAATTAATTTACATTAGCTTCATGAACTAACTGTCTAAAGCTTTATAATAATAGATTTGTTGGAAAATCATTGTCCTGTAGTTGTATTTAAATAATCTACTGCTAAAATTAAGAGCATTTTAAAAATGATTATTGTAAGCGATCCTAAATTAAAATACCATTTCTATTTCATTTTGTTAACATTTTACTTTTATAAATATAAAATTCTGGATATTTATTGATTTTAATTTTCTTATTTTATTTCTTTATTTTTTTGTATTGAATAACTTATGAAATTAACTTTATAATTAATTGACCAATCGATACTCACCATGTTCAGACATCCAAATTGTTCATGCAGGCTTTACAATATAACTACTGCAGGATATCAAAGCAATAAGTCACTATTGTATTCAACAATGTTTATAACTAAACTTATTATTGCTCTAATTGATATTTGCCCTGTTCAGCCAGCCGTAGTATTCTAGTCATTATAATAAAATGACATCAGGCTATCGGTTCACTAAGATTTTCAGATTGAATTTTGTCTATAGCAAAATTGTTTATTGCACAAATCGAAACTTCGATTGCAGCCAGCCGTAGTGTTCATCCAGCCATTATATTATAATGACAATCGACCATCGAGTCACGACACCTATTTCACATTTGTCGTATATTTCCATCTCTGGCACCAATAATTTGTCATTTAAGATTTGTTAACAGAAATTTAACATCACTTAGATAGTTTTAAATACTCAGGTGCTGTGAAATGATGTTGCAGCCATCACATGATTCTATAAATTGTCTATAAACAAAACTAAAGTATTCATAGTCCCACATAAAAAAGAAATAAACCAATTACTTTTTGTCAATTTCACTATTAAACACACCATTAAAAAAAATAAATTTATTAAAACTATAGTAGCCAATTAGAATAATATATAAATTTAAAGCTTGTTTCTTAACTGATATATATTATTTTAAAATTGTCATCGATAGATAAAGAAAACTAACGTAAAAAAATAATCACTGCGTTTAAAAATAATCCCGTTTTTAAGTTTATGTACAAAATTGATTTAAGTTAAATCAAAAATAAAACTGCAATATTAAGATCATATTGAATCACATAAAATATTTGGGTTTATGTGATTTTATAATACATCAGGACATACATGGATGGCAACGTAGGAATTATCCGATAGACGATATAATATTTTTATTTTAAATCCAATGTGTCGAGTGTACCGTCACAGGGACCACCTTGCTAAATCGTCTATTAATTAATTGGTGGAGAAAGACCACAATGCTGAAGGCAGCCTTAATTACTGGAGACGGAAATTGATACGAGATCGGTCATGAGACTGCGGGGAGTTTATACAAACAATGGATCATATAGTTACAGAACTCTTTGAAATAATTCAGGGAGGTATTAGCTGGTATTCAAAAATATTAATCAGGGGTTGAGATTATATACCCTTGAAATATAAATAATTGAAATTAATATACCACTTTATTTAAATTAAATAAGGTGGGTTAGTATGTTGTATTTAGCTCTGTGACAGGAGATTAATTTGAAGCTTTTTACTTATTTTTATTTTAATACGGACTAATTAGTATAAACCGGCGTTAAACAAACTTGTAAGGCCTAATACAAGTTAGAACGAGTGACGGCTGACAAGATTACGTTCAATTTATATATTTGTATGTTTTTATGTTTATTATAAAATAACAACTGTGTGGTTTTACTCATTTAAGTAAACAATATGTAAAAGCATAAAAATTTAAATAACGAGTCTCCTTTGTGTTTACCATTTTACTGTGTTTAAGATTATGAGTACAAATTTCAAATTAATGTGTACCGTTACACAATATTATACTGTACTAACATAAATGCCAAAATGCATTGCGATTATAAAACTGATTATTAAATAGTTATGTAATCTACAATTTTCAATGTATATACTACTTAAACACTAATTTAGCCTTTTTATCTAAAAACCGAACATAAACATTGATTTGTTTCATTATTTAGCATTAAGTAGTTTAATAATCAAATGTTATTTTTAATCGTGTTTGAAAAAGAATGAATGCATAAACCTCTTTTAAATATATGGGTTTATAAGCAATCATTCTGATTGTATTCGTAAATATTACTGTTTTATTTCCACATTTACCTACGGTATCAAAATTATCAAAATTACATAAATATTTAATGTTTTTATCTTTTCTATTTTAAATTAAATTTTTACATATTATTCATGTGTTCTGTTAAAATAAACTCAGGTGGCTGATAAAATACAACACAATATATAAAACAAATTTTATTTTAGAAGAACACAATAACAACAATGAATACAATTCATCCGAAATAAGGAATTTTACGTGCATAGTTTGTACTTCTTAATATTATACTAATTTTATAAGAGTTTTAACTTGTTTAGTTAAAATGTAAGTCTGTGTCAGTTCACTTGATTATTCTCAAATTCATCTCCATATCAATTATTTATCCTCATAATTATGCAACCCGTAAGCCCAATAACACCATTAAACTTTGTAAATCCTTAAATACATTATGTGTGAACAAATACAGTCAAAGAACAACAGATAAGGAACTAAACAATTTAAACTCGTTATGCTTATGAATTTGATTTACATTCGGTGATACGAGTATCTATATCAGTGAATTACCGAATGACAGCTGGAAAGGTCATGCGATCATTCAGCATTCAGCAACCATATAATGGTTGACAGTTCTCTTGTATTATCGATGTTACGAATTCTATTAGTTTTACAATCGATGATACGAATATCGATAGCAGTGAATTACCGCATGACAGCTGGACAGGTCATCCAATCATTGAACATTCACCAGTTACCAACCGTCTAATGGACCGTCCTCCTGTATTATCGAGGCTGACCAATCAGTTTTACAATCGATGATACGAATATCGATAGCAGTGAATTACCGCATGACAGCTGGAGAGGTCATCCGATCATTGAACATTCACCAGTTACCAACCAGCTAATGGACCGTCCTACTGTAATATCCAGGCTAACCTATCAGTTTTGCTGTAGGTGATCAGAGTTTCGATAGCAGTGAACTACCGAATGTCAGCTGGATTGTTTATACGATCGTTGAACATTCACCAGGTACCACCTTTCTTATGCACTGTCCTACTGTAGCATCTAGACTAACAAATTACTTATGTTGTTGTGTTATTTTTTTTCCATCCAAATAGATTCAACATGTATCCAACAAAATACAATTACACCGTACTTATAAATTAAATTTTTTAGAAAATTAAAAGGGATTTGTTTTTGTAAGGTTAATATTAATTAGTTAAAAATCATGAACATTTGTGGGACCACTACTGTATATTGCATATTTACCAAGTGATGTAAACATATTTATCCATATCGTAAGCAATACCAATATAGCAATGTAGACGCACTATCATGCCTTGCATGCTAAACATGTATTTTTAAATATACAAATGTATATTCTAATAGGTAGAGATTTATAAAATTAATTATATGCTTAAAATAGATAATACGCAGTTTACCTGACCTTTATTTTGTTCACCCTTTACAAATATTCACTATCTTTAGTAAACACCTTCAAAGAAAGCTTAGACTGAAAGCTTACATTATTCACTACTTAATGTATGAAAGAGAGGGATGGAATATTTGATGTTTCACCGAATGTTGACGTTTCCTCTTCAATAAGACACCTTACACACACTGATGTTCTGTAGATAAAATATTTATGGAGGTTCTGGGATTGAGAAATAGAACATTAATTTCCAAGTACATCACATACTGAATTCTACCTTGTTTATATTGACGTAATGAAATAAGTTGGAAAATATAAAAAATGTAATAGATGTGTTATTGTAAATGTTTCTTTAAAATTATATGTCAGTTTTCCTAGTCCCTTGTTAATAGTTAAACTTAAGAACTATTAAAGTTAAGAAATTTCATTGACGAACTAAAAAAAGTCAAAAATGTATTAATCTGTAAAAAAGTATATTTTCTGTCAAGAGTATATTAAAAATAATATTTATTTAATAACATTCATAAGTTTACAACAATGCTTGTTGTATTACGATCAGCTGAGATGGAGAATCATGACTCTCATACTCCGAAGCCTTAGATACATTGTCTTCGTGCAAATAGTCAATGTAATTTCGTGTGAAAATAAGTTGAATTCATATTTATAACATTACACAACAGATTTAGGTTATGTCAAGACAAATTAGCCGAGGCTGTATTTTCTTTTTTACCCCCAATCTCATACATTAAATTAATTGAAATTAAACTTTTTTTGTTTTAACTAACAAAACAAAGGTTGACAAAATATCAGTCTATTTGGCTTCGAGAAAAAAACTACTTTTTTTACAATTTCCTTAAGCAGATTACGTAGTTTTTCCTCCTTTTATAAACTTTTTATAATTTTTATTTCTTTATTATTATTTTTTTTAATTTTATATCTTTAATAATATTGTATTACGTTTATCTTTCAAATTCGTTTAAATTCTAAGTTTAATAACAACCTGTTAAGTTTGTTTAGTAATTTTACTATCAAGTTACTAGTATAGTATCAAATGTTCTAGGTTAAATAAAATTAACTATACTAAATACTGTAAGGATGAAACTCGTGATAAAATATGAATGCCATTCTCTCATTCAGTTATTGGCTAGAGATATATAATATCTCTACATATGGTTGTGTAACATCTATTATGTACATTTCAAATAATTAAATATATTTATGTGTCAGTCATTCTATTTCTTATATTAAAAAATAGCTATTCTTCAACATATTTACATACGACATCTAAACCATGATGAAGTAGTTTTTGTTGGTACGCTCTCTTAATTAACTATTTTATGCATCACAACAGTTAAATTTATTTTAAAAGTGAGTATTTTTTATATATTTATTTAATTAAAGTAGCATTTTTTATTTTATGATATTTTAAATGGTTTTTAATGTTGTTTAAGAGGAAAAATATTAATAATGTCACTATTATTTTTTGTCCAAACTAGGTAAATAAGGAATCATAGACATTTTTTTAAAATTTGCAAAAAGTTATGCACCTAGGAATTTTTTTTATTGAAAATTTTCGTAAAATTTGGTATAGAATATAAAATAGGCGCCACTTTAAAACTGATAAAATTTTTGGTAAATTATAGTGGTTAATAATTTAAACGTTTATTAAGAATCTCAAACCTATAATTAAAACCGTTTAGGTGTTATAAATATATAAAAAGGGAAAAAACACCTACACACGGAGAAGAAGTAAACAAAGCGGGATAGGATATATGTTTATATAACCTATTTTGCTTATTTTGACCAAATAAATCACAAAATATATTATTTCCTTAAATTTTTCAATCACTCTATAGTTAGATGATTCTTTTCTGGCTACCAATTGTTTCCTTAACTATCAGACACACAGACTATTCAAGGTTGTACAAAATATAATGGTTAACTAAAGAGTTTCCTTTAATAAATGCTATAAGATACCTGAAATATTAACTGGAAACACTTTAATCACATGCTAGAATATTCTAATATAAACAAGAAACAGAACTGTCATACTAGAAAATTTAACAACGTATAGAACCTAATAAGTTGGAAACTCAATCTGATGTAGCTTATCAAACCATGCCCCACAGAGAGAGGGGTAGAGCTTTCCCAAAATGACATATGGTCTAAAATATTAAAATAAGTAAATAATTTACATTAAGTAAATTAAATTAGAGTTTTATTCCAAACAACATACTTTAATTTGTATTTAAAAATTTGTGGCTTATCAAATAAAGCAATCAATACAAACATGTAAGGTTATTTGACCGATATTTATTCACAACAACTTACGAACACCATAAAAAGAACCCTTAATTTACTTGTTTACTGCAGGGATGATATCTTACAAATAAACATTTACTGTTACTTCAAGGATTTCGTAATTTATTTAAAATAAAATGTTATAACATAACTATAGTAATTGGGTCAAAATCGGGTGTGTGACCGCAAAAGGTTTTTTTCTTGTTAGAACAGCAAAGAATGTTAGAGCTGTTAGGACAGTTTTAGAGTTGAATAGAGAAACATTCTATCCTAACCTAACGTTAACCTAACCTAACCCAAGCTGATCAAGGTTGCTAACCAAGCTGATCAAGGTTGCTATTCAAACTGATTAAGGTTATACCCAAACTGATTAAGGTTACTACCCAAGCTGATTAAGGTTACTACCCAAGCTGATTAAGGTTACTACCCAAGCTGATTAAGGTTACTACCCAAGCTGATTAAGGTTACTACCCAAGCTGATTAAGGTTACTACCCAAACTGATTAAGGTTACTACCCAAGCTGATCAAGGTTGCTACCCAAACTGATTAAGGTTACTACCCAAGTTTATGTATGTAATGACCTTTATTTTGTTCACCCTTTACAAATATTCACTATCTTTAGTAAACACCTTCAGAGAAAGCTTAGACTGAAAGCTTACATTATTCACTACTTAATGTATGAAAGAGAGGGATGGGATATTTGATGTTTCACCGAATGTTGACGTTTCCTCTTCAATAAGACACCTTACACACACTGATGTTCTGTAGATAAAATATTTATGGAGGTTCTGGGATTGAGAAATAGAACATTCATTTCCAAGTACATTACATACTGAATTCTACCTTGTTTATATTGATGTAATGAAATAAGTTGGAAAGTATAAACAATTTTATAGATGTGTTATTGTACATATTTCTTTAAATTTGTATGTCAGTTTTCATAGTCCCTTGTTAATAGTTAAACTTAAGAACTATAAAAGTTAAGAAATTTCATTGACTAACTAAAAAAAAAGTCAAAATGTATTAATTTGTAAAAAAATATATTTTCTATCAAAAGTATATTAAAAATAATATTTATTTAATAATATTCGTAAGTTTACAACAATGCTTGTTGTATTGCGATTAGCTGAGATGGAGAATCATGACTCTCACACTCCGAAGCCTTAGATACATTGTCTTCGTGCAAATAGTCAATGTAATTTCGTGTGAAAATAAGTTGAATTCATATTTATAACATTACACAACAGATTTAGGTTATGTCAAGACAAATTAGCCGAGGCTGTATTTTCTTTTTTACCCCCAATCTCATACATTAAATTAATTGAAATTAAACTTTTTTTGTTTTAACTAACAAAACAAAGGTTGACAAAATATCAGTCTATTTGGCTTCGAGAAAAAAACTACTTTTTTTACAATTTCCTTAAGCAGATTACGTAGTTTTTCCTCCTTTTATAAACTTTTTATAATTTTTATTTCTTTATTATTATTTTTTTTAATTTTATATCTTTAATAATATTGTATTACGTTTATCTTTCAAATTCGTTTAAATTCTAAGTTTAATAACAACCTGTTAAGTTTGTTTAGTAATTTTACTATCAAGTTACTAGTATAGTATCAAATGTTCTAGGTTAAATAAAATTAACTATACTAAATACTGTAAGGATGAAACTCGTGATAAAATATGAATGCCATTCTCTCATTCAGTTATTGGCTAGAGATATATAATATCTCTACATATGGTTGTGTAACATCTATTATGTACATTTCAAATAATTAAATATATTTATGTGTCAGTCATTCTATTTCTTATATTAAAAAATAGCTATTCTTCAACATATTTACATACGACATCTAAACCATGATGAAGTAGTTTTTGTTGGTACGCTCTCTTAATTAACTATTTTATGCATCACAACAGTTAAATTTATTTTAAAAGTGAGTATTTTTTATATATTTATATAAATAAAGTAGTATTTTTGATTTTATGATATTTTAAATGGTTTGTAATGTTTTTTAAGAGGAAAAATATTAATAATGTCACTATTATTTTTTGTACAAACAAGGTAAATAAGGAATCATAGACATTTTTTTAAAATTTGCAAAAAGTTATGCACCTAGGAATTTTTTTTATTGAAAATTTTCGTAAAATTTGGTATAGAATATAAAATAGGCGCCACTTTAAAACTGATAAAATTTTTGGTAAATTATAGTGGTTAATAATTTAAACGTTTATTAAGAATCTCAAACCTATAATTAAAACCGTTTAGGTGTTATAAATATATAAAAAGGGAAAAAACACCTACACACGGAGAAGAAGTAAACAAAGCGGGATAGGATATATGTTTATATAACCTATTTTGCTTATTTTGACCAAATAAATCACAAAATATATTATTTCCTTAAATTTTTCAATCACTCTATAGTTAGATGATTCTTTTCTGGCTACCAATTGTTTCCTTAACTATCAGACACACAGACTATTCAAGGTTGTACAAAATATAATGGTTAACTAAAGAGTTTCCTTTAATAAATGCTATAAGATACCTGAAATATTAACTGGAAACACTTTAATCACATGCTAGAATATTCTAATATAAACAAGAAACAGAACTGTCATACTAGAAAATTTAACAACGTATAGAACCTAATAAGTTGGAAACTCAATCTGATGTAGCTTATCAAACCATGCCCCACAGAGAGAGGGGTAGAGCTTTCCCAAAATGACATATGGTCTAAAATATTAAAATAAGTAAATAATTTACATTAAGTAAATTAAATTAGAGTTTTATTCCAAACAACATACTTTAATTTGTATTTAAAAATTTGTGGCTTATCAAATAAAGCAATCAATACAAACATGTAAGGTTATTTGACCGATATTTATTCACAACAACTTACGAACACCATAAAAAGAACCCTTAATTTACTTGTTTACTGCAGGGATGATATCTTACAAATAAACATTTACTGTTACTTCAAGGATTTCGTAATTTATTTAAAATAAAATGTTATAACATAACTATAGTAATTGGGTCAAAATCGGGTGTGTGACCGCAAAAGGTTTTTTTCTTGTTAGAACAGCAAAGAATGTTAGAGCTGTTAGGACAGTTTTAGAGTTGAATAGAGAAACATTCTATCCTAACCTAACGTTAACCTAACCTAACCCAAGCTGATCAAGGTTGCTAACCAAGCTGATCAAGGTTGCTATTCAAACTGATTAAGGTTATACCCAAACTGATTAAGGTTACTACCCAAGCTGATTAAGGTTACTACCCAAGCTGATTAAGGTTACTACCCAAGCTGATTAAGGTTACTACCCAAGCTGATTAAGGTTACTACCCAAGCTGATTAAGGTTACTACCCAAGCTGATTAAGGTTACTACCCAAGCTGATCAAGGTTACTACCCAAGCTGATTAAGGTTACTACCCAAACTGATTAAGGTTACTACCCAAGCTGATTAAGGTTACTACCGAAACTGATTAAGGTTACTACCCAAGCTGATTAAGGTTACTACCCAAGCTGATTAAGGTTACTACCCAAGCTGATTAAGGTTGCTACCCAAACTGATTAAGGTTACTACCCAAGCTGATTAAGGTTACTACCCAAGCTGATTAAGGTTACTACCCAAACTGATTAAGGTTAATACCCAAGCTGATCAAGATTGCTACCCAAACTGATTAAGGTTACTACCCAAGCTGATTAAGGTTACTACCCAAGCTGATTAAGGTTACTACCCAAGCTGATCATGGGTGCTACCCAAACTGCTCACGGGTGCTACCCAAGCTGATTAAGGTTACTACCCAAGCTGATTAAGGTTACTACCCAAGCTGATCACGGGTGCTATACAAGCTGATTAAGGTTACTACCCAAACTGATTAATGTTCCTACCCAAGCTGATCAAGGGTGCTACCGAAGCTGATCACAGGTGCTACCCAAACTGATCACGGGTGCTAGCCAAGCTGATTAAGGTTACTACCCAAACTAATCACGAATGCTACCGAAGCTAATCATGGGAGCTACCCAAGCTCGCCTGTTCAAGTACTGTCCTACGATGTAAAACGGATGGTGCAGTAGCCAATTCCGAAGTAACGTCTTCAGCTTCTCTGGACTTGAATTCTTGATTTCAGCTGGTAGATGGTTGAACAGTTAAGCCACTACATAGGAAGGTTTACCTTCATATCTTCTGCTATGATGCTTGCAGGCTAAAATCAGTGGCATTCCAAGTAAAGTGCTGGTGGAAATCATCATTCCGAGGTGCCAACTTCAAGGATATACGTATTTACTACTGTTAGGTATCTCCTGGTCCACAAAAGCCTGTCTGCCACTTGCTCTCCACTACAAGTCAGTCATCACACGAACAACCTTTTTCTGCAAGACTAACACTCATTGAATATTGTATAGAGCAGTGGCACCCCAGAGCAGTGGCCTATTCCATATCTAATATGGCTGTCTAGTAGTGTGAAATAGGCTGTTTTAACTGCCTCAAGTTTGCTGACAGCTTTGACGCATCTTAGAGCATAGATGCCACGGCTTAATTTCTGACAGAGGTTTTCGACGTGTTCTTTCCATTTGAGGTTGGAGTCTAATGCAATTTAAAGGTGTTTAATGGATTCAATGGATGAATTATAGGTTGGCACTCGAAACGTGTGGGGGTGTCCCCCAGTATAAACGTGATTGCTGTAAATGAAGATTTAATTCAATTTAGTTCACATTGAATACCACTGTAACTAACGTTAGCAGGCAGTTGCCTATACCACCATACGTGTATGAGCGTATGTGTCAATACGAGTATGAGAGGAAACTATTGCTAATTAAATACAAGGAAACCTTACAATAATTTTAAAACATTTTTTATTATTGAAACAGAACAGTCGCTGGAGAAAAGGAGAGCAATATCATACCACACTTTATCACAAAATGGAGCAGAATTTAATTCACTAAAGCTTCATTCAACCGTCAGCCCAGTTGTGGCCCTCCACAATCCGAAACTTTAGCCACTGAGCTATCCACTATTACAAATTACCCACCCACCCAACCATACACTTTAGGTGGTACTTACGTAATTACATACGTGGTATTGGCATGTGTATGGGGGCGGGCCAATATCATGTGAATTATGTGATTACTTGCAGTAGTAGCTTTAATTATATGTCCAATAACATGTATGTAAGGTTGGTTCATAATACCATATGAAGGGAAGGTTCATAATACCATATATGAAGGGAATACCATATAATACCATATATTTATTATTTTGATACCTATCTTGGAGTTTAATAAATTATTTTCAATACGATAAAATATAAAGAAAACTATAATACATTAAATAAACAACGTTATAACTATTTAATATAATATGTGTTAAACGTACCTTTACATAAACTTTAGGCACGCGAACTACGTACGTTCAACTCAAATTAAAAGAGGAGGGTTAATAGTAACAAACTACATTAAACCACTGATTGACAGCCAGTTTAACTTGAGCCTTAATCGTAACAATGTCAGGAACACTGCAATCCACATGTAAATTGTGATTAGTGCATGTCCTGTTAGGACATGCTGCTCCATTACTTGTTCATCTGCCTGATGATTCTAATAAAAGAACGTTTAGCTAGAGAACGTAACAAATATAGTTACAAGCATAAAACAGAATCGTAGAGTGCATTAGGTTAGGTAGAATTTAGTTTTTGAAAGTAGTAGTAGCGCAATGTAGAGTACCTAATTGGCTAAAATAAAAACCTGATCCACCAATTCATTTAATTTCCTTCCAAGTTTATTTTAATCGTTATGTTGCAACAAAACTATCCTAACATAAACCAGTTGCTTTTACAACCAATCTATAGCCCTAATAAGAGGTTGAAACTAAAACCCACGTCAATTCCACATTTACATTGCCTAACCCTACATATTAGCTCCCCCTTGGAAGTTTGTAATTTATATTTGTTACTTTAAACATTTTTACCGTTAATGTATGTAACGTAAATAAAATTATCCCAAACTTATATATTAGGTGTTCCTGAAAGTTTCATATTTATTTTCATTTGTTTACATTTATTTAAAATATATTAATTGGTTATTTATAAAAATCATATAAGTAAATAAATCAATGAAAGGGAATTCAAATTTACTTTAAAGTGATCTTTGATAAATTGGAAACAGAAAATATGATTTTTCACAAATATGAAGTTACAAATCTCTAGTTATTTATGAGATTTAGAAACTGTAAATTATATATTTGTCTAGATTTAAAATTCAACAACTTAAAATATCTAAACATTTATCTTGAAGTAATATCATAAGGAATATTAATTTGTTATCCTACAGAATATTGAAATATAATATTTTTAAAGTTTAAAGGGTGTTCTCTCAATATTCATGCTGTATGATCCTGAGTGTTACCTAATACTTACATAACATGTTGCATATTCTGTTGAATATTTATAATATAAGTTAATAAATATATCTCATTGCATATTAGTGCCAACTTCTTTGTTGCAAAGTATAGGTGTGTGAAATGTAAGTGGATATTTAGGGGAAAAAATAGTAGAGAAGACCAATAGACTGAATTGGCCCAATATATCAAGGTGGACTCTCAACGGAAAGACAGGGAATGGTGTTATTTGTCGAAGGCAAGACTTTTTTACTATATTTTATGTAAAAGATATGAGAACTAAACATTACTTAAAATAATTGTTATAGTTACCCGTCTTATATTTATTGAAATTTATATTTTAGAGGGAATTTGGTAAAAAATATTGGTACGACAAAGAACATTATTCTAATAGTAATAGTTTGATGTTTTTGTAATTTCCAATCAAATTCATTTTAAATTCGTATTATTATTTAATTGTTTTAAGGTTTAACAATTACAAACCAAATAGTAAGAGACCATACTATTTTCTCTATTCTTGGATATTATGAAAAGTAGATATAAGGTAAAGACAATATAGATATTTGTTATTATTATTATAGTATCAAATAAATAAATAACGGTTGCCGATTGATTTTCAAAATACTTTTTCTTCGTGTAATTTTTTGTATTAAACGTTAAGATCTATTTTATAATTATAGGAAAGGAATATAAACTCAATACTCTAAAATATTTTTATAAAGTTTAAAAAAATTGGCTCAGACCAAACTTGATACCACACAGGGAGAAACTGAAAGGGTATTGAATACTATGGACATGGTTTATTCACATTCTTTTTTATGTAAAATTAGTTTCTATCCACTCAAACTTTAAATGTATCTGGCAGTGAAAATTAATGACATAATAATCACACTTATATTTACGAAGGTCTACCAATGCCACTCAGAATTAGATTTTATTTATAATTTCATAAAAGTATATCTGAAAAACACAAATACAACTTTTTAATAAATATATGTATTTAATAATATGATTATTGAGAATAGTAACATAAAATTGTATTAGTATTTTGTAAGTGATATAATTTCTAAGTTAGTAATTATTAAACATTATAAGGCTGAAATATTTATGATAAAGATATATTGCACATAAATATAGTTATGTTTAATATCGAGTTACAAATAAATATCTAATTGTTATGATACAAAAAAAATAAATTGGGTGTGCGTCGGACAACACGGTGGAAGTTATACTTCTTTGGCCATTCTCATACACCCACTCACGCACACAAACAGACAGGATATATAAATGAAATATAAGACATTTTTCAATATTATTCAATATATTTATCTTCAATATATTAGACGTGACTTCATTATTATATTATACACCTATATTATCATTATCAGTAATTTCTTCGATTAAATTTCTTCGATTAACAATCGATTAATCGATAGTTCTTAAAAATTTGTTCTTACTTTTCAGCGTGACGCGGTTTCTCGACCAACATCCCATCCCAAAGTGTCTAACGGGCACAAAGAATTATAACTTCAAAAAAAAATAAAAAAATAAAATGTACTTTAATAATAGTGATGTAAAGATTTGTGAAAAACTTCAAGTCAGTCAGTTAACTTAATTTATTAAATTAACTGTAAAAAACACTATAAGACAGACACAAGCCTACAATAAATGGTGTAGATTCATAAACAATGTAAATATTTCCTCTTAGTTAAGTGTAGAATCCAAAAAAAAAACTACAGACAATGCAATATTTTTGTGAACGTATATATCATAACATATAAAACATATTTTATTGAATTTTACTCTATAATAAATTGTTGTGCAAGTAAAAATTAACAATCACATTTACACTTTTCTGTGTCATTATTGAAGAATTGAATCAATTAATCAAAAAATATGAGCTGGATAAACACATCTATAATATAAATAAAAGTTCTGAATAAAATAAAATTTTTTGAAACGAAATAAATATATGCATATTATTTTATGTAATTAACTGCTAGCATTAAAAAAATAATAATTTGCATTTAGAATGCTAGGATTAAATATTTTATACTATATATGTACAATTGGTATTAATAAAATAGAGAAAAAATATAGAGAAAATAGGTAGTGTCTCTGCACCTTGTTTTTGACTAACGTTTTCACTATATCACGACACGTTTGTAGTAGGTGGAGTTTGTTATAGGATGGCCAATGTATTTCGAGTAAAGTGAAAATGAGGCAAGGCTTGGGGAAATGCTTGCCATTAATATTAAGAGGAGGGAAAATTATTGAAGCTTATTTTAGCACTTAGCTTAACAGCGTCTACTTAATCTAAAAGCATACGAAGTATTATTATTAGCGAATTTTAATCAATTTCCTTTTTTTAGTAAACCTAATTAGGCAATAAAGAATATAATTTGGATTTTACTCTTAAATACTTTATTTTGGGACTGTGATGGAGTTTTGTACATAGTTACACAGTCTTAATGTTAGAAAATATTTCATAATTTTTAACAATTAGTTAACCAATAAGTTTTGAAATACGAAATATTTCTAAAAACTTCCATACATTATAAAGAATTATGGATTGTAGGTAATATATGTGAATGAGTTAGTTAAGTAGACCAGTAAAGAAAAAAAGAAGAAAAAAATACACAGGAATGAAAGAAGAAAAAATAAAAATAAATATATATCACGACAAAAACGTCTTGATGACGTCTTTATGCACACCTCATGTACGTCGATGGGTGATCGACAACCAAATTTTGTAAAACCTACGTTTCTACTGAGCCATCCACCAACCCTAAGTAAATAATTACTAAGTAGGTTTTTTGGAAGGGAATATTAAAGACTTACAAATCTCTAACGCAATGCAGTTGACTTTTTTTGGGCTGAACCGGTATGAATTCCAAATACTAATGAAAAAATAAGTATGCAAGAAAATAATTTGCAATTTTTTAAACATTTGTAATAATATCAGGCAATTTTAATGCTTCCTACATTTTTCATAGTAAGACAATGGAACTACTTATAAATAAAACAGTGTTGTTTGATTTAATCTTATTTTGTTTCTGGGGTCAAGGAATAAAGCTAACGAATGTATATATGTGGTTTTGTAGAGCTCTGACTATCATAAGGACACATACTTCCTAAAGTTTATTGAAGATATTTGGGTGGACGTTTCCGTAAAGGACATATTCTGATCGTTACATCTAGTGAATATACACTGGATTTATAAAAAAAAAAAAATTTTATCAGTGTCTTTAAGGGTTAACTATAATATATTCGATACCAGTAAAATATAATAAATAGAAACAAGTTTCAGTACTTAGAATTCTCATTGAGGCTTGTTAATAAAATCTCATAAAGTCTGCTTTGAGGTATAACGTACAATATGTCACCCACAAATATTTACATGAGATTTTACATTTATATAAGTGCACTTTCATGTTGTGTAGGGGTGGGTTGAGGGATATAATTACCCTAAGTCTAAGTGTATGTGTAAGTCGGGAAGACACACATACCACTTAAGTCACCTTGCACTCTATGGGATATCTTGCAAAATGAGGAGATTCGTAGTTGATAGGGTCTTTTTGAACTTTCTGAGAAGTGCCTCTTTTGAATTTTTTGGGAGGAGTTGTATTGGATTTCACTGGACAAATATCGTCTTTTACTAGTTATAATGGAGATATTTCTTATAGCAAGTTTGATTTTGATAACGTTATTGATTGATTTATTATTTATTGATAACGTGATATGATGATGAACTGCAACATTTTCACATAATTGATGTGAAGGATTCATTTAAAAATCACGTGACCAGAAGCTACATGTTCGTTGTTGAATATAAAAAAGTATTCAAGAGAAAATATTTTTTAAACGAATAATTAACGGATAATATATGTCTTATAGAACACACAAAATAAAATTGTTAGTAAGAAAATGTAGATAATATAATGCAAAAAGCTAGGGGAGGGTGTGGGCACATCATGTTAGAGTGTACCGTTGGTTAGCACCAATCTCCAGATATGTTACCCATTGTATTTTGTTTATCAAATACTAGTGATATTTTACTTGTTTTTCACATTCATATTTTTACGTTAAAGTATAATTTTTAAAAGTAACTTAGAGGTGAACTATAAAATATAAATAACACAAATAGTGAAGTGAGGTTCGGATGTAAATTGAGTGGACATTGCTCTCTGCTGCATCCAGCGAAAATAAATTATTCAACTAATGCAACTATGATGTATATCCTGTCGTGTGATACCAGTTCTGGACTCTAAATATTTTTAGTTTCTACAATATGCAGTGATTCTATGTATTTAATTTAGTTACCATTATATATTTATATAAATAAATATATTTTAACGTATACTTTATACAAATTTTCCCAATTATTTCTCACAAAAATATTATTGTCATAATATTTTTTTGAATTTGATGCAGTCAACTAAAATTACTTTGTTTTATGAAATTAGTTCTAATTAAAAACAAAGTAATAAGTTATTGAACGCTGTTGTTAGCTTCAATTGTGTACGTGAAATAAGCCTCTTGAATATAAGTTATATTTACGTGTTATTATTTCATATTTTTTATCAACGTTGTTTATGTATCAAATTACATAATATTTAAAGGTACAACATATGATTAGGTGACTAGTTACTAATCCATCTAATATTTATAAATATTTAAATAAAGTAACCAAGACTAAATTGTATGATAGTTATAACTTACATGTAAAACAAACATCTAAAACGTTAAAGATTTATAAATCATTTCAAAAGTGAATATGGTGTATATCACATCCTATTCTCTAATTAAAAAATTTCGTTCTTATTAACTGTAGAATGATGCAACATAATAATACTGGCTTTATAAAGAATATTTTTCTGTATATGACATAAATGTGTAAAATGAAATTGCTATATTTGCTTTGGTTAAACCATACAACACTGTCCCTAGACTTTCGGTTCTCCTAATATAACAGTTATATTTAATATTTGGTTATAATGAAAGTAGGTAAAACCACATTATAAATAACCCTAACATATTCACTGCTCCAGAAAAATATGCAACACCTATTAAAAAAAGCTGCTTATTTTTCCAACCATAAACTAAATCCCCTTAACTGTGACCCTTTTTGTAGTGATGTAAGGCTAACTTCCTTGGGCAGATGCTGGTGGTATGAACTCAAAGTTCCAGTACAGTTTGTATTGTGTGCCAAGAGCTTGGATGCTAAAGGATACCTGTTATAATAAATATACTTTAATAAGCTGTGGTCGATGCCAAATTTGTGTCTCATCAAGTGCACAACTACTTCTTATGTGTGAAATTCTCCAGAAAGCTCACGATATTTGCTGGAAAATAGTATAAAAGATTATAACAATTGTTAATTGTTGCATTATAATTAAATTAGAAAATTGTATTTAGAAAATGTTAAATTTTATAAGAACTGAGAGGTTTAGGAGTTTGTTTTGTTTTCCAAAAGTTTTCGATATAAAAACTCCAAGTTTTGAGAAAAATTCAGGATCTTCCCCTTCCAAATAAAAAAGGAGTTTTTTCCCATTAAAATAGTTAAATAACCAGCACTTTCACGTTTGTTAATTTCCTGTCAATTTCATGTGACATGTTTTCTGAAGGCAACATGTTTGGTGAGCCTTACCTGTTCAGATGTCCTGGTTTAGAGGGTTCTAATTGGTTGGTTCAGCTTCTAGAGTTAGGTGGGGGTAAGTCCGTTGGGGGAAGCGTGCGGCCGTTTCAGTCAGTTTTTCAATAACTGTCTGAGTGTGACCATGTTCGTTTCACTTTCGAGTACACGGCGACTTGTACTGTTTCGGTTTTCTTTGACCGTTGCGGCAATTTTTCTGTAGTTCGCTGGTGAGTGATTGTGTGAATGCCGGTTGAGCTTTGTTGTGGTCAATTTTGGATTCGAAACCTCCAAGACAGCTACATAAGTAATTTTGACAAGTTTTATTTAGTTAGAGATTTTCAGTAGGGTTTTAGTAGATAGGGTAAGATCCGCCAAGCATGCGCGGTTAAACTTGTTTCTGGATTGAAGTCACTCTTCTAGTGAAAAATTTTTGGAGTATTTTGATTTTCTTTGTCTTGCAGTTTAAACTTTGTAAGAAAAAGGAAAAATGTATCAAGTCACTAAAAGCTGGTTATTTCTTTTGGTTCCAAATCTCCCGGAGGCAATTTAAAGAATTTAGACAATTTTTAAACAATTTTAAAACAATTTAAGAAAAGTAAATTTTAGACAATTTTAAGTTCATTTGGAGAACCTTAACACTTTTGAATTTTGAATTTTTTGATTTGAAAGTTTAAAGAAATTTATTAAAAAAGTTAAATAAATAAAAATGTTCTGGTCTGAATATATTTAATTTATTATTTTGGAAGAGTTGTTTTAATTTATCTATGTTCCATTGAGTCAATAAAAGAAGAGATTTTTACTTTCATTTTTATCATTATTTTAAGAAGAAACAAATTTTATTGTTTTTATTTATACAGTAAGAAGATAAATAAAGAAAAAATTTTATCATTGGATGAGTCTTATTTGTATCTCTCATTTAAGTTTGTTCAATATATCAAAAATAAATAGTAGCTTTAATGAGGCTACAAGATACAACCGTCAAATTCCTTTAGCTGCCCACCAAACCAAACATTTTTCTATGTCAATAACTACCTAAACTACTCATATATTTAGAAGAATAAGTTGTTATTAGCTACATTTGTAATGAAAGACTTGCCTGTAACCTAACTTAACCTAACCTACACAATATCTTCGCGAGTTTATGTGGAGAAAGCGCCTAGTACATACTGTATAATGAATGTTTAATACGTCCTCCAACATCTTATATATCTCCTTTATGGATATTCGGTAGTAGAAAAACGTTAGGGTTAATACCACATTAATCCAATGTAGCGTATACAAGGAGAACGATAAACACATAAAACATTGACTCTTATTATTGTAGCATAATATTATCTAAATACATAACACATTTAAGAAGGAACATTCAATTAAAAGTTATTTAATGTTATCAATTATTAAATATAGAAAAACTATTCATAAGTATCTGTAAATTAAAATAATATAGTGAAATATTGCAGGTAAAATTGTAAATATTTGTTTACAACAATGTACACCAATATATGACCAATTCTAATGATTATACCACTACACAGAGTTGTTTACACGATGAAAGCTGCTTTACTCGACACAAAATGGAGAAGAGAATGTCTCACTTTGTCCTCGACCAAATTACACCTTGGGCGTTTCACCTTTGATATTACCGAATATGACTATACATTTAGTAAATCAAATTAGATCAAATACACCTTAGATGTGGTTGTGACTAATAATAGACATTTTATCCATCCGAAGCCAATCAATCCACTTTATTACTTTTTTAAATCAATTTGTAATGTGACCAGAAACTAGAGCCCGGAGACCCACCGTCTAGTATGGAAGGATATCGGTGTTCCACCGTCTAGTATGTAAGGGTATCGGTGTTCCACCGTCTAGTATGTAAGGGTATCGGTGTTCCACCGTCTAGTATGGAAGGGTATCGGTGTTCCACCGTCTAGTATGGAAGGATATCGGTGTTCCACCGTCTAGTATGTAAGGGTATCGGTGTTCCACCGTCTAGTATGGAAGGGCATCGGTGTTCCACTGTCTAGTATGTAAGGGTATCGGTGTTCCACCGTCTAGTATGGAAAAGTATCGTTGTTCCACCGTCTAGTATGTAAGAGTATCGGTGTTCCACCGTTTAGTATGGAAGGGTATCGGTGTTCCACCTTCTAGTATGGAAGGGTATCGGTGTTCCACCGTCTAGTATGGAAGGATATTGGTGTTCCACCGGCTAGTATGGAAGGATATCGGTGTTCGACCGTCTAGTATGGAAGGGTATCGGTGTTCCACCGTCTAGTAGTGAAGGATATCGGTGTCCCACTGTCTAGTATGGAAGGGTATCGGTGTTCCACCGTCTAGTATGGAAGGGTATCGTTGTTCTCTTGTTGGAGGTGATGAAGTCCCCAGAATTTTGGTATATCCTGAATATTTAAATACCATAGAAAACACGATTAAAGGCAGAATTTAATGACAGTACAAACCTGATTTAAAAAATTGATTTTGAGAAAAATGTTGTTGTACCATTTTCACATATTAATCTCACAAACACGTAGTGTACATTTTTATGAAAACAACAGTAAAGTCATCTAGTTTTTAGTGATTTGAACTTTGTTATACATTTTTATCGTACTTCAAAAGCCAAATTTATTAAAAACATAGCATTCTGTTATTTAAATTGACGATTACCAATTAAGTTAACTCAAAGAGACAAGCCCTTTATCAGTTATCGTTAGGCTAACAAAGTTGTTTTAGTACTTCACATTCCAAACATTAAATAATGTAAAACTGCAACCATTACCTTTAATGTATATAAAACGGAAATTACTTACATATTGACAAACAAAAATATTCGTCAATTATTTTTATACGTAGGAAATATGTATGGACTTTTATTGTTTTTAATTTATACTTTGTGACGAATGTTAGTATTAATTGTGGTAAAATTGTAAATTTTTCTGTCTGTAAATTGTTGTAAATATAATTTCTTTTGAAAGGTCTACACGGATATGTTAACTGTAACCTTTTGATAAGCCATTTTACTGAACTTTTATAACATTTCATTTTGTTTCAGTACCTTAAGGTCAATCAGGTAACTGTCCGGGGTAGGCTTTCAAGCCTACAAAGACTTGCCTGCATGTGCATGACAGGGGCCTTCAGGTCAACCCCTTCAATTGCACTGGAGGTCCTTTTAACCTGCCGCCCCTTGATCTCTCCATTATTGGGGAGGCTCGGGCGGCGGCTTACAGGCTTCAACTGACTGGCAACTGGAGGGGGTCCTGCACGGGTCACTCCTCAGTGGTCAATCTAGTAAACGATGAGGTACTCTCAATGAAGTCTGACTTCATTGGGACTAAGTATCTTTTCACCAGACCCTATACTGTGGATTTCAGGTCAAGGGAGTACTGGGACGGTGTTAGTAGCCCGGTTTCTTCTCACGACCGAATTGTATGGTTCACAGACGGGTAAAGAATGGGCAACAAAGCTGGATTTGGGGTCTATACTGGCGACCCTAGGACCAACGCTAGCGTGAGCCTGAGAGCGTATGGCACCGTTTTCCAAGCTGAAGTCGCCGCAATCCTTCAATGTGCCGCCCAGGCGGTCGAGAGAGGGGTTTGCGGGAAACATATCCACATCCTCTCAGACAGTCAGGTGGCCTTAGGGGCTCTTGACTCCTGGAAGGTTTCGTCTGGTCGAGTCTGGGAATGTGTGGAGTCCCTCAGCATCCTGGGTTCAAGAAATCAGGTCTTGCTGGAATGGATCCCAGGACATAGGGGATTAGAAGGCAACGAGCAGGCCGATGCCTTGGCTAGGGAGGGTGCTCTCAAGCCCTTCATTGGTCCTGAGCCGGCCTGCGGCGTTTCGACTGCAGCTGTCAAAACAGCAATCAAAACCTGGGTCAGCGCCAGACATCTGGAAAGATGGCGGCAGTTCCCAGGGCAAAGACTCGGCAAGGTTCTTGTCAAGAATCCCTCCCAGAAGTTAACAAAGTCACTTCTTGGGTTGAGTAAACCACACGTTAAGCTGGTGGTGGGACTCAACACCGGCCACGGCAAATTCCGGAGGCATCTAAGAACGGTGGGACTCTTTACGGAGGATCCCACCTGTCGCCTCTGTGGGGAGGGCGAAGAGTCGGCAGAACACATTGTCCTGGAGTGTGAGGCCCTTGGTGCCAGGAGAAGAGCACTTTTTGAAGGCTCACCTCTGGGACAGTTGGAAATTACTAATATAGTGAAGAAGCTCCTTGACCTGGTCAAGGGTCGCCAGCTTTACGACGATTAGGCACCGGGATTAGCACAAAAAGCCTTAGGCTTCATTGCAAAGGTTGGCTGGACCAACTGCATATCCCCATATCAACTTACTAACTAACTAACTTGTTACAGTAAATACTTAGATGTCCAATAAGAAGTGGAAGGACATGCAAATATGCATGGATAGCATTGTAACATAACTGCTCATAACTACTACAAATAGTATTCATAGACTTTTAGAAGAATTAATCCATCCCTACAATATAAGTGTATTTAATGGTGGTAGCTTCTTATCAAGTTTAGTTGCAGATAAGAACAAGACTTCCCAAAAAAAGTTAGTTGAAACTACCCATTGGATAAGCCAAGAAGAAGATATATATTTACAGCTGTACCAAGCTTTAACGAAATAAATACTTTCTTCAAACAAAAATGTTTCTCTGTCCCTATCCATGCTTAGACTTAAGATGTTCATATCAATATCCATATGTTGTATTGTGATAATTAACAAAAGGGAAAAATCCCATGGGATCGCTAACCATAGAAGTTACCTGTATAGTAGTGGTTGCAAAATAAAGGTAAAGAAAGTCGAGCCGAAATGAATCTTAAGATGAAACAGTACAACAAATATTACATAAATTGATCAGGACTCGCGCAAAAAAAGTAGGAGGTGGTAACAAACATTTTTCAAAAGGGGGAGATCAAAAGAGAACGGGAGCCTGAGGAAGAGGATGATAGTGCATCATATCTTTGGGGTCTTAAACCAAGTCCATGCTAGTTTAAAACTAGATATATTATATTTATTACATAAAATGGACCCACACTAATGTAGAAATTATAGCAAAATATGTATTTAATGATTGATAGCTGTGACCTTGTCTGTAATCATTAATCCTGTCATATAAATAGCCATATTATGATTTGTGTCAATAAATGAATACGTGAATTGAATATTGCGTGTTTGGTAATTTTTACTTTTGTAATACCTTTGCCATGTATTTGATTATAATTTATACTTTTATCCCAGTATGCCTTCAGTTAGTATCAACTTTCTCCCATGTGAATAATATTGACAATATTTGCAGCACGATACGAAAACATCAACTCAAGGAAAATTAAAAACTACATTATTTAAATTTCAACGTTCGTGTTAAGGAATCTGTGTGAGATCCTCTACCTAAATTTCTCAGCCTTATAACAAATATGAGTGAGTTTTTAAGTTGCTTCCAGAACTCGTTATTTTCTTTAATAAATTCTGTCTTGATTGAGTAATAACTTAAATTGTATTGATTCAAAGCTTAAATTGTACATGTTTACACTTTTTATTTAATTTAAATGCTATTGTTGCATCCAACATAACTATTGGTTTTAAATTGGATTCACCAGTTGAAAGGTATATTTGAAATTTTGTAATGTGCAAGTGATTCCATGAAATATTAAGTAATTTAAACATATTTTATTTATATATAATAATAGGCTAAAATACTAATTTTAACTAAAATAAAATAATTATTGGCAGTTATATTATTTTGGAAGAAGCACAGTGTATCATTACTACTAAGGGATGCATTATAAATCAAAATAAATACATATACACTTCTTTAATGTAAGTAGAGTGGATTCAGTATGGATACGGTAAACTATAGTTAAAAGAGTAAAACAACTTGCATATCTTAAAGAATCTCAAACATTGTGTTTTGGTTACAGAGGCTCACTGTGGAGACGGAAATGTGTCCAGAGCAACCCTCTTCTTTGAGGGGCGTGTTTACGAGGGTCACTCCCCAAAATACGTTTTGGGCCTGATCGTAAAAATGTGCTGAGACCACTCGCTATCAATCGATGACGTCATTGACTCATAAACAAAATGTGTGCACAGATTTAAAAGATTATCTTATAACAAAACATTTTTCCGAATATTTGGTTTGAATAATCCCAACAAGTTTAAATTTGTACAACAAATATTGTTTGTGAAATTATTAATATGTCAGGAATTATTATCAATGTGATAAGACTAATCACAATTATAAGCAGAAGAATTATTTACTTTTGAATGGTTTTGATTCCCCAATAAGTTGCTAAGATTGCGTGTTTTCAATTTTGTAGGTGATTTTTTAAAGAGAACGGTGGTCTTGAAACAAGTATATACATGATTGGACTTTGTTGATTATGTAAAAGTTTAAAGTTTGTCACTAGTACAGATTCATGATTTATATTAGCAATAAATAAAAATAATATGTATGTGTTTTGAACAAGGAGTAAAATGTGTTCATGCAATATGTGTTATTTTTTAACTCTTTGTACTCAAGTATTCCAATGTGTTGTTTGACAGAGGTTCTGTAGGTGGGATGGATGGTGGTATTACCACGGTGTACAAGTCCACTTAAAAGGGAATTGCAATGTTAGGACACATATGTGAGTCACCTATATAAAAAGGTCAAAGTTTACAGTATATCCGATATCATTTATGTACAATGATAATTTATTTCTTTGCGAAGAGTGTCAGATAAAACAGTTAAATTCCTGATAGTTATCCCAATAAATGCTGTTAAATAATTAAATGATATATACAGTAATATAAAGTTAAAAGTTAGGGCTACTTTCGTATTTTTAGGAAGTAATAAAATTCAAACCGAGTACCTTTAAATATTTTTATTAAAATTATTTCACACATGTTTCAACTTAATGGTTATTTTCAAGTGTAAATTAAACATATAGTAATATTTAAATAATTATTATATATTTAATTTAATTATTTAATTTACACTCGAAAATCACCATTACGTTGAAACATGTTGTGTGAAATATTTTAATTAAAAATTTTAAGGGTACTCAGTTTGAATTCTATTACATCCTAAATGTGTATATATATATATATATATATATATATATATATATATAAGGAAGAAAATGTTTAAAATAACATAATATTAAAAAAACATATTCTATGATACATTATCAGGTTATGTACAGACAGTATATTTTGCCTAAATTTTTACCAAGAGTCTTAACGAATGTTATTGATAACTAACATGAATTTATATAAATGTATACAAATATATACCACGAAAATGTAAATACAAAAATACAAATAATATTATGGTTATCTATTTAGTTCAAGTACGTTTATTTGTTGAAAAGTTCGTATCAACAGGTTGTACTAGTTTTAAAAATAACTATTCATGGTTGGAAAGTAATGAACATTTTAATTCTTAACCAACATGATATAAAATATAATTTAAAATAATTAGTTGATAAAGGTAAATGTATATTTGATAATAAACAAAGTTCATTGATCTTATGAAATCTTATGGGTAATTAGTCAGGATGATCATAATATTGTCGTTTGAAATATTCACATCCTAAACAATATATTATTCTTTATAGAACATTGAAAAAAATAAATGCATCCTCTTTTCTACAGCAACCACCCAAAGCACATGTAAATTCATAGCGTATATTATGTACTTGTTATCTTTATTGTGTCTACATTTTGGAATTATGGAACGTATTTAAGCTGTATTGTTTTGTAAAATACACCAAAATATAGATCCTTTAATGTATCGTTACATTTATGCCCCAAATGTAGTAATTTATTTATTAATTTTTTTTTAAATACTCGATTATTTAATATTGCCAAAGTATCAATTAAAACCTCTATCTTGAATTAAATTCCATTTTTATTGGCTGTTTTTAGCCAGTCTGGGAATTTGTTACTGTTTTAAATTTTATTTATTTTTATTTGAATAGGCCTAGCTGTTAATGCAGTCCGAATTGTGAAATATTGTATATGATAAGATTGAAAATGCCATTCCGTTGCGTTCCTCTTTGATATTTTTTAACTTACTGTTACGTTTTCTTAGTAAAATCATAAATTTGTTCATTAAACAATACAGTATGTGTATAATTCTAATTTTAGTAAACATTTAAATATATAAATTATGTACTGATGAAATCTCGATTGGATGTGTTTTAGTCCCAACAAAAGGCATTGTTTGTACTTTACAATTCAATAATAGTTTATAAAACAAATAAAATAAGGTTTGTGAGGTTATTAAACTTATATTTTATTACATTCTTGTAAACATATTTAATATAAAATACTACAATAATATATTTTAATATAATTGAATTATTAATTTTTCAACATCATTACATGCAGTAAATATACTAACACTACTAATCTTTTAAGTAGTAAATACATTAAGTAATATTTTTATACAACAGTTTATATCGTTTTAAAAGAATATATTATCAAAAATCTCGATGATGTATGAGTATATCTAATTATGTTTAGAACGTAGACCAGTATTATGAATTAAATTGTTATTTTGCTGATGAGATAGTATTTTGCTAACACAGATAATCAGTGATAATCATACTGATATTGGCAAACGGTACCAATATTTTTTTTTAAATTTATACGAACATTAATTGGAACGAAATAACGTATATTTTAAAATGTAATTTTGAGAATTACCTTTTGCCTTCTTAATATTCAAATCGGGACTCAATTCAAACGAGAGTCTCAGGAGGTCAAAGTTGAGTAAAGTTAAAATGACATAACATTTTAATCTCGTGGAACCAAACTAGTTATAGATCTTTGGGAAATTTGGAAAAACGTGATTTAACACAATAATACGTTTTTAATAATTATTTACATTAACATTTTGACGAATTGAAAAATATAGCAATAATTACTTTTAAACAGGATGTAAAATATGACTTATAGAAGTACTCTTATAAGAATAAAGGGGGAATTTCTTATAGAGACGAAAATGTAAGCTAAATTAAATCGAGGTAATAATAACTCTATATACACTATTCTTCAATGAATATAGATTATGCATTATTATTTACTTCCAGAAAGTAGTTAAACTTGTTTTATAGTATATATGAATATGAAACAAGTTTTATTTAAAACGATTTAATTATAGAGACATAAAAATTATTATTAGTAAGTTATAGGCAATATGCTGTACACGATATGATCGTACACTGTTTTATTTATATTTTCGTTTAAGTATACCAAGAAGCAGAATGTTCACAGTTCCGTTTTACGGAAGCAGTAATCAGGAAGCGAAATGACGTCATTCACCGGAAGAGACTAAGATTTACTTCCTTTGTGATGTTCACTTCTTTGAAAATGCGGAGTTTCAATCTCAATTTAGCATGTATAAAACACACAAAGATAATTTTTAAAACTCGTTAAAATCTCAATGTTTATTAAATACAATTTCCATGAATTCTGTGCGTTAAGTGTAACAAATTTTGTATTTTAATCAGAGAGCTGATTTATAATATTTTGCTATAACTATTTTGTAAGTAGTATAATTTACTTAAACTAAACTATAGCATAGCATCTGCAGCTGGATTATTATCTACTTAAAAATGAAATAAAAAGACAAAACAATGGAATAACCTACCATTTAAAAATGTAGACTATTTTCATTGGTGGTTATTAGAACAATGTGTTTGGTGAAATCCAAGTTAGAATAAGTTGTTTGTGATTATCATAAAATTTAATGAGGCGAAATATGAATACTACTAAAAGGATCGAACCTTTTTTATAAATTACAATCAAAATGCCAACAGCAAGTTATAAGAAAATTTTTTTTATTTTTCCCGTTTCTGTGTACACTGTGCTAATATTCCACCCCACAGTGACGAAAATGTTTATTATATTACGTTCCTAAATATCTAGTATATGTAAAACTATGAAATATAACTAAGTTTAATACTGCTGAAGGCCACTTTTTTCTTAGAAAAACAACATTTTATGCTCAAATAACAAGAATATTACTTTCGTGTTTGTATACTAAACACATATTTATTTACAACTAGAAATTACCATAAATGTTGATTCTGTGGTTAGATAAATATTTTTATAAAATTTCACCTACAAAAAACTAAACTTAAATAGTTTAATAATGATTAAAGCTTCCATATTTGTAAAAACCAGCATTGGAATGAAATGAAGCTGGCAGATCACAATCCTTTGGTAGATTGAATGTACTGACGAGAAATTGAGGTGAATGCAGGTAGATTCAATCTTGAGTAGAGGAAGGTGTTTTTGGTTTGGGTCTGTGTTGTCATGGGGAGGGAGCAGCCTTTATCGAAGATTTCAGAATATTCTCCGTTAAATTATGAGACCTTCTACCAAGTTCATGAAGGAATGTTCAGTAAACGCAACACGAATAATAAAAACACATATTTATTTTATACTTATCGGTACATGTGAGTATCATATTATTAAATGCAAAACTAGTTGATCTCCATATATTTAAAATAGTTAAAAAAACCTATAAAATAATGCTGTAAATTAATTTAAAATGTCATTTTAAGGTTTATATTAGTCATGGTATTGATATTAAATGTTATTTATGACATATTGTAATAAAAAATATTTCGATAAGTTGCCTATTCGCTTTATCGACAGTTTCCATTTATGAATGTCATGGAAAATAACAACACTAGAAATACGATGTTAGAATCATAATGTTAATTTATAAGAATTTTAAACTATATATATTTTACTCTCGTGCATATAGTTCACATATGAATTAATTCAATAAGATATCTACGTATTTTCGTTACAGATTTAAATATTACTTTGTATTCTATTCAAATATGTTGATTTAAATTATATATCTGCATATTAACAAAACTTTAATTTATAATAACATTGTTTACGCTTGTAAAATGATATTAAATGCAATATACAATACGTCGTTTTGATAAATATTTTACATTCATAATTAAGTAAAATACATCACAAATATTACGCTTCAGAGAGTATATAAAACAATCATTGTATATTTTTTATCGGACGTTTTAAGCAATAACTAAGTATGAGAATATAACTATAATATGATTTAAGTAGTATTTTAAGAACCACGAATTCCATAGATTACCCTTAAATCATGGCTTACATGATATATATATATATATATATATATATATATATATATATATATATATATATATATTGTTGACTCATACTATTTAAATGTTAACTAAATATGACAAATAATACAAAATATATAATATGCATTTTCAAGTTTCAAATTATATGAAAATATTGAGATATCTAAAAGCTAAAATAAGATTTAACATCATCATTACTTGTAGAAATAACAAATAATAATATGCTTATCTAATGGCTAAGTACGGAATAATGAGCACAATAAAAACTTTAATTCTTTTATGTATGGTTTTTTACTTACTTCTTTATTAACAACAAAACCGTGTTTGTGTTATGAATATTGAAATATTTTTAATTATTATTTCAGAGGCTATATATTTGTTCATTGAACCGTTCAACCTTATTTCATAACAATTAATCAGAAAATTTGAAAGAAATGAAGTAGAGTCAAATGCAATACATTTTTGGAAACACCTTTTTAAAATTCAGGAGAATTCCAGATGAAAACACAAAGGAGATAATAATACAATAAAAACTTATTGTGTTTACAAACAATTATATATTTTTTGAGTGAATAATTGTCTTTAAGCATTACGTTGTAAAAACTGGTACAAATTCTTGTAATTATATATTGTTAACTATTAATTTATAATTTAAAACCAACTCCTGAGCGATAATGATTAGTAAATATTTGTAACTGGCAGGATCTAACATCGACCAGTCTAGGGGTCAATAACATTCCTGTCTGGCAAGTGTCCAATGGTTGTCTTTTCTGTACAACCTGGATGTGGAATTATTCCCCTTGCTGGTATTTTATGAGGATGTTCCTGTTATTTTACAATGTAACACGTTAAATTATGAACATATTCATAATATGTCATTTTATATATGTTTATACTTTATTATATTTTGTCCATTGCTTTTCCTAATATCGATATGACTCGTTTAAAAATGGCTTGTTCATTCATACATAAACTAAACAGAATAACGTATTTCGCTGTAAACAATTTTATTTATTAAAACGAAATTTAACAACGTATGATTTTTTTATTTTTAAAGTGTGAAGTCTTATAACCCGTTATTGCTTTCTAGATTTTAGTTTTTTCAACCTAATATTTCAAAACAAACACTTTTTATATGTAATCCTACAGAAAACATGAAATTTATCGAAATAAAAAAAAAATAATAACGAGCGCAACTAAATGATGTACTATTAACTTACGTTTACATGTAGATTAACTTGAAATATCAATTTAAATTATTGGAGACATTTATATATAGAGGCTTATATCAACTGAGTCTCTTAGATCTAAATGAACTGCTTAAAATGCTTCTGTATGTTCCAAATATGTAGACGGTACACTAGCTAGGCAAATATCCTATATTTCTTTCTAAGTTTGAAAGAAGGGTAGAATGTTTTTGAGGAAATGCATAGTTATTGCAGTTTATAACATGTTGTGCCTCAATGCTCAATAACACCTACTGATGTATCATACGTACATCTGTATACTATTGTGTATGATAGACAACTATTATGGACATATTGTATATAATACTAATGCTAAATTTAGAGCAGCTATAATCCAACGCATTATGTAACAAACCCTAGTAATGCATCATTTAATGGCCTAGTAAAACCGTCATAAGATATGTACCAACCAACCTTGTAGGAGCTTCACACATTAAATTATATTCATGATTTGTGCTATTGTCTCTACTATGTCTTGTGAACTGGTGTTTAGTTGGTGTATACTTGGTTGTAGCTCAACATATTTCAATACAATATTTGAAGAAAGCTAATTTACTATTTCTTGAGTTGTGCTGACGCATTTGAACAGGTTTCGTAGTGTGTTTAAAAAATTTGCCGAAATTCAGATAGTATTAAATTTATATCGAACATTGTAAGAAAATAAATGAGATATAGCATATGAAAAAGTCCATATAGTTTTCAGCCAATTATCAATATCAAATATAAGTTTCATTTTGTACGGCTTGCTGTGTACGGTTGTAAAAGAATTTGTTCATTTTTATATTAGGCTTTTATAAAAAACAATTTAGAGTTTTTTATAAAAGCTTTTTTTATCACAGTTTTTTATTAAAGCTTCATATTACTAAAGATTATATATGTAAAACTTAATGGGACCTGTCAGTGAAAAAAATTTTTTTTTTTCAAATTGTATTTTATGAGTTAGTTTCATTCTATAGTTGTTCCTGAGTACATTGATACAAAAAACATGACATTCTATGCTCATATTTGCTTTAAAAACTAGTTTTATTATTTCGAATACACGAATCTGAAAATGCCCTTTCATGGTATCTACATATAGTACAGTATAAAGTACAACAAAAGCAAAGAATGTTGAACCATCCTCTCCTAAGAACAATATATCATCTACAATCATGGAAGTAATCAAGCCCATATATCAAGACTTACCCAAACCTACCTTGCTAAAAAAATGTGTTAATGGAAAAACACAAAAAACAGAACGAATCATTCAATAACATGATTTGGACGTGAATTTCTAAAAGTAATGTTATTGGACTAGACACATTGAGAAATGGAGTGAATGATGCTGTTATATGTTATAATGAAAGGGTGTTATGAAAGGCAAAAGTTATGCAAAAAGTATGTGGAAAATCTGGTGCAAACTGTACTGTTGGACTGAAGCGTAATGACATGAAACGAGTGTTCGAAACTGAGGAAGCTATGAAAGAAAATGAAAAAGGGCTCATGGAGCAAGATTAAATGTAAAAAGAAAACTTCAAGATAATGAGCAAGTTCCTGATGATCCAGACTATGGGATGGTGCTAATTAATGGAAATATGTACGATTATTGTAAATAATAATCAATAAATTTTTGTTTTTTGAGAATTTCCCAAAACTGTGTTTTTTATTACATAGGTACCAATATTTCCTAAACTATTCAACATTTTTTAATATAATTCTCATAAGTTACTTCTAGTATTTTCAATAGCAACAATAAGCTTTTTATAGTAAATGTGAGTCAGAATAGGATTGTTTATATGAGTTTTAAATTCAAATTTATGAGTTTTTGTAGCTAACATATAAAATATGGCATAAAAAATTATACTACCAAAATATTTTATAATCTTTATTATTATTTTACAAGTGATAGAGCAAACCCAGTAAAAATGTCATTAAGTTTTATTTATTAATTTCTAAGAAGAGTGTACCACAATTTATGCAATTTAACATGGTCGTGATAGGCACTGACAGGCCCCCTTAACATTACATCACCTTTATTAAAACTAATTTACTTTTTAATTTATTACAATTAAAAATGTCTCAACAATTAGTAGATTTGTTTTTAAATTGTGATTTTATTACAGATTATCTGTTTGTTAGTATTACACTGAGTTTGAGTAATATTACAACCTGTAAGAACTTAATCAATCAAAACAGTGTCCTTATACAAATACGTTCATATGAACTATGTTTGTCATAATTTTGTACAAACACATGGTTCAATTTTATTCCAATAAATATGGTTGTCAATGCAGTATAGAGTTTTCAACAAATGTTCATATGTAAGTATCAACTTCATCATATTCTCACCTGTTGCCTATAAAGCACTCAGGCTAAGACATTCTGGACCACTTGTATGGGTAGAAAGACGTCAACACCTTACATGTATCTCAATAGTCCCAATATTTTTAGCTTAATTCGATTCACGTAGAAAAACAATTTATAAAATCGTGAACACGAGCATAAACGTTAATTATTTTTTAACTACAGCCTAACTAAGAAATAGTACATAGAAATATAACAATTAGTAATATTTATTAATTATTTCAGTTAGTAACACAATGCAGCAGTGTAATTTAACTACACAAGTGTATATACGTAAAGAAGATATGGTATAACTTTACGTAACTTACTCACGGAGACAACAAACATTAACTCACGGACTGTGACACATCTTATACGCCGTATATCATCGTAAATTCAGGTTATGATATGTCTGTCACCTCTTTGTGAATAAGCAGTTTCGTGTTTTATATATATTTTAAACGAATATATGTTTAGGGAATGGCTCTCATTATGACGTCATACTTTAATAGTATTTTTGTTTGTACTATAAACGTTAGGAAATTGTAGTTAACCATAGATCTACAGAGTTGGGAAAACGTCTGGAATAGACTTATTAATTTTAAAACTATTGAAATAAAAGTAATGAAACTTTGCAGTTATGTACATGTTCCTATGCAAAAATTTAGGCATATTTTACTTCTTTTTCGCAAAGCCACGAAGGAAGTCTTAAACATGTAAATGTAAGCCTACTTCATGTTATACCTCATTTTAAAGGTCTTTGTTTCTACAATTCAAAAGTCTATATAAAAATTTTAAATTTCTTACACTTCCCTCCTGAGCCATCATCACCTGGCTATGCAAAAAACAAGTAAAATATGTCTAAATGTTTGGTATAGGCACATGTAAATAACTGCAAATTTTTATTACATTTCTTTCAATGGTTTTGAAATTAATAAATATATTCCAGCAGAATTTTGCCCAACTTTGTTTAAAATAGGTGTTGCAGGTTTTATAATGACTTAATTTAAAATTACTCTTATATTCATATCTAAAGTCTCTCATAAACTTGGGGAACATTTTTTTAAATTATAACACAACGAATTAATCATTTATGAAAAATTTACAACATATTTATTTAATACTCCAAAATTTGTATGATAGATAAAAAGTAGTATTAACAAATGCATAATAATGCGTATTTTTTAACTATAGTAAAATTTATACTATTTAGGTTGAATAATTCAAAGATAACAAATGTAATTGAAAATCACACATTGTAAATTAATATCATTATTTGAGAAACGTTTTTAAGAGCAATTCTCGTATTCTAAATACATTTTAATATCTATATCGTTATTCATACATAACCTATTTTTGTAGGGTAATATATGAAAAATACTCATTTAGTTAATATTTACTTAGCAATATACCCTGAACATTCAAATTCATGCTAAACAGATCACCAATAAATAACTAAATGTAGTACATAAATAATTGATAATAATGGAAACCAATGAATTATAAATATATTTATTGTATGTTGTTTTCTTTTAATTGTACTTCCTTATACAATTTCATACCAGAATTTTGAATACAAAACAATAACAGAAGTGCTGAATACTAAAATTTTGTTTTAAATATTTTTATTTTACATGGAGCAATACAACTTTTAGTGGTCACATAATATCGCTTTTAAATAAAAATAGTTGAATTAAAATATGTTAAAACAATATTTTGTTAATTATTATACAAATTGGATATTAATTATACAAATTATATATTTTATAATGTTGTGCTTTGACTCAACCCCTACTAGATCAAAACATCTTTAAATGAAACAGTAATAAATTAAATATTTGAGAGGGACGTTATCAACCATATTTAGGGGGAGCCTTTAAAAAATTAAGGCTTAAGCACATCATTACATGTAAATCTAATGACAAAGGGTTATTTATAAATTGTATTTTTGTTTATACACTACCATACAGAGATGAACAACTTTTCAAGAGATAAATCTGCAAGTTTTATTGTCATTTACTTAAATTGCTAATGTTATAATCTAAGTGTGTGAATCTAGCTGGATAGTACTTGTTAGAGTGGTCCTATAACAATTAGAGATTTGGTAACTACAGTTAACCCTACATCCTTAAGAGAGCGCAGTTGAAAGTTATGTAATGATTTGATTTAAACATATCCGTTATATTTATGCCCGTTGAATTTCAAAAAAGGAAAATAAGATGTGCAACACAGTTTATTAGTTTATTACAATAGTAATTCATATAACTATAACAGTTCATTTCATAAAAAATAGAATCAAGACATTTAAAACTTGTTTGAATGAAAATTCGAAAACATACTAACATATATAAACAAGCCCTTAAATAGTATATATAAACATTTTTAAAATGTACTTTTATAGAAACCTCGTTTAAATTTAATTATAAATTTTATGTATAAGATTTTAATATGACTTATAAGAGAGTATTTTAATGGATTAATCATAATATTTTTTTTTAATTACCCTGTTCATTTGATTATTATCTAGCAAATAAAAATGTCCAGACAAAATTTAAAGTCTTTACTTTGTCTTAAAGAGACTAGCTAAAACCCAAATTACCTGGCCATTGGACGTGTTGAGACCCTAGTGCAGTTGATCGGAGAAGGCTGCATGATCTCATGAGCTCCTTGCAAACTCGACTGGTAGCCCATTAACAAGTTTTGCCTAGTTTCTCTTCATAAAATCAAGTATTTTTTATTTGAATCTCATCTAGTTATAGAATGATAGCAGTATCAAGCGTGGCTGTATCTTGGACGTGTAACCACTGTGTATTCCTTCACTGCACGTAGTCCACCTGTTAGTGATGATATGGAAGTTATAAAGTGGATATCCCAAGGATCAGTTAAAAAAAGACATCCTTTGACTTTCAATTACTATTTAAATTGAAAACACCATACGTCCCTAAATAATACTATAGGCCTTATTAGGGCCTATAGTATATATAAAACACAGAACTACTTATTCAAAAAGAGGTGACAGACATATCATAACTTGAATTCACGATGTTATATAACGTATAAGATGTGTCCTTAAATAATATTATATATAGGTAAGTAGTATTATTTTTTGTATAATCAAGCTTGGTTTAATTTGCCAATTATATGTCTCTATGTGGAAATTTCCTACAAATAATGTGGTGAACAGTAATTTGAAGAATTTAATATAAATGTTTGTTTTATAACGCCGACAGCTAGATCGAGAGCTAATGAGGTTGGACTGGAGGACTTTGTAACAGGCACTTAAACGTGTTAACTCCTCCCCGGAGAATGTCCGGACTGCTGCGCAGGTGATTCTCCTGTTAATGAAAATGGTCGACTCTCAAACTACTTTTCACCGGTTTAGTAGTATTCCGTTAGTTTGTAGTGTATAGTTTTACTTAATTTGACCAATGGTAGTTTATTTTAATTATATAATGGGTTTTAAAGTATATAAATATTGCTCAAATTGTAATATAAATAAACTGACTTACGTGGAACTTGATATCGAAATAGTTGAAAATTTATTTAAAAAATGAGAAGATGTCACAGTCCAGTTTTGAAAAACAAGTCTACTCTACTAGTTAAAACTCATTGAGCATTATGGCATGATTATGATTGTTATTATAAGATATTTAAAGGGTCATCTGTAGGCTTCATTACAATAACCAGTTTATAATCACCCCTTTCCACAGTTTCTGCTACTTTATGAATACATCTTACAATTATGAGCCATTACCGCTGGTCTATTGCATAGTGGCCTGAGCATTATGCAAAGAGTAATATTATAAAAGTTGCACTATCATAAAATATCATTAAAATATATATTTTCGTAAGTTAAAGTATCCAGCAAAACATTAAAGTACTGCTTACAGAGACTGCTATATTGGTATTTTCTTTTCTATATTTTCTTTGTAATAATGCACGGTTAATTCTTTGTGAAACAAAATATCAGCCTTATTTAAGCAACATATTCTCAAAAAAAATTAAGATATAATATTTAATTTCTTCATTATTTATAGCTAAAAAACAAACACTAAGTAATTCGTTTCTTTTAACTGGCATAAAGATTACACCAACACCTCTCTATGTTTATTTTATGGCAGTGCCCTTTGTCCTAAACATTATTAAACCATTGTAACTACAGCTGATTGTGCCTATAACGAGTCTCCTAGGACTAATGGCAAAGCTCCAACAACAATACATATATGTGTCACACGTGTACTATTAACGGGGTTGCCGATTTGGAACAGAGTTATGTTTTTACGACAATATTTGTTAAATATTAATATTATTATTATTATTATTATTGGAATGTTGTTTCAGTTGAATTACTTTAAACTATTTAATCATACGACCATTACATGTATTAAAAATTTGGTATACTTTGTATTAAGGCTTATTCTTCTTTTTAGTTTAGTTTTATATTTTGTAATATGTAATTTTGGTTTTAATTATTTTTACATGTTTTATTCCCTCTTTCATATTTTATCCAACATATATTTATTTTTGCTTGGTTTATTATTAAAAATTATGTGATTCTTTTTTTTTATTATATTTATACATATATTTTAAAGTAAGATGGGAAAAATTCAGATATACCAATATCAGGAAATTATTCATAAATTTTAAAATACCATTGTAAAATTATTATATATTACTGTAATGTATGTTGTAGAAGAAGTGTGCATAATAGTTAAGGATCATGCCAGTTACCACTTAAGGCAATAAACGTCAGCTTAAGAGTAGAGTACGCAAGAAGACGAAATAATTGCTTCAACGATCAGACGTTTTAATAACAGAAAATAGATTTACAAAAGCGTGTAATTTATTTTACCATTTTGGAAATTTAAAGTAAAAATTATGTACAATTCATGCTATTCGTAATAAATTATAAAGTTCGATATTTACTGAATGCTATGGCATTACTTTCCGAAAATTTTCCTGGCGTTCTTTTAAGAAGAAGTAAAAAAATACATCCATTTAAAGCAATATTTGTAATGCATATAGTTCATTACGATTTCAATGTATCAGAATAAAAACGAAACTAAAATGTTAAGAAGATTTTTAAAACTGTAATACAAGCTTTAATAAAAATTTAAATTTGCGTTTCTAATTAAATTCCATTACACATTTAATTTAATGTCCTCAGTATTAAAATATACTATGAAAGTGTTTTTAAATTAAAAATAAATTTATAAATTTAGAATAATAGCAATTATAACTGTGCTATTTAAAAAAAAGTAGTTTAGATCACAATCTATTCGTTTAAAAAATAATGTTTTTAGAGTAGAAAAGTTTTTATACATATAAGAAAGTGATATTTGTTTATTCATTTAGTTTTAAAACAGTGTAAGCTAAATTTATATTAAGTACTCTAACCCTACCAGATATGGAGATATAATTTTGATATATATCTTTTATAAAAAATTACTCTATGATTATATAATAAATAATATAACGTTTAAACTTACAAATTTTGTATTTAGCTTGAAAAAAGGTGTCCGAAGTTTGAATATTTTCAATTACATTTGAATTGTCTACTATATTATTATTATTATTTTATGGTAACATGACATTTGTATTGAATTTCATAAATCTATATACTAATTTAGTGATACTAAGCAGTTCTGTGTTTTGAGTAATCTACTAGATAATATTTAAGTAATACAATCCTATTTTTAAGTAAGCAATTGATGTGAATTCTTGCATCAAACTTGTTCAAAAAAGCAATACTATAAACTTATTTTACAGTTTTATTACGTTATGGATAGAACAATTAAAAAGAGTTTTTTTCTTTACAAAAGAAATGTTATTGAAGTTTACGTAAGGACAAGGTTAAGGAACAAAGGAAATTAGTGTCATGCATAAAATACAGGCTTACAAATATCAACACAAGGAGTGACGGCTGTCATACACGTATGTCAGAGTGTCGTCACGTTATGATGCATCTGTCATAATTCGAATGGGATCATCGTCGTAGAAATGTCAGTTAGTTAGAAATACAGGATAACAGCTTTTGATTAAGTAATGATTTAGAGGTTCATAGTGTTTCAATGCGTGACTATAGGTTAGGTTACGTCAATTGAAGACTTTGAATATAAACATGATTGCGAAAAACTATGTTATATTGATAATGTGCAGTTACAATCCTCATTTCAAAACATATATTTTTTACTTTGAAGAATAAAAGTGTATAAGTTTATAAACTTATAAACTGAGGATGCTTTTTTGTGCATTGCAAGGTATTTTCTGGCAAATTATAAAAATTATTAAATAATATTTAATATACTTATTACAATATACTTCAGTTATTATTTTATGTATATTATACATAAAATAATAACTGAAGTATAATACATAAAATAATAACTGAAGTATATTGTTTTAAGAAAGTAAAATTAAGGCCTAGTGATACACACTTTAGAAATTATTATTTTAATTTTAGAAATAGACTCAGGAATGATATCAGAATAGCAAAGAATTCTTACTACTCTAAGATATTAGATAGTAAATCCCAAAATCAGAAGGCGTTATGGAATACAGTAAAAGAAATTACCGGACAAAGTGCAAATGTAAATAGATATACTTTAAATATAGATGGTGAAATTATTAGTGATCCGGGTTTGGTAGCGAACCAATTCAACAACTATTTCCTTTATGTAGTGAGCTAAGTAGTATGTGATTACTCAGTAAACGACGAGTTTGCGAACTTAAGTTGCAATAGAGTTTTTACAGACTACCACGAAAGACGCTCATTTATGCTCGCGCCTGATTAAAATCAGGAAGTGGAGAGTGCAGTAAAGACATTAAGAAACGGTAAATCCTCAGGAATAGATGGTTTTGGTTCTGATTTTCTAAAGGTAGTTTACCCGACCATTAAGGATGTATTAACTTTCCTTATAAATCTGAGCTTTACAACAGGCACATTTCCAGATAAATTAAAAGTAGCAGTTGTAGTGCCAATCTTTAAGAAAGGGGTTGCTACTGCATGCTCTAACTTCAGACCGATATCTCTGGTTTCCGTTTTCTCTAAGGTATATGAAAAAATTATGAAAAAAAGGATGTTGGATTTTCTGAACAAAACTGGGTTTTTCTCGTTAAATCAATTTGGTTTTAGGCTTGGGCTAGGTACACAAGTAGCTTTATTAAGTTTCATGGATAAAGTAAACAATGGCCTTAATGACGGTAAATATGTTAGTGGCCTCTTTATTGACATAAAAAAGGCATTTGACACAGTAAACCATAACATTCTCTTGAATAAGTTGTACAATCATGGATTTAGAGTAATTACATACAATTGGTTTAAAAGTTACTTAAGTAATAGAAAACAGTGCGTTAAAATAAATGGGATATTGAGCGAAATGGGAGAGATAAGATGTGGGGTACCTCAAGGGTCAGTTTTGGGAGCTATCCTGTTTATAATTTTTATCAATGACCTCTGCAATGCGAGATTTAACGGCGCATTAACAGCATTTGCAGACGACACTGCCTTTTGCTATGTAGAAAATTCCTTAGAATTTGTTTTTACCCAAATTTGCGACGACCTAAACTCCCTTAACTGGTGGTTCCGTATTAACAGGTTAGTACTAAGTACGGAAAAAAACTACCTACATAAATTTTTCTCTCAGGCAAAATGAACCGTTCCAAAGAAACCTTTTGTATAAATGCAATAATTGTTTGCTACGTAGCACAATGTGCAATGATTGTTCGAAAATTCAGCCAAGCACAAACATTATATATTTAGGAGTAATATTAGATCACAAATCGTCGTGGAAATTACACGTTGAAAAAGTGAAAAAATCAAGTATTGCAAAAATTATACTTTTTTATTTCTTGCAATGCATCTGCCCACAAAAGGTTTTGAGGTCTCTATATTTCGCTCTTGTCAACAGCAAGTTAGAATACGGAATGGTGTGTTGTGGAGGCACGTATCTTACAAATCTCAAACCTCTAATTACTTTACAAAAACTATTCGTAAGGGTAATTTTAAAAAAGGGCAAGTTTCAATCGTCATATCCTTGTTTTAAGGAGTTGAAAATTTTGCCTATAAGAACACTGTTTATTTATAAAGTACTGAAAATTGTTAGGGATGAAAGTACTAATATGATTGGAACTAATATTAAGTGAAGACTTATCTAATCTAATAAAGAAAACCGGCATGAATATACACTAAGACATGAAGATAGATTGTTAGTACCAAGGCCCCAATCTCACATTTTTTACAAAAACAATACATTTTACTGCCCCAAGATTATATAATAGTTTACCAGTGTACATTAAGCAATCAATGAGTCATAAGCAATATCTCAAAAACTTGAGAGAATGGTTGTTATCGTATAAGAATACGGAAGAGTTGTTAAATATTATTATTTAGCATTACAATTAAGTAGTTAAGGACGCACTATGGCGGCTGGACCACTCAGGGACTAAGGCATTGCATGCCAACACGCAGACGGAATTTTTTCATCATTTTTTTAACCTAAGTATTCTTCTAAGGCCAGAGCAGCCTGGTGGTACTGGTGCGGTGCGTGGTTTGGCAGATGCAAACCATAGTATAGGCTAGGTTGTGTAAATATTGTAATCTGTTTTGATTTTGACTTAAATAGACCAGAAAAGCACAGAAACAATTTTATTTTCATTGAAACTACTGTATATAGGACACTCATTTTTTTATTATATTCAACTGCTCCGAACTAATTTTTATTTTTGTGTGTGATGGAACCCCTAAACAGACGAATCAGTCCTAGGGGCCCTATTTTATCTTCTTTCTTTCGTGTATTATATCAGCCTGGGAACGAAATATATGTTTCAACTAAAAATGTATTTGTATCTTTTTGTAATGAATTGTACTGTATGAAAGAAAGAAAATAAAGAATTTATCTATCTATCTATCTATCTATGTATAGGCATTTACTAGAAAAGGTACATTCTATACTAATTACACATGTGTATTATATAATTTATCTTTTATGTTTAACAGACTAAATTAAAACCTTTATGTAAATCGTTTACCACCCAAAGGGGTAGTAACATATTTCAAAAATAAATTCTCAGATAATAAAACTGACAAACTCACTATGCAAACTAAAATTACTTTTAGGTCATTGTGATATATGTGCAAAAGAATTTTTAATTATTTGTAAAAATGTAACAAATTAGACAACAAATTTAAAGTGATATTATATTTATTTTTTAATGTTCAAAGTTCATGATTAAGGGTATTTATTTAAGTTGATTTTTAAACAGTTTCTACTTTGTTTATATGGTTCATTATAATGAAATGAAATGAAATGAAATGAAAATCCGTTTATTTCAGTAAAAATTACTAATACAATACAGAATACATATAAAAAAAAAAATAACTTGAAAAATTCCCCACATGGGCTATACAGCCTGTGGGTGGGGAATGAGCTCTATATCAGCTAATAAATTCGTAATTAAATTATAATAATTTGAAAAGGATATTCAATTTATAAGTATCTATTTAAACAATAATAATATTTATATAATAAAATACATAGTTAAGAGTCAACATTATACATATGTTTATAAGTAGAGGAATCTCATATTTGACTGTGAAAGAAAAAAAACTAAATCCATCTCACAGAGATTTGGGTAAGCAAACATACCCTCCTCACACTCCTTACACACTCGCATTCACTCCAATATACACACACTCATCCAAGCCCTACATACGCACGTACACTCTACTCACTCACACTTACGACAAGAGAAAAAAAAAAAAAGAAAAAAAAGGGTACATACATTAATCAGCTCCACGCAACAGGGCGATCTATTATCTGTACTGTGAATAAAAAAATGAATTAACATGATCTCTTCCCAGTTCTAACAACCAATGATTAATAAATTTTTTATACGTATTATAACTGCAAGGGTGTGGATTTTTTAAATGCGGAGGTAGTTTGGAATAAACAGTGTTGACAATGTAATGTGATGAGGTTGACGTAATAGTTTTGAACAATCTAGGTGGATGGAAACCAATATTTAACGCGGCTCTCGTTGAGTACGGATGTGTTATTTCGTTAAATAAGTTTTCTTTATTTTTAAAAATGTATGAAATAATTGTTCTTAGATAAAGTTGAGAGATATTGAGCACTTTAAATTCTTCAAATAGTAAGTCTGTGGGGAAATAATAATAACTGTGGCTATGTTTCAGGTCACTTATTAATGTATAAAACGTTCTCAATTAAGTTTGATATGTTCAACCGACCACTAGACCTTCAAGTGGCCTTGATTGAAGGGTTCTAAACGTTACCGCAAGATAACAGCATCAAACAAGATCAAGCGTGGTTGTTCCTTGGATAGGTGGCCAGCGAGGGTTTGGAAGTAGTCACCTTTAATTCACTGGTCCCCAGGATAAGGGTCATGGAAGGCTTCTGAAATTAACTTGCTATCGTACTTATTATGGTGAAATAATATTTCCTTTATTTTGATTTTTAACAATTTGTAACAAGGTATTGGCAGTAAGTAGAGTCATTTTGATATAATTACTTAAATAATTCCTTACAACCTTGTCAGTACTATAAAACCTAATTAATCCCTGCAAACTTTGCGAGCCAACCCCCATACCCGCTGTTCTTGAGATACCTCAGCCTTCGGCCTCGGCATGACATTTTATATCAAATATTAGTAATTAAACTGTATTAAGTAATATCATATTATTTAATTTCATTTACAGTTGCTCGCTCAATGCACTTGATTTACACCCTATTTATAGTATATTAATTACATACAACCAATGTTATTACTAAGCCTATTTAAAATGTTTTCATTTTATTTAATAGCTGATGATAACATACACAGAGACAGACGTGTATTCGCTCTTATACATAACTAGCTGTACCCACCCACTTCGCCGGTCATAATATTGAGTTTTGATTGTATCAGTGAAATGTGCAGCAACCTTTCAGTTTACACAGTATCCAATTTACAACAGCTGATGTTTTGTTTAGTTGTACTCAATTATTTTTAATTTTGAAAGTTTTGCCTACCACAATTTTATTCTATTTGTTTTTATTGAACAGCTGTTAATCAAATAAATCAATAAATTAATATAGCTTCACTAGAAATCAAAACATAAAAATATAAACAGTTTAAAAAATTAACACATGGTTTAATTTAATATTGACATATTTAAAACCCACAGCTGATATTCTTTTTATATTTGACTTATTATACCTTCATGCATCCTGCTATTTGATTAACATCGAAACTTTAGAAGTCCAAGGGATGGAGCCCTGAGGGATTAAAGAAACGGAAATAGGACAGAAACCTTCCCTGGGTTATATAGAACAACTTCCCCAAGTTTCATGGCGATCGGCTGGACGGTTTGGTAGCGCATACAAGGATAGACAAACAAACATACATTGGATTTTATGGATATAGATTTGATATTTTACTGTACTGCTCTCTATGTTTAACGTAACACATTATTTGGACCATTTAAGATTTGTTTATCCCGTCAGCTGGTCAATTTAATCTTCATAAGAATAACATTGAAACTTTGACGTCATGTAGGGCAAAAAGCTATGGAAATGTTTTAAATCCAGCTCCGTTACGACTTAGAAATCAAAATTATATTTTGAATAACAAATTAAAAAAAAATCAGTTTAGTAATAAGTTCAGAAAATGAGTGAACTAAGTGACCCGATTGTTTTAATATATAGGATACTTGAACATGGCATGATTTCCTTGAATCTAAATGCAGAACATTTTAGTCGGTAAATCAAAATATGTTAAGAACTTATCCTACTGTTGAGTAAGTATTCAATAAATTGTTTCGTTGTATTTATAATAATATTATCCTTACTACTCTAAGACCTACAACGATTTCCTATCAAATTTATAACCAGCATTGCCGTATTGAAAAATGTTTCTCGTTGTCATTTTATTTGTGTGCGTCTTTAATAATGGTAACCATTTTTTGAGAATATTACATTATGGGGCTAATAAAGTATAGGTGATGTTTAGTAATTAGATTTATTTTCAAAAATTAAAATTTTTTCTGTTAGTAAATTTCTTTCAAAATGTATGTTTCATGTAAACAAAAAGGCAATAAAAAATAGCTTATGGTAAATTGTCTCTCCATTATTAATTAATTTCAGCTAAGTTAATACCTTGGTATTAGGCCTATATGTACTGATATTAATTCTGTACGCTCATTTTTCTGATAAATATAATTAATTATACAGTATGACATAATAATATTTGATATTATTTATAAATTGAACCTAAATGCTATTCATTTGATATGAGATCTTTAAACATAAAATCATATTAATTCTATGTCCTAAAAATATATAAATTAGTTATACAAACAAAATAATGATTATATATATAAAAAATTCCAAATTATTTAACATGTAATTACCTTATTTTGTTTTGCCATGTTTGGTGCTTGAACGAAGTGTAATGTGGTTATCCACATGAAAATTGTAATTTCAGTCCATTGGTAACATTGTTACTAGCTCTTAAAGGAGTTAACTTCACCCTAGGGGGAAATGTGGATGTTGCTAAAAGGACATTATCATGTAAAACGAATATGGCCATTCCATTGGTGAAAAGATCGTTTTTTTTTACTATTGTTTTCTCTCCAATAAATTGGCATATATTAACACAATTACTACATGATTTCTTTTTAATAACAAATACATTTTATTAAAAAAAATTTCACCTGTTACACTTTTCATTATTAAAGGTTGTCGAATAATAATTTTAAATGTTAAACTTTGTGTTGTATATGAAAATAAAATTTACACTGTACTGAAACCTTGAAAAATGTAATAAATATATCATGTGACAAATGTCTTCTATAAATTTTAATCCTTATCATGCCGTAAGCGCAAATATGCGTAATAATTGCAAAAGACATTTACGTAATAATGTTTCTAATTTAATCCTGTAGTGTGTTTGGGTTAAGGGCGGTGACTCATGAGAGACACATTGTGTGCTTCTCACCTTTTGTTGGCCTGTCAATTGGCACAAGCGCATATACGCGCAGCTACTGTCGATCCGAGCGGTTATCATTATCCGCCGCCTTACAGCTTTGAAACTGTGTATATAGTTTTTTTATCATTACTTTAGTTTAATATATTATAGTAATTTATTAGTTATAAGTATCAATATGAATAATCTGGTAGATTCTGATTTTGACAATTTTGTGTAAGGTACTAAAAACATCGTATGCAAGTGCTATATGTATTTACTTATTTTTTATTATATGTGTTTTATGCAGGCCTTGTGTTTATCAGTTTATGTACAAGTAAATGTACTGAATTATAAATATTTTATTAATAGTAATAATATTTTGTATGCATTCATACAGAATAAGTGATCTGTACCTGAGGCTTACTTTCAAATAAAAGTTTGCTTATTTACATATTCATAAACAAGAAAAAAAGGAAAAGTAAGCTAATAAAAGTCTTAAAATATTATCATATCTTTAATTTGCCTGTATAGAACAAGAAAAAAGTTAGCAACTAAACATTTTCTAGATTTTCTTTACAAGAAATTCTTAATGAAAAATAGGCATTGTATATATTGCTTTTTAAGAGTTAATTCTTAAAACTATTCATTATAAATAGAGATTTTAGACCATTATCTGCAGTTAGATATTACTAAATTGTTACATTCAACTTAAGAGGCATATGGTCATTATGATTAGTTTTATATAGGTAGCACATGTTCTACTTGAAATGTTTCGTATATTATCAATGAACATTTTATTTATATAAAGAATTCGAAATCACTGTCTGTCTTTAAAATGACAATGCTGTTAAAAAAAGAAAATAATTAAAATAACTGACTGACTAAATAATTCATAATTCTTTACATCATAGTATTAGGGACAAATAATAGTTTTAATTCGTTATTTTATGACAGTGTGAACATACTATTCCATTGTTATTATGGATACATAAAGCTATCGGCAGTGTCCGGACTCAGTAATATCTCCACATTTGGCAAACGTCCAAAATGACTTTGTGAAAACAACAAGAGGGAAAATGATTACAGTTATAAAGCTGCCATTATAAAGTACTAAAATGTTCTTCGTTTGTGTTTTGAATGGCATATCTATTGCAAGGAATACTATAGAATGTGGGTTAGTATAAGCCTTCGAGCCACATTATTACCAAGCAGCAAGGTTGCTCATTAGTTGTTGACAATAAAATACAATGTTGTGTGTTAACGTTGACATTTTATGGAAGTAAATTTTTTTACTTACACTGTCGTAATTCTCCTATTCTTTATAATTAGTTTGAGAAATTATACTTTTGTTATTATAAATAATTTCAGACAATTTTTAAACATATTACATATATCCATCAATGCCACCGTATGTGGATGGGTTTGCGGATGGGTCAATACAATTGTGTGTGTATGTGTAGGCGGGTGGGTCAATACCACCGTATGAGTATGGATAGGTGAGTGGGTCAATACCATTGCGTGTGTATGGGTAGGCGGGTGGGTCAATACCACCGTATGAGTATGGATAGGTGAGTGGGTCAATACCATTGCATGTGTATGGGTAGGCGGGTGGGTCAATACCACCGTATAAGTATGGGTGGATGAGTGGGTCAATACCATTGCGTGTGTATGAGTAGGCGGGTGGGTCAATACCACCGTATGAGTATGGATAGGTGAGTGGGTCAATACCATTGCGTGTGTATGGGTAGGCGGGTGGGTCAATACCACCGTATGAGTATGGATAGGTGAGTGGGTCAATACCATTGCATGTGTATGGGTAGGCGGGTGGGTCAATACCACCGTATGAGTATGGATAGGTGAGTGGGTCAATACCATTGCGTGTGTATGGGTAGGCGGGTGGGTCAATACCACCGTATGAGTATGGATAGGTGAGTGGGTCAATACCATTGTATGTGTATGGGTAGGCGGGTGGGTCAATACCACCGTATAAGTATGGGTGGATGAGTGGGTCAATACCATTGCGTGTGTATGAGTAGGCGGGTGGGTCAATACCATTGCGTGTGTATGGGTAGGCGGGTGGGTCAATACCACCGTATGAGTATGGGTGGGTGAGTGGGTCAATACCATTGCGTGTGTATGGGTAGGCGGGTGGGTCAATACCACCGTATGAGTATGGGTGGGTGAGTGGGTCAATACCATTGCGTGTGTATGGGTAGGCGGGTGGGTCAATACCACCTTATGTGTATGGGTAGGCGGGTGGGTTAATACCACCGTATGTGTATGGGTGGGTGGGTGGGTCAATACCATTGCATGTGTATGGGTAGGCGGGTGGGTCAATACCACCGTATGAGTATGGGTGGATGAGTGGGTCAATACCATTGCGTGTGTATGGGTAGGCGGGTGGGTCAATACCACCGTATGTGTATGGGTGGGCGGGTGGGTCAATACCATTGCATGTGTATGGGTAGGCGGGTGGGTCAATACCACCGTATGTGTAAGGGTGGGTGGGTGGGTCAATACCATTGCATGTGTATGGGTAGGCGGGTGGGTCCATATCACCGTATGAGTATGGTTGGGTGAGTGGGTCAATACAATTGCGTGTGTATGGGTAGGCGTGTGGGTCAATATCACCTTATGTGTATGGGTAGGCGGGTGGGTTAATCCCACCGTATGTGTATGGGTGGGTGGGTGGGTCAATACCACCGTATGAGTATGGGTGGGTGAGTGGGTCAATATCACTGTATGGGTGAGCAGGTGAAATATAAACATATCATTTACTATGTGTATATGTATGTTTTTGTTGTTTACAAAATGCAGAGTTGTTCACAGTTTATTGCAGTTTTGTATCTTAGCAAATTTTTTCTACAAAAGGAAGGGGTTGTTCACCTAAAGTTTCCGTGGGAAAAAGTAGCCATGTTTGAATTTTAATGGTGATTCGGACTCAAGTGGTTTAGCCTTATGCTATTTATAAGTTCCCACCAGTAGGGAAAAGCTTTAGACTTTCATGCCAAAATAGCTTATATCCAAAAGATTAAGAAATGTTTAATTTATTCTGAGTATTAAACAAAGCTCCATACAAACCGAAATTCCAGTTGTCAGAAATGCTTTAAAATTGTTAGTGAATACATCCAACTTTATTACATAGGCCTACTAGTTGACATCCCTAGACAATTATCATGCCAAATTAAATATTACTTGTCCAATGTCTCCGCAGGTTATAAATTACTTTCTTTAATAGTAGTTAATATTAACTATATATATATATTTATATTAAATGTATATATTTATTTATTTATCAAACCAGCACATTCACATTCAGTAATTTTAAATTAATTAATAACAATTTAATGAACAATTTGTATTTAAGTTTGACAAATTTAAGCCTGGGTATTTTTATTACTACCCAGGCTTTGGGTCACCTGCAATGGATATTCATAAATGATATTTAAATTTGTCATATATTCTTTTGCTTATATATATAGACGTACTTACCTTAAATTAATATAATTAAGCGTCAATACATAATATTTATATTGAACCTAGTGTTTTTTTAAGAACTTAATGAAGGTAATAAAAACAAGTTAAGGTAATATAGTGTGATTAACTTTAATTTTATTAAAAATAATTAAATTTTAACATTTAGAAAAAGAGAACAACAAATATTGAAAAAGTTCTTTAAATATCCCAAAATCCAACGTTATAAGAGTATTGTGTATAAATCTAATCGATTTATAATGTTTCTGTGGGATTCAGACTTTATTCTTAAACAGAAAATTTAATAAAAAAAAAATATTGAAACAATAAGAATAGAATGAGAAAAATCAGGAAATCATCTAACCAAGTGAACATTGACTTTCAGTACTGGGAACCCTGAAGTTATCAAAACTCATAAGGATCCATTTCTATATTTTATAACATGATAAAACGGGACTAAAAGTCTATGTGCTTATAAAGAGAATGCAAGCATATTCTAGTAATTAGATATACAGTATAGAAAAAACTTTTGCACATAACGGGGAGGGCGAAATTTAGCAAAATTTCGCAAAAATTTAGCAATACTAGTGAAGTTGAAGAAGTTATTCAATTGTTGTATGTATTTTGCCCATAAAAATAAAAATAAAAAAATACAATGTGCCACACCTACAAGGCTTGGTAATGATGTAATTAAGAATGATTTTAATGTTTTGTTATAACATAGGAGGGGACTTAAACATTGTAGAATTTTTAATTGACAATTTAATATTTTAATGCCTAATTTAGTTATATCATATATTAAAATATCTATTATTTTGCTTTTAATTTAATTTTATTAGTCAATATATCTTTGTTGACTGTCATGCATTCTTTGTTTGAATGTTGGTGATGCATAGGAATTTGGTTGTCTGCTCTTTATCTGAAAGTCTGACGGTGTGGATTGTAGCTTACGAACTGCAAATTATTAAATATCATGACTATTTCAATACAATTGTTTATAATTGTCCTTAAGCAATAAAACATTATTGTTATTAAAACTATATGTAAACGGTATAATTTTATGAAAATCCCGGAGTAGCGTAAAAGTATCCCTCGGAAAAGTACCCAACCCCAGCAACTGACTACAGTACTTTGACGTACTGTACTATAGTACTGACTAGTGTTCACAAAAACGGTATTTGGACAACTGACAAAACGGTGTCCGTGACTAGAAAAGTAACCCCCTACCACGGCCAATGTAGGAAATTTGCTGAATTTAATGATATAGTGTAATATAAATTTATAATGAAATACGGTGAGTTTTAATTGGATTTATAGCCTTTGGAAAAGTACCCCTCCCCGGCCTGCTGTGTACGGAGTGGAAAATTAGCCCGTGGAAAATACGGGGGGATCGGCCCCAGGCTGAAACGGCCTTGAGATTGCCGCAGCCAAGTTACAGGCGTTTGAAAACTATTGTGGACTGTAGTTTGGAAGTTCTATAATTTATTTATCCAGACACATAAACAATGTGGGTGAATCTAGGTAGATTAATTTCACTACTAAACGTTAATTGTACGGATTAATATTTTATAGAGTGTGACAGAGAACAGAACCGGTATCGGGTAGGTCATCGTAGTAGGTCGTATCGGGGTTTTCATGTTTCTATTAATGCACCATCTTTAGGTATTTACCATTTAAATATTTCCCCGAAAACAACTCAACTGTTATACAGAGTCAAATACATTCTACTAAATATTTTGCACTTTCAGAACATTATATTTCTGATACTTATACTTCTTGGTTTTTTAGGGAAACGTTTATTTTATTCAAGATAATCAGTAAAGTGCGTTCTCAGTTCTAATACTCATGGAATACATAGGCTATTATACAAACGACATTTCTATGGAAAATGCAGTTACATAAAAATCAGTTTACATTTTTATTACAAAAGATATTGAGTAAGAAACCGTACGCAGTAAACACCGAATCAGTATGGCTACCGAATTTCTCACGAAACTGTAAAGAACTTTTTTTCAGAAACATAACATTACATAAATATCGATTATTGTTTTACTTTTCCTATTGTATCTCGGATTGAATTCATATGGACACCTTTTTGTTTTCAATAAGTGTTCTCTGACATGGAACATGTGATAAAATATTTCTGAAAATTAAAAATACAGTTAAATACTTGCTGTACACATGGTATCATGGATTTCTTTTGCATTCTTTTTCCATTGTTATTGTAATTAAAATAGCAAAGTGTTTTATTTAAATAATGTTTCTTTACCAATAATGCATAGCTCATCCATGTTTTGAATACCAATTTATGATTACGATTGTAATTTTATGGTAAACAAACGTAACATATGTTTAAACTTAAGCACATTTAAATCAATATATTTAAACAGTCATTTTCACATTTTAATTCTATATCACTGGCAATTACGCTGTTTGTGCATGAAATATTAGTTTATGAACAGTTAACGAAATCAACCATGAAATATATTTAAATAAATATAACTTTCTTGAAATTTGCAAACTCATAAAAGCCTATAGTCTCTAGTCATTTAGGAAGCTTCACAAAACAGGAACACTAATTGTGTTTCAGTAAGTTAGGAAACTTGTAAGCAAGTTCCAATACTCGCTTAGTTACAGGGAGTACTTGTGCTTCCCCAATATACAAATTTCCTCTCTTAGATATATTTGAATTGTTTACGATACAATTTTTATAAAAACTCCTAATAAATAAATAAGCAAGTGACAATGTCATTGTTAGATTCTGTATGTAAATAATTCGATTCATTATATGTCTATTGGATAGTTAAAAATATTTCCCTTCTCTGGAAACAACATTAGTTAATTTCTATAATTTAAAAGAAGAATTACGCCAACAATAAGTCTCGGTTGGTATTTTATAAATTTCATATAATTGTTTATGCTTATTTAAATTAATGAGTCTCCCATTGTTTGAACAATTCAAGTATGTTTTGCCTGTTTTACTGAATTATCCTTTATCCTTATTAACAACTCATTATGTGTTCCTTTGTTTGAAATGTGAAAATAAGTAAACCTTTCTCACCTACCAGACAAATGCCACATTCGAAACTTTACAATGTAGGTTATGTTTCCTGAACATGTAGACTGACGGAAATTTCATACATGATACTCAATGTATTGAGTGACATGTAAATCCAATCTTAATCTGCTTTAATTAAATTGTATAATACGATTCAGGACAGATAAATTCAATTTTTAAACATATGAATACCGATTTAACCTACATGAGATGACTTGGTGAAGGGAAAATACAGTCAACGATTAATAATAAAGAATATAAATGACAGTGAGATGGCTATTTTTCGATTGTAGTTTTTTTAGAATCTTTTTGTTAAGACAACTTAAAAACAGCAAATTATTTTGAAAAAGACACACTTGGGTATAGATTTCCTAGGTACTCTTAAACTTTAGTACAAAAAGAAAAAAGTTAATACAATATCCAAAACATGAGCTAGCTGTACAACCTCAACAACCACGATATCACACTACTTAACTGTTAGTATGCACATACAATTTGAGGGTAAACAATTTCGTGTTAGTCAGTTTCAAGCTGCGATGGTAGTCATGAGCTACGGTTACAATAATGCTAAAAGTTCAACTAAAATAATCCAAAACTCAAAAATGTACAGTAGGTCCTTTTTACTTTCCTTGTTTGGTTTATTTGTGTTAACCATCGTAATAAGTTTAATATGAACTAGTTATGTTTAACCATTTAATTGGATAAGATCTTATTTAGTTTATGGAAGGATGTGATTGAAATATTGTTGTTACAGTTCGCAGTTTTCTTTTAAGTTAATCTACTGTTTATTTTAAAGATTGTATCTGCTATAAAAAAATAAGTGAAGGCTGCTTGAATATCAAGTTTCTAAAAAATGGTAAAATATCTGGTCCTATCAATTCATTAAGGCTATTTTTCGGATCAGTATTTCATTAGTTCCTTTACAGTTATCCAAAGAAACAAGTCCGCCCGTCGTAACCAAATTAGCTAATACGTAATTTTCGCACGTATCATTTAAGAAAATCTAATACATAATATGTGGTATGCATGATGAAATATAAGTTGTTCGATTATAGGTTCTTAATGAAATAAGAACTTCTACTTGCTGCTAAAGTCAAGTAAGTTGTAACTTTAGGCTCAACGGATAAAATTAACATTCCCAAAGTACAAACAATCTGGTGCAGGAACCGTAATAATCCTTACACGACAGTGTGCATACACAGTGAACCGAATGTTGTCTTTATTGTACAGGAATATTAAAAATAATCGTGAATACAGTCAAAATAGACACAAATTTACAAAGAAAGAAGTCTTCAATGTTTTGTATTTTAATTAAAATATATATTTTTCTTTGATTTTGAATTTTAAGGTAAATTGAATATTAGAACTAACACTTTTTTAAAGTGTATATGGTAAAAAATCTAAATTATCACAAACAATTTCAAGTGTATAATAAATAGTAGTAATTAAAAAGTTTAAGTTGTGTCAATCTCAATATCTGAAAAAATCTAAAAAAACACAAAACACTGGAAAATTAAAAGTATTAAAACCATTGTTTTGCAGTATCAGTTATCGAGCCTTCTGAAAAATATCAACACGTATTTTAATATTAGCTCTGAAATAATCAATTAAAAAAATATTGGTATTAAGGTTATGTTCATTGAGAATACAACACACTTATGAATTTAGAGACGAATCTGTAAGAAGTGCATAATTAATATGTATTTCTCTACACTCTTGTATGTAAGACAGTTAAAATAGTTAATAATATGTACAGTAATTAGTACAGAAATCATACAATGGACTTCCCACCATCTCAACCTAGTTTCCGATGTCAGTCTCTGTTTGAACCTAACACTATTGAAGTTGTACAACTAAGTTCCAGCTGCCGGATATTTCACCACTCGGTCCTTTGAGCTGCGTTATTAGTTGTTCTGTGTTTTGAGAGCTATTCCGAATTCAGGCTCTGAGTTTTAATAATATTCTTAGCCAAATCCTTTCAAATTATATTTACAAAATTGAAAGATGCCATACAATTAAAAATTAAATGAATAAAAATGCAAGATTTAGTTTTTATGTACAGAAACTGGGAGGTTTGGGAATGACTCTGCTAACTAATAAACAAGCAAAAAGGTTCATATGAATATGAATTATATCTCGATATATGTATGTTATTTGTATTATGTCGTGTCTGGTTAGTTTGAATTTTTGCAATAAAACGAGTAACTAAAATATGAAATAAATATAAATTACCAAACATAATAAAAACAACACCTTATTAGAACTGTAATTATTGAAATAATCTATGTTGGTAGTGTATGGTTCATTACATTTAATTATTTATTTAATTTTAAAGTAAATTTTAATATTTAGTGACCATGACCTTATATCATGCAATTCAATTGTGCCTTCATGATGTTTGTAACTTTTTTGTTTTGTGTTAGTAATTATTCTTTAAAAAAGTTTTTACAGTTTGAGTATTTCTTCTTCTTCTTTTCTCCTCCACGTGACATGAACTGCCTTTTGACGAAGGATGCTACTCATTATACTTGGTGATGTTATATTATTGTGGATTTTGGAGTAGGATTGATGTACGAGTTGTATGCTGATGAATAAGAGTAGTTCTCTTCAGATAATTATGACGGTAAAACTGATCAATGAGAAGGATATATGGGAGCGAAAATGTGTGATCTGATCACTCGAATATACATTAGAATGGAGTTCTGAACAATTTATTTTTCTAAGTGAAAATACAAATTCAACTTCTTCAATGTATTTGAAGAGGTCAGGGCTCGTATCTCTCGCTCTGAATATCAATCATACCACTTTTATTTCTCTGAGAGCATATTTATTCTCGAAATAAGAGATTAATTGATTATATATTGCCATATGTTCTCGTATAGTAGCTCTAATTGAAGAATGCTGTCTTCTAAATGAACTGTTGGGTCAAGAATCAACATTTTCCTTGTTAATGTATCACAGGCTACGATGTCAGCACATCTATATGCACCAATCTCCTGAAGACAGTAGACTTCTTCAAATACCTCCATACCATGATATTTAAAGCTCCCACCAGTGTAAGTCTGATTCAGTGGTTACGATATTTTTTTAGAAATGCAACAAATTCACACTCATCCAGGATATGTAAAATGAATTCAAATTAAGTGTTATTTTTGAAGTCACATCTACGGCATCGGTTTCTGACCTAATACCTCCCAGGTACTGAATTTACAAAGCGATTGAATTTGTGTTTAGTTCACCCGATCTAGTGAAATATGGTGAATAATATGTGAAACATTATTAAAGATGAAAAATGTTGTATTTGCTTGAAAATTAAAAGAAAAGGAAATATAGTAAAACAGAATAAACCTTTTATCATCCACCATCCTAGATATTAGCTCTTTTTTAAGTTAACTATTGCTTATTGGTGGTGTGAGAAGGAAACTATGATGGGTTTTGTTACAGTGAAATGTATACACTTATTTGTGAGTACCGGTTTTAATTTACTTTATTTTATTTAAATATAAAGTTGTGTTTAAGAACAAATCCAATATAATGAGGTATTGGGCAATCAACAAATAGCTTTCTCTAAGGAACAGTCAACCTTAGTCAATAATAATGACCACACTCCTTAATCTACACTCATCTTACTCATTCACCCCTTATATTCGCCCATGTCTTAACGATCGGCGATATATATCGTCCACATGTATTAACATCAAACATGTATATACGAACGCATATATATCGTTTAGTTTATTGTCAGTTACCATTTGATAGTTTTAGTTTTTTTTACCATTGATACGATGGATGTATAGTTTGGATAAAGATCCAAAAGTCAGGAAAATATTAATTGAAAAAAAAAATTAAGTGATCTCCAGTCATAAGCCTTTATAATGGATAAAATGAAATTATAAGGAAAATAACACTTTAAAGTATAATATTTTTTACTTTTTAATATAAATACATTTTTTAACTAGTCGTTAAACTATAAGAGTTTTGTATCCGTTTGTTGATAAATGTCTTTATTTTTATTTTCATTTATACATTTGTTGGTGTTATGTTTTTAAAGGAACATTTATTGTTATAGTGAGTACTATTTAGCATATCAGATTTATGTTTCAGTCAATGGTTCAAATGAACGTGTATCGTACAAATATTGCTAAATTAACGTAAATTTCCGTACATCATTTTTAACTTCCCACTTTGTTATTGTTATTTTTACTATGAGGTGTATTTATACATAAACAATGAAATAATGTTTAAAATAATCTCTCCATGCACACGTTGTTTAGCGTCTGAAAAAAAATATTTTTACGGATTTCAGTACCGAGCAAGAGATACAGTAAACTATAAGAGATAGTTAGTTACTTTAAATACGAGACAAAAAACCTGTAAAGATAGACATACGTTGTGCACATCTCCTATCTCCAGGGGTCTTTAACCGAACTTCTGTACAAGTTATATTTGAGATGTAGGTGACGGCTGCAAACTGCTATTGTAAGTTGTGGATGGTGTAGTACATATTATTTTTAAATTTCGATAAGTTTTAGTTTTCAAAATAACAACTATATATAATACACCTAGTAAATATATATTTCCGTTATAGTCAGTTAATTTGTAAGTTGATGAGTTAATGTATTCTCTAATATATAAGATGAATTACTTTACAACTATAGTTTATACATTTTACAATAAAATACGTAAGAAGTATGTTAAATATGCACAATAGACATTTTAAAATAGTAACATTTAATTCAGGATAAGTTAAATATATTTACAATTAAATATTGAAGGGATAATACTTTAATTAAGCTAACAATTTAAAGGGCTGCATTTTTCTTGTATTTTGTTATGAAGCAATTAATTTAAGCTTGTACAAATTCACACATCAATATAATCTTATTTGTATATACAAATTAAAAAAAAAAATTCAAAACAGAAGAGCTAAATTTATTCGTATCTATTTTTGAATGTTCTAATGAATTGTCTTATTGTTTTCTTACTTATGAAGACACTACATAAAATATACCATGTCTAAAAGGGTAATTTTAGATATTTTAATGTCCTGAGACAGCATATAAATCAGAATTTCTGTATCAGAAAACCTGTGTATATAGTTTTTTTTTTTTTTTTTTTCAATAAATATATATATATTTTTACTTACACATGTTTTATGCTGAATTTATATGATTCAGTATGAAAAGAAAAGGTTAATTTGTATATTTTTAAACTATTGGGGTGAAGTTGTTTTTACAAATAAATACTAAAATGTGTGATGATGGAAAATGTTTGTTTGAATTACCTCACGAATAAATTATTACTAAATAATGTTTTTAATTTCTAATGAATTTGATTCCTTTTTAACCATTAAATTATCATCCCTTACAGTTTATACTGTCAACTTTTCTAAAAATTTTTAACTTTTCAGAAATGTTCGCCTTCACACACACACACACACACACACACACACACACACACACACACACACACACACACACACACACACACACACACACACACACACACACACACACACACACACACACACACACACACACACACACACACACACACACACGCACGTGCATGCACACACGCACACGCACATGCACATGCACACAAACATACACACACACGCACACGCACACGCGCACGTGCATGCACACACGCACACGCACATGCTCATGCACACGCGCACGCGCACACGCACACGCACATGCACGCGCACACGCACACAGACACGCACGCACGCACGTATTAAACAACACCCACATATATCCGACACCCACACATATTCCACACACACGAATGAAGGTACTGTTGAGTCATAATTGTACATAATCAATGTCATTGGCCTCATAAAATCAAAGCACATAACCTCGAAGACTTGACAACAAACAATAAAACACCAATACTTAAATAAAACTTCAGATTGGTCTAGAAATTCTATGATGGCCAAACTTACGAAGATCCTCACATAAATATTTCTTGAATGTACATCATGTCTTAACATATTTTGTACTGATGTAAATAATTATAATCGTATTTCAGTAATATTGGCAAAGATGAACATGAGTTTATCGATTTATAAATAGACTCACATTCATAAATATCAAGAATACTTTAAAGGTTTTCCTCTTTTTTTATAAATATCAATTATTTTACCATGTAAACGAAAGTATTTAGTATTCCATCATAATCAGCCTCCATAATGTAAACAGTAACGTTACTATAAAAATAAGATATAAAATTACTGAAATTAATTGTACACGTTACGTTTATAAATTTACTGCCCACTAATAATGAGCGTTCATAGTTTAATTAAATAAGTAGCCAAAACAATAGTTAAGTTGATCATATCAAACTGTAATTTTATTACAAATACCTTTCCTAACTCGTCCAACCCCAAGCTTATGGCTTAGCTATTATAGGATACAGGAATAACATAGACAAATTGTGATATTTGTAATAACAATTAGTTGACGTAATCCACTATTGATAAAACAAATCTAATCAACTAATATAACTAGAATTAATTATGATTAAATTAATGTTTTCTAGTGCTTTGCAGGTTAAATGTTATACTGTTTATTTAAAAAAGCATTTGAGGTAATTTTTTTTTAATTTACTAAATTTAGAATGCACATTTTATATTTGTGTCGGGTCATAATTAAATGTATTTAGAATACTGACAGTTGTTTGATTTCGACACACCTAAGATAAATGGCTATATCCATATAATAAACAATTAATGGTTTGTATTAGGTCACCAACCATCTAGTGTAATTTGCATACCAAACTTTACCTTGGAGTTTGTTCAAGTAACCATACGCCAGTTATAAGTTTGGTAGAACTCAAATTCCAGTTTAATTACTGTTTCTCAGAACGTTACCAGTTGGCTTATAAAAGTTCTTAGAAAAAACGTGTAGGTGTTGTGTACAGATGTAGTTTATTGACATCGTTCGTTCTGAATTTGTACTTACCAATGTTTTCAAACATGTTTCGAAACGGCCAAAACGGTTCCCCTTTTCAAAAAAGGTGATAGAAGCACTGCTATATGAGTATGGTTGACTATAAATATATAATACCTTACAAATAAACTTTATTTATTTAGAGTGTTTTTATGCATTTTTGAATACTAAGCCTATTATATGTAATCATAGCATTCTTTGTTGCTTATGGTTCCTAAAAATTCCAAAAAATCAAAACACTAAAATAAAAAAATTATATATAAACAGATCTTTGCTCAAAGTAATGACCATTTAACAATATTAATTTCCCAACACTAATAAAACAATATTTTTTAGAAATTATATGTAATCAATTGATACAATTTAAATTTATATTTTTTAAATTTATCATAAATTAAAGAATTTGTATTTTCTGGAAGAGTTATAGTATGAGTTTAAGTAAATCTCTACACATTTTATCACAAACACTTTCCTTTTATAAAGTGCAAGGATCAAAGTGCTCTAAATAAATATTGGTGAATATTGATGAGAAAAAAGACCTCAAAGACCACCAATATACCCAGTTATTCAATCGAATGGAGGACGGAGAACGGTTTGACAGTTGTATGTTATTTAGAAACAATTATAAAATAAACTGTTTATATTTATTGAAATGTAAACTTTCAAAAATAATACCTAAAACAATATCTTGAAATACATAATATGATAATGTAGCCTATTTGAAATGATTTCTAGGTTTTACAATGCCTAGAATCAAAATGAAATACCGAGTAAATGTCATACAACAAAGGTTAATTACCTTTATTGTTTCATGTTTACCTTCCTTAGACCAGTGAATCTCACAAAGGACGGGCATTATTCTTGCACTAAGCTAGTTATTCAACAATTGTCACGGTCGGGAAACTCATTGCGTTGGCGAAAAGCATCAAAATGGAGACTGTTGTAAGATAGTTGGTAAATTAATATTAGCATTGTATGAAATTATACAAATGGCTCAGTTAAACAAAATATCATTTCTTTGTGAATCACTCCTGTCTGAGGAGGTTAAACGTGATTTACTATAATTGATGACCCTAATATTTGTAAATTTCGTACAAGAATTTAAATCTTTTTTGACATTCACAAACAGATTATGAAAAAGTAAACATTATCAATTCAACCAAATTGTTACAAAGTACATAATGATCACCGATTTATTTTTACAAATACCCTTGAGTTGATAGGGAACAAACTCAATAATTTCCATGTCTCAAATATTACAAACAGTTTTATAAAATTGACTCAGAACAAACTTAATGCCACATAGGGCTTACACCTATGTGGCATTAAGTATAATTGCCACATACATTTACAATGTACTGCTACAAAAGCTAGCAGGTTCTGTTTTGAATTATACGGTATCAAACTATTATAAAACAGTAATCAATGTAACATACCATCGCACTTAGCACAACATGGGTATTTTGAAATCGTCTAGTCTATTCAGGTTCTATAAAATGGTTGAGTTGACATGTTCTAGAAACTTTTAACCGGAGTGAATTTATCCCTAGCCATTTCGCGGAACGATCCTTCTAGACCCTGGTGGACCACATCCTTCCACCCAGACACGTACAGTGTTACTGCCCCACCCTCCCACCCAGACACGTACAATGGGACTGCCCCACCCTCCCACCCAGACACGTACAGTGGTATTGACCCACCCTCCCACCCATACACGTACAGTGGCACTGACCCAACCGCCCACCCCTACACGTACAGTGGTACTGACCCACCCACCCACCCACCCATACAGACTCAGTGGTACTAACCAACCCACCCACCCATACAGACTATGATATTGATAAAATGACTATGATATTGATGATATGATAAAATATGATTTAATTGGTTTGGGCTACCTAAAATACATGGCAGCCCAAATCAATTACGACAACACGATCTTCCTGTTGTCTATAGGCATTACTTACCTTAGCCTAAATTAAAAAGGGGTTTCTAAATTAAAAACTAACCCACCTACAGTACTAACTAAAAAAAAGCAGTAAAAACTAAGCACCCTACTCGTACAGTGCTATTGAAGTAAACCATGCACGTACACTGTTATTGACCCGCCCACCCATACACGTACAGTGGTATTGACCTACCGCCCACCCATACACGTACAGTGGTATTGACCTACCGCCCACCCATGCACGTACACTGTTATTGACCCACCCACCTATACAGGTACAGTTGTACTTACATGTTAAATACAACATAACTCACTAATTATTCAATCACTTGTTGTTGGTTATTATGTAAAAGCCAACCCATACACGTACAGTGGTCTTAGTACTTAGCCTATACATGTACAGTGTTACTTTAAAAGCAGTATGCAGTATTATATCCTGTTATAGTAATATACGTCTAGTGGCATTTGTGTACCCACCCACCCATTCACGCATGGTGGCATTCAGTGGTTTTTCCAACACTACATTATATTCCAACACTAACGACAGGAGAATACTCGTAGAACAGCTACATTTGTTATCCCAACCCATAAACGTATAGTGGTAATGACCCACCCATCCACCCATACACGTACAGAGGTATGACCCACCCGCTCACCCATACACCTACAGAGGTATGACCCACCAGCTCAACCATACACCTACAGAGGTATGACCCACCCACTCACCCATACACGAACAGAGGTATGACCCACCCACCCACCAATACACCTACAGAGGTATGATACTTTTGTTTCTATTCGAAATGTAGAAAAGGGAGGGAAAAGGGATGTGAGGTAGTTTTCAAAAATAGTGTACCTTTAACCCTAAAGTCACATACGAATATTGACATGCGACTTCTCGCCTATATACATGGTGAGTTTCTACTCAGTGCAATAACTTCACTATGTATAAGTTATCCATGTAAAGGGTTTATTGTAATTATGTTACAATTCTGTTAAATTGTATATAATTAACAGAACGAGTCTTTGCTACTATGGGCACGAAAAGAAAATACATAAATGTCCATTCTATTTTATATACAATTAGTTGCCATTCCCACAAAAACAAAATTATATTACGATATATTCCTTACAGTTAATATAAAGTACATATTAAAGACAGGCATAACAATGTGTTAGGGCCTAAAAACGATTTTTTACGTTTAATAAAACACTTGAATATTTATAATATAATAGTAACCACTCACTTATATTTATAAATCACTATTAACAATAATTCAATATAAAATGAAAAAATAACAGAAGATTATACTAGGCGAAGAAAATAAGAAATATAATAAAAAGTAATATTAAAATTTTTAATACGTAATTTTATGATATGAAAAAAATGACAATGCGCAGTCCACTTTAAATGAAAACTATTAGGTGGTCTTACGGTAAATGTAGGTTATTATTGTAAGTAATAACAATTAAAATATTACTCAATTGCTCAAAGCAGCATTTCTTGTTACCTTAATTAGGTTTTTGTGAAACATTGAAGTCTAGACACTAGTTTATCAAAATAAGATAATTGTTGTTAAAATATATTCTCGATATATACTTCGCTAGAAACACTAAAATCTTCTATTGCCAACAATTGTAGCTTTTTCAGTCCATATGTGATGGCAAATTGTTCTTGTCAAGTTGAAAATGCTCCCCCCAGACTATATTAGGCGCCACGTAGGCTGTACATGAAAGGGTCTTTAGTATAAAGGAAATCTGTTTGGTCTAAATATATAAAGCTCTTACAGCCACGGTCCCTTTTATGAAAAAATATCTATGATTATATCTCCAAGCCACTATTTTACATATTATAAATGAACATACAATTTAAAACCAAAGTAAAGTAAATATTATTGTTTTGTAGTTACCAATACACCCCTAATAGTATATTAGATTAGAACATGATAATTTGTGTTTATTAACTATATTTAATATGTTGTAAATAATTAAAATAGTTAATATTAGACTAATGTCTAAAAACATTAAATTATACAAAGTAAATACTATATAATTTTATGTTACAACTTAAATACATAAAACATACATAAAACCAGAATGCATACAAAAACATTTTGTTTCATTATACAGGGTGTCTTAAAAGTCCCACCCCCCCCCCTATTAACTTTCTTATGAATACAAATAAAGTGATTTACTTCTGGGAATGTTTATATGACCAGCTAAGAAGTTTTTTTATGTATGCAAATTTTTTACACCCCCTCTCAAAAGGGGGTAGTTTGGGGGTAAGTCAAAATTTTTAAATAGGACCCCCTATCAAATGACACATCATTTTAAAGGTAATATTAAAAGAAGAAGAATGGCGGAAACTAGAGGTCTCTATTATTAGTCTAACAAATTTGGTGGCAGTTTAAAGTTGGAATTATTTCATAAAACCCCCGCAGCTTATGTTACATTTAAAATTGTTGTAAGCAGACAAAACATTCACCCACCAGTTAGTTTTGAGAACTGACGACACCTAATCGTAAAACAAGTTATTACAAGAATCAACAAACACCAAAAACCACAAATAACATAGCATTTATTTGGTTTTGGTTTGTCTGACCAAAGTCAAGTAGGGCAACCTGGGACTTTGGTCAACTAAAACCCAAAACCAAATAAATGCTATTATGTGGTTTCTGGTGTTTGTTGATTCTTGTAATAACTTGTTTTACGATTAGGTGTCATCAGTTCTCAAAACTAACTGGCGGGTGAATGTTTTGTCTGCCTTACAACAATTTTAAATGTAACATAAGCTGCGGGGGTTTTATGAAATAATTCCAACTTTAAACTGCCACCAAATTTGATAGACTAATGTTAGAGACCTCTAGTTTCCACCATTATTCTTCTTTTAATATTACCTTTAAAATTATGTGTCATTTGATAGGGGTTCCTATTTAAAAATTTTGACTTACCCCCAAACTACCGCCTTTTGAGAGGGGGTGTAAAAAATTTGCATACATAAAAATCTCCTTAGTTGGTCATATAAATATTCCCAGAAGAAAATCATTTTATCTGTATTCATAAGAAAGTTAATAGGGGGGGGGGGGGGTGGGACTTTTAAGAGAACATAAAACACAGGTTTACCTTGTGTATTTATAACTTTTGTAATACAGTCATAGCATAAAACAGAAGAAACGAAGTATCTTTTTTGTTCGTAAAATTCTGGTTCATAAAATCTATGTTATCAAAATTGTAGAATATTCTGATTTATTAATCGTATTCAATGCTCTGTCATAATTATAACATTCACTAGATATTGTTGAATTAAATATTTATCAATAAGGGCAAGTGACATACAATTACTAATGTGGGCCTTACTAATACTTTTGTTTCTATTCGAAATGTAGAAAAGGGAGGGAAAAGGGATTGAGGTAGTTTTCAAAAATAGTGTACCTTTAACCCTAAAGTCACATACGAATATTGACATGCGACTTCTCGCCTATATACATGGTGAGTTTCTACTCAGTGCAATAACTTCACTATGTATAAGTTATCCATGTAAAGGAACAAACAAGTTCCTATTATACCCTGTCCAATTCTCAGGTGTTTGGCAATAATGGCGGATTTTGTGGTTTTTTATAATTTACACAATTTGTTTTAGTTGGTTTGATGTTGAAACCAAACTAATGTATTATGAAAAAGAAACATACTTGTATATAGTTTGAAAGAGCATTAAATTATGTATAAATTAAAATAGTAATCAAATAATAAATTACAAAGCACTTGTATTGTAATGACTATAGAGTTTAAAATATTGACTGAACTCTTTATAGTATAAGCCTCATTTAAAGTAGTTAAACTATTCATAGCCCTATGTTCAATTACTAAGAAAACTTCTTTATTCATTTATCTTTTAAAAAAATGTATAAATATTAAGGGCCAAAAGAGAAAAACGTTGGATATTTCATTAAAATTTAGTAAGGTACAATAATTTTGTTTATCTTAATGGTTATACACACATACCTCATTAATGCTGTAAGTTGGACGTTAAAACTAAACTAATGGATTTATGACAAGAAAAGGTATACAAATTCAAAGTGCATTAAATTATGTATAAGCTGAACATAGTAATCAAAAAACATAACTCATAAAACACTTCTTTTGTAATGACTGTAAAGTTTAAAATATTTGTTGGAAACTTTTATCTTCAAAGTTTAAGACTTAGTTGAAGCAGTTAAACTATTTATATTCTCAAGTTTAATTATTAAAACAGTTTTTATTGATTTATATTTAAATGATGTATAAATGTTAAGGGGTCATATGATAAAAATCTGTTGATATTTCATAAAACTGTATTTAAATGCAAAGCAATATTATGCGTCTTAATTGTTATAAACATCAATATAATGACTGTATATTTGTATAAGCTTAATTTATTTACTAAATTAGCTGATAAGGAAGCAACATTTTTTATTTACCAAATTTGTTTAGTAAAAAACAACTGTTTTAAAAGGAAATGCCTAATTATTTTCTGTATTGTTTCATTTAATTAATATATTGAAATACATTTGTAAGTACGTGTGATGAGTAGAATTACTACTTTTGTAAATGTTCAAATTGTCCAACAGTTTCTCTTTTGCACACACGGACTCTTTTCTTTAGTTCTCTTACGGATTCTCCCAGGTTTATTTTATCCCGAAGGTGGTTAGCGACTCTCATAATTCGCTGCCTCAATTCTTCTTTTAAGCGTTTGAGTCCTGTATATTAGACATGTTGTTTGAGGAACCCCCAAATGTCGAAGTTGATAGGAGTGAGGTCCGGTGAGCGAATAAGGAATTATCCCTTCTCTTTCAATCCACACCTGAAAGTTGTTGTTGATGAGTTCTCGTACATCGTGATTAAAGTGTAGGGGTGCACCATCCACTTGGAAAACTACTTCCTCCCGTAAGTTCAGTGGCAAGTCTTCAAGGAGGTCTGGTAGCACTTCACACAGGAACTGGAGGTATTGAACACCATTCAAATTTGTTGAAAGGTCAAAATACGGTCCTATACGATGGCTCCCAATTAAACCAATCCATACATTTTCTTTAAATCGAGTCTGACTGCTTGATTCTCGAGTGGGTTTTCAAAGGCATAGTGATGCTCATTTTGAAGATCGAAAACACCATTTCGAGTGAATTTGTCTCATCCGTCCATAAAATTGTCTTTAATAAATAATTTCTATCGTTGTCCTGGATCCACCGAAAAAACTGTAACCTTTGAGGAGGGTCTTTAGTTTCAAGGGTCTGCACGTGGTTGGAATGGTAGGGATATAGTCCTCCTTTGCGTAATAATTTAGAAACAAATGTTTAACTCACACCAACTTCTGAAGCAATAACTCTCGTGCTAAACCTAGGATCTATTTTGACACAGTCCAACACGGCTTCTTCAGCACCAACATCTTCCACTACATGTCCAGCTAAGCAGCCATTAGTAGGAAATCTTCCATTTCCAACCAAACACTGATGGACTCTAGCAAAGGTTCTGTCATTGGGAAGTCTTCTGTTAGGGTAGCGACGACTGTACTCACATCTGCTTTTAGAAGCATTACCGGAACAGAATCAATAGACAAACCATTTACTATTGATTCAGCATATTCTTGGTTGGAAACTGGTTCCATTTTCAAATAGTAATTGTTCGACACAATACTAATAACGAATACACTACTATGTAAACATCAAATAAAAGCAATACGTTTTACAAAATTGCAATATTTGATTCAAATAACTCAGGAAACAGGTTATGCAAACTGTTTAAAATACCAGGTGATTAATACATTTTCCCAATCAGCTAATTTAGTAAGTATATTCAGCTGGTACAGATATTAATTACCTACAGGTACAGTCATTAGGTTGATGTTTACATCCAATAGGATAAACAATAATGATGTACACTAACTACATTTGTATGAAATATCAACATTTTTCCTTCAATGTTTTTCCCTTCAATATTTATACATAGTTTAAAAGATAAATAAATAAGAAAGCTTTTTTTGGTAATTGAAAATAGGGATAGTAATAGTTTAACTGCTTCAAATAAGTCTTAAACTTTAAAGAGACAATTTTGCAACAAATATTTTAAAGTTTTAAGTCATTACAAAACAAGTGTTTTATGCGTTATTATTTGATTACTATATTCCGTTTATACATACTTTAATGCCCTTTGAAATTACATATCTTTTATTTTCATAAGTCCACTGGTTTTAATGTCAAACTAACTAAAACAAGTCGTGTAAATTATAAAAAATTACCAAATCCGCCATTACTACCAAAAGTTTAAGAATTGGAGAGGGTATTATAGGAACTTGTTTGTTACTTTACACGGGTAGAACCTATAGGTGAAGTTATTGTAGTGAGTAGAAACTCACCCTGTATATTCAAAAGGAATTGCTGCTTTCATAATATAAAACACATATAATATTAAATGGATTACATTTCTTTGGACAAGGACCAAAATTCATTCATATAAATGACTTATGTTTGTCGTTTATATGAACTTGTAAATTATGATTACAAATCTAATACGACAAGAAATGCTATGCCAATTTTCCATATATGTTTTAGATTCTAGGCCTCTTTAAATTTAGAACAAAGTAACATTTTTACTTTCTTCACGTTTCCATATATGTATATTGTTTGCTAAGCGTACATTCTGTACTGACCTAGAGTCCTGTGCCACGTTTTATCACTGTCCTTTTCATCCTTATAATAATATTGTAATGATAATACATTCATCTTAATAAATAATGGGAAAATAATACAGACCACACTATTTAATAACCCCCTTTATAGTTAAAATATATAGTTTCAGTTTGAAATGAGAATTCGACATTACGGGATCCAATCAATATAAGTGCAATAGAACATAGATAGAATTTATATTAATACGGTTCATTTCCATTTATGATAGAATAGCACAGTAATTGGTAGATTGTAAAAAGAAAAATCTGATGATTATAAAAATCGATAAATAAGATCACTATGAATTTATTAACAAGAAATCTAAAAAAAACATAATATAATATTTGTCGTTCATTATCTGTTTTTCTTCCTTTTTTTTAGTAATATCCAAACAAAATTAGGAACAAACAAATGAAAATAAAGCTTTGCCTTCGTCACCCTTTACCTTACATTTATGTTATTTCATTAAATTACAAAATACGATTCCGGATACAGTTTTGCAGCAAAGAAAACATTTCAATTAAGAGTTAATTTTGGTTTAAATGTTATCAATGTTAAATTATTGGTGCATAACATTGTATCTAAGGAAATAACTTAGTTTGTAACGGATAAAATAATGTAATGAAGCAGTTCTCAACACAAAAACGACTAGAAAACATTAATTATGATCACTAATTAATTGTAACTTAATATGGGATTTAGATTTTTTTTTCATTCTTAGTGTAGGCTACGTGATCGCTTGTAACTTTTAAATTTGTCAAATATTTATCAAGAAACATTAATCATTATTTATATTTATTGAAACCAATTACTGTATAACATACAAATCAAATGTAAAATTTATTTATTTTTACCGTTTACATCTCTTACGATATTTAATTTTGAGGCCTGGCTAACAAACAAAATACCTACTAAAACTCCTCCTAAATTATCAGACTCAATTTTATCAGACTCATATTTTATTCACATGTTTCTTGTGTATCATACCCAAAACATTAACGCAGAACACAAACCATTGGGTGAGAGGCAGAGGCGTAAATTGGAACGTAAGAAGATCAACTACTGTATTAGACGGGAAAGAGCATCCAACATGTCAGGGGCAACACGTCCATCGGAGAACAGACTGAGAGCTCTGTGATTTGTACTACTATCAGACTTGCTCAGAACATCGGCCAGGGAATAAGAGCGGCTGAACATCCTGTTAGTTTTCCTCTATTTGACACGTCAATGGTGTTTCTGCCTGTTCAAGGATAACTTAGTTCCTAATATAAACAGTTATTTTGTGATATTTATACGAGCATTATTCTTCTGATTGATATTGCAACACAAGCTCAGTCACAAACAAAATACATAAGTGAATGCACTTTCATAGCTATTACTTATTTGCTTATTTTTAACTGCAAAGAACTGTCCAACAATTATCTTTCTTTCAATTTAAAATGCCAAAAACATTTCAATATTAGATAAGTAATTATTGATTAATTATTTTGTAATCTTTAATGTCTCTCTTAAACAATAATGTAAACCATATCCGTCGAAGCCTAAATATATTTATTAAACATTTTTTATGTATACAACTAAAATAATTCTCACTCAACACGTCAAGTTACGATGTTAGCCAGCTCTGTAATTTAGTTAAAACACAGTGGGAAAACCTGTTTTATATCCTGTGTTCCTTATATTTTTTTCTAGATATGCCTCAAACTCCTCTTATATTGTACTGTATAAAATCTTCTAGTTTAAAATGAAAACTTATAAATTAAATTTTTAATAAACGTAATATTATTGAGATGTTTAATTAGACATATAATTGTTATGTTCAATGCTTGAAATATAACAGTTGACCCAGAATAATGGGAACTTTTAAATATAAAATACCTAAAGAGTGATGGATAAAACTGATGTAATGTATAGTAATGGAAACATTAAAGCTTTCCATTTAAGACACATATAAATGGTTTGTATTACTAAAAAAATATGTCTTTATACAAAAAAAAAAAATTTATGAAGAGTGATGGATGAAAATCATGTAGTTTATAGTAATGGAAAGATTGCCATTAAGAACACATATAAATGGTTTGTATTACTAAACCAAAAAATGTCCTTGAGATGGCGTCCTCCCGTACGAGTGCATTCATGAAATCTGCAATTGAGATTCTCCTTAAACGCTGCAACATTTCGGCTGGGAAACTGTGAGTTTCATCCCTAATTCTCTGTTTTAACTCATCCACAGTCTTAGTTGCAACGTTTACGTTTTACTTTTGAGATAGGTCCCACAAAAAAAGTCATAAATGGACAAATCTGGGGAGCTAAGGGGCCAGGAAACGTTACCGAATCTTGAGGTTACGAGGATACCGAACGGTTTGCGGACAGCGTTCATTGATTGCCGTTCAGTGTATGGTGTCGCACCATCCTGTTGAAACCAGGACTCTTGAATGTGTAGAAAAATTTTTCACTTCAGGCGTAACGAAATATTGTAACATTTTCACATCATTGGCTTCCTAACATACACCCGCGAACAACATCAATGTTCTGTGTTGTACGAACACTTCTTGGTTTTTTTTTATTTTTTTGTTTAAGCAGAACCATTCTCTTCAAAGTTATTAATCCAACTTTTTACTGCATGTTTTGATAGAACGGCATCATAACATCCTAAGTTGCAATAACGTTGAGACTCCCTCTGTATAACTTTCAAACGATCACTGTATTCGTAAAACATTTTTATGGCTAATGCATGCTGTTGTCAATACTCACAGTGGTTCCATTGAACCATTGTGAGTAGACTATTGTGACTGGAATGGCAGCGTATTCACTAGCTCAAGGTCACTGTCCTGCATCGCTGCCATCTCCTCACGGCTTCCCCATTCCCGTTATTCTGTGTCACCCTGTATTAGGTAAAGTAACTTTTAAATTACCTACTCCCTCACAATACTTGTAAGTAGGTAATTATGATGTTTCTTCACGTGTTTAAATTATAATATAAATAAAAAAATACTTGAAAACCAAATATATTTTCACTAATGTATAAAATCAAACAATACACCAATAAAAATACATTGTTGGAATTACCAGAATTCATAATAAACAAAACACCGATGAGTATAAATGTGAGTATAGTGTCTTTCATATTTTAATCACTAACAACAGCTTCTAAGCTACTAATAACATTACAAAATCTGCCATTTGGCTTGACAAGCCCCTGAAAATCCAATTGGTAGGACTCTTGCTGAGCAAAATTGGTGCTAAGGACTGACCATGACTATCAGACAAATGATGTGGAGTGTTTGTTACAATTATTAACTTTATAATTATCTGGTACACTCTTAAAGCCTGTGCATTTGAGTTTTTAACAAGTTGGGTACTATCTGAAACAGTGGAATAACCTTTTTGTTGTCTCTTATATATATTAGATCTATCTCTACTTTTCTTAGGCCTGCTTGTGAGTACATCACTGTTTTTAGCTTAAATTTGGCATAGCAATTGATTGATTTGCTTTACTTACTGTTCTTCGTTAATATTTGTATGAGTAAAATAACGAATTTTTGTTTTCCTCCTAAGAGTATATTTTTATTATTTTTCATATTTTTTTAAGATTTAGAACCAGTTAGCGCAGGATTACATTCACTTCTTGTTTTATATTTATTAGATTCTAATAGAACATTAAATTTAATCTATTTGTATATTCCAATGAACTAGCAAGGATATTTTCCAACTGAGTGGTGGTTAGTTTACCCGTAGGCCTAGGTTTGATCACATTCCAATCAGTTCTCTTACGAGAAACACCTTAGAAGAGGAGCTATTAATAGAAGTCTTTACAATAGAAACCCTAGCAGAAGGTTGTTCATACACATTAACTGCATCACATTATGGGATAATGGAGCATTGATGTTTGGTATGGACGTAGGAGTGTCAGCGCCAGGGGGAAAAGTATGTGTTTGTGATATCACTGGAACAGTCGTGAGTGCGATACAGGGTAAGTTGACAGCGTCACATACCTGTGTCAATAGTAACCTGGTGTTCACAAGTACATGCAGGTCACACTCATGGTCATTAGTATGCCTCATCACAGTGCCTTCATACAGAGAATCTTTGCCTAAGCCCAGGTTGGTTACTAACTTTTCAGCGTGTGTTTCTTACCCCTGGGGTTGATTCATAATGAATGGCAACTTTGGTGGTATTATTATATAAGAGAAGACTCCAGCTAGAGCCCCCATTATGTTCAATGCCATTAATACAAGAGACAACAATTAAGACAAAGGATACATATTTCATTTGGCTAAATGATAGGTCTCTTAAAGTAGTATTAGCAACCTGTATATTTAGCAGTTTAAGCAGCTGAGTCACCGACGGATCTACCAACAGCACGTCTGATCTGTGCAGCTGAGTCACCGATGGATCTACCAACAGCACGTCTGATCTGAGTTTACTGACTTCTTTATTAAGTAAGTGAAAGTTTGCTGCTAGCAAATCATCGACAAACCATCTATCTTTCCGTGATTCGCTTATATGTAGTTGCTTATCATCTATATTGGCTATCATTAAACATTACACTGCACGATTGGAGGAGGATAGAGTTTTTAAAGCACTATATTCTACAGTCTGGGTTGCTTTGTTAATGTACTGGCATTTGGGTGTCAGATGATCTGGTGTTGAGGGAAGCGCAGTGGGTTGGGGGAGGAAAACATCGTTCATGTTTTGAAGAAGCTTCTGATTTGATTGAATAGAGTGATCCAGGACTACAAGTAGTCATTCACGAATGTCTTCCAACTCCTTCTTTAGGGAATTGTTTTCGTCCTACAGATCAGTTGAGTGAATAGAAGTGTCCTGTAAATGGGTTGGCTGAACTACTGTTATTGACGTCTCATCATAAATACAAAGAACAGGAGAACAAGAAGGTGACGTGGTGCAGGGAGAGAGTTGTCCGGTTGCTGAAGAATCGGCGCGGCTCAGGGATGTTGGGGTTGTAGCCCTCATCGTAACTGGATGTGGCCCATTGGGAGTATCTTTTGCTGAATAAATGACATCTTTGACTTTGTTTGTTCCAATAAAGGCTTTACAATCCTTGCCCAGGCAACGCCACACAATCTCTCCACCTTTAACAGTATAACTTTCCCTGTACTTGTAGTTATTGTAGAACATATTATCCTTACTAACCTTAGATGTTAACAAAGTGAAGGACGTGGCTTAATTTATGATATTACAGGTAAAAATATAGTAACTTAAGTGCTAGTTAAGATACCTGAAATAACTGTTACAAGTAGTATTTTCTCCACATTACTCTACAGTAGAACACATAAAGGTACTAGTGGTACAGTCAATTAGTGTACAACAACAAGAATGTTTATTAAAATACGAAAAATGTACAAAGATAATAGACTATAATTGGGTCTCAGTTATCTGCTGTGATGCTTTCAACAGCGTGGTACATAATTGCATACATACAATATTATAGAATGACAAGTCAAAGGAAGAGTATTTAATTAATAAGTAAAATCAGTAAAGTTGTGTAGTTTTAATAACCTCTTTTTGTTTCGTCACATTTTAAATATTAATTGTTACTAATTGACTCTCGACATTTATTTATTTTTAACGGGAAAATACTACTTCTGCTTTTTACAACTGGTGTATGAAATAATAACCAGTTTATAATAATAGTTGAAGTTCAAGTCCATTGACATTTTTTCTTGTGGAGGTTTGTAAGGCTTAATATGCCTTGTTATAACATTTGTTTTGTTCCTCAATGTATAATGGAAAACTATTACCAAGGTAGCACACTTAAAAATACTTGCTCAAAATATTATTATTAATATTTATATGTGGAAAACTAAAATAAAATTACTATAATAAACACTTCCATATTTTTATTCCAATTGATGCTATGATAAAATCTACTATAACCTTAAAGAATACAGAAAGTAGCTTTGTATATGTGCATTCTTATAGAAGTGTGTAGCTGATAAGGTTATGCTGTAAAATCTGTTACTATAGACATTTTTTACCTACAGTTTGTTGATACCTGATATTGAAGTCGTTGTAAAATACTTACTCCACCATAGAACCAAGACTTTTTCATAGGCTTACATGTTTTAAGTATTAAAATTAAATAGGATATAATGCCATAAAATATTTGTTCAAACGCTTACAATACTGTAGAGTTTTTAAGACTTTCTTTATTATTTTAGGTTATATATATATTTACATGGCCCAAAAGAAAATGAAGTTTTCACAAAAATCTAATAAATAAGCAGTAGGTTATTTTCCATACTTACATTTTATTAATTTTTTTATTTTTTCAGTCAAATGCATTCCGTTTGAATGCTAGTATTTGATAGGAATGAAATACAACTAATTAGAGTAGAATTTTATAATTTGCAAATTTTATATCAATGTCCTAACAGAACTAGTAACTTTCCATATTATTTTTTTATAATATGCATTATGGCAGCAAATTATATAAATAAAACGGAATAACCTTAAAAAAACAATGAAAAACTTATTTATCAACTTATTTAATTTCAAACAATTTTAAAAAAGCGTGTTATTTTTATTCATAACAGTAGGGGACAAAGCATCTCGTAAGTCATAGTCAGTTACTTGTCTTGTACGTTAAGATAGATAAAACTTTTGCAATTCTCCTATCACCAGGGGTCCTTTAACCAAACTTCTGTACAAGTTACGTCTCAGATGTACGTGACGGGCTGCAAACTGGGTTTCTAAGTAGTTGTGAAACGTTTTATATATTTCCTTTCTTAATTTTTAGCTCTCTGGTTACAACAATGTACATACATTTTTTTTATTATGAAATAGGATTGTAAAACAGTCGATGATTTTAACCTAAGGCCCTGCATTGAAATGAAGCATTTATATAAAAAAAAAAGAATTTAAAATATGACACAAGTATAATGTAATAGTAGATTTTTCTGTTATTCAAATAAATGAGTATAAGTTAATTTTATCTATCGAAATGTTTCATTCACAAGTGTTTCTTATTATTTTAAGAACAATTAATCAACTTTTTTTGTTTTAGATATTTGTTTTCTGATTGTATACTTTGTTATGAAGCCACAAAAATGAACACTTATTTTAGTCTATTAATAGTTTTTATCTTGATTATACGGTATACAACAGTCTAGTAAGGTAGTAAAATAACTAGTGTCTCTTTTAAAATACTAAACTAAACTCCTTTTTGTGTTTTCCCACCCATGAATATACTACTTAAAATTCGTCGTTTCTAAAGTGGATATTTAATACTATTACGTTATTTTTTGTTAAATATTTTCAGCTGACTCTCTTATTCTTTGAGAAACGAAGCACTACTAAAAATAAAGTGAAAAGTACATAAATGTGAAAAATATTATGGACATAACGAACCTCAATAAACACTTGGGTATTAATATTATTTTCTAAATTAAATGGTATACGTATTTTTTTTTTTATTTACACAATACTGTAGAAAAATATATGTATATCACTCTCCAATGTGGAACGACCAAATTACATTGTGATCGCATTAATCTCCTAAACAGTGTAATAATATTAGATCCGAATGAGAGAGAGAGAGAGTGAGAGAGAGAGAGAGGGGGGAGAGAGAGGGAGAGAGAGAGAGAGAGGGAGAGAGGGAGAGAGGGAGAGAGAGAGAGAGGGAGAGAGAGAGAGAGAGAGAGAGAGAGAGAGAGAGAGAGAGAGAGAGAGAGAGAGAGAGAGAGAGAGAGAGAGAGAGAGAGAGAGAGAGAGAGAGAGAGAGAGAGAGAGAGAGAGAGAGAGAGAGAGAGAGAGAGAGAGAGAGAAAGAGAGTACATGATATACATCTCTGCATAAACTGCATGATGTATTGTAAACTCATGCAGTTTACATTCATGAGACACGAATTTTAAATCAATCCTGCATAAGTGGACCGCGAGTCCCATACTAATCAATTTCTTTGCTTAAACGAAGATGATATTGTCAGGCTGACATTGAAGAAACAAACCATATTATTAAAAAACCCCGTCCTTGGACATAGGCCTAATTGTATTGGACGTCAATAAACTTATAAAGTATAAACTATATTAAAATTAAACAGCTAAGAAGTATCGATAAAACGCAAGACCTTGTATGACAGATTCAGACAGTTTATTTCAACACATTAAAACACCCGACATCTGTGAGGATGTGAAAAATGGTCTTGATTTATTTGACACATCAGATTTTCCTACTGAACAACCATGCTTCAGTTTATTCAACAAAAAGAAAGTATGAAAATTTAAGATAAAATAAAAGGAAACCCAGCTAGAAAGATATTAGGACTGAGCGCGAAGTGATTTTCAGTGTTAAAACTACAATGTGTGTCTGGGACATAAGAGAAGAAGGGAACTCTTAAATCAATCCTGAAGAGCAAAAAGAAATAAGAATCTAGACGAGTTGCCCAAGGCGTGGCAAGCGTAGCAATAAATAAGCAGATGAATCAAGATATGTATAAACAATGTCTCCTTAGCCACATTATAAAAACAACTTCTGCTCTAAACATGAGGAAACACCACCATCTATATACCCAGAATATATCAAAATTATCACTTTCTCCTTACGATAATAAGAGATTAATTTTAGATGATGGTGTACGCACACGTACATATGGCTACTAAAAGTAAGAAGCTGAAGAACAGCAACCATCAAAGAAAAGGAAAATAGAAGATCCATCTTCATCCAATGAAGATTTTGTCTAAAAAGAGGTATGTACAGCCAAACACAATAATATGGGGCACTGTAGTAAATGGGAGCACAGCAGTGCAGGAGGTAGCAAATATAAGATAGATGTCTACTATGCATAACTGTAAACTATGAAAGGTATCCCTAATCCGACTCCTATTTCACCAAGGCTTATCGGTGAAGAGACCATGCGGCTAGCTGGATTTCACCCGGTTATCCGTTGCCCAGTCGAAGTTGGCTGAAGGTGGGTCGAAACACTCCTAACGGAATCACCAAACTTATCTCCTCTCGACTATAGGGCGTAACACCCGCAGCACTACACCATGGGTGGTAAACTTGAAGGTCTAGAAAGTCACAGGTAGGCAAGCAGACAGTCCGGCGGTCGCAGTGAAACCGATCAAGTGGCAGCGCTGAGCCACTAAGTTCCTTTTACGGCTGGAACAGGAGTCTCACGAAGTAGTCCGAAGTCTAACGAAGTTCTCCTGGGAGTGGAGAGTGGAATGTTGACCAGAGGTAGGCGACCGTGGCCAACGTTGTGGAGTCAGCACTCCTGAACACAGTTAAACGCTCAGCACTGGCAAGGTGTGAAATCTCTCCATTTACATTCATTCTTTACAATAGACTGTTGTCTTTGTATATACAGTATATATTTGTCTTACTACCACCATTTGTGTATGGGTGGGCGGGTGGGTTACTACCACTGTTCGTGTATGCGTGGGCGGGTGGTTTACTACCTCTGTAGGTGTATGGGTGGGCGGGTGGGTCATTACCACTGTTTGTTTGGCTCAGATACAAATTACCTCTATACGTGTATGGGTGGGTAATTACCTCTGTACGTGTTTGGGTGGGCGATTGAGTCATTACCACTATACGTATATGGGTGGGTCATTACCACAGTAGGTGTATGGGTTGGCAGGGGGGTCATTACATCTGTAGGTGTGTAGGTAGGCTATTTCTTTTGTGTTGTTGTAAAAATGTTTTTTTTTTCTCTTTAGTGCTATAATGTAATAGGTATTAGTTGTTTTGTACCATGCTACGTGTATGGGAGGGCGGGTGGGTCAATATCACTGTACGTATATGGGTGGGCGGGTGGGACAATACCATACTACGTGTATGTGAGTTCGGGTGGGTCAATACCACTCTACGTGTGGGTGTGTGTGTGTGTGTGGGTGGATGGGTCAGTACCACTGTACGTGTTTGGGTGGGAGGGTGGGTCAGTACCACTGTACGTGTATGGGTGGGAGGGTGGGGCATACTACTGTACGTGTATGGGTGGGCGGGTGGGTCAATAAAACTGTACGTGTATGAGTGGGCGGGTGGGCCAATAAAACTGTATCTGTATGGGTGGGTGGGAGGTAGTTTTATATATATATATATATATATATATATATATATATATATATATATTGATGTTTTGTCATTTAGTAGTTATGTTGTTATGATATATTATTTATGGACACCGAATAAAGAAGTAATGATTCAATTCTTGCTATAACAATTTATTTTGTATAATTAAAATACAACATTTAATTATAATTACTTTTAAGGTTATATGCCAGCAATATTTGATATTTTAGCAAGTCACAGCTCTTTATTTTGATCACGTGACTTGGTGGGGGTACCCAAAAACGAAGCTAGCCGAAGAAATCCGAACTGGCCTTCGGGTGATTACCTCTCACCTCTGTTTATGCAGAAACCCCAAATATCTGACGCGAAACACACAATGTTTCAGAACTTATGATTTTTTTTAATAATTTTAAGTGTAAAGTTATTGAACATGGTTTTTTCTGTTAACTTGGGCGTTTATGAAGCATTTTCTGGAGTAAAACCAGTGGTAGTAACAACATTAAAAGACCTGTTGCGATAGTTTGTATTTTTTTTCATCTGTACATAAATCTATGACCATTCCAAATATACTTTTAGAACATTTTTAGTAAATATTATGAAAGTAAACACATAAATGTATAACCAACCAAAGGTAAACTGATAACAATTAATTATTAAGTTTACTTTATACTTAAAAATACCTATTAAATACTATATTATAAAGCCTTTTCAGTTGTAAGTAATTAATTGATGTATGTATTTAACAAAACTATGTTTTTACCATAAATGTATTGTTTAAAACGACATAACTACCTAATGCGTAAGTTGATTATTAGAATGTTACGCAAAAACTAGTAATATTCACAATTAAATAACTGTAAACTTTAGGAAATATACTGCTGATGTATTTGCCACGGTTAACGTACAAATGGTCCGAAATGTCCCTCTCTTGCTCAAAGTACCTCTTTCAATAAAGTATATTGATCTTGTAACGACTACATTGTATCTTCTTTGTCTTCTGTGAATGATGGCTCCCCTTATCTCTTCTTTTCATAGGTTAACTACATTAAATATAGTTGTATCTAACTGCTGTACATTACTTAGCACTCGTTTATTACAAAATAAGTAAAAAAATACATAGGTATATATTACAAATATAATAATACAAATTATACAAACTGATAAATGTATTGATGGATTTCAGTAAGCCATGTTATTCCACTTTATACTAAACGGATTTGCAAAGGAAGTAAAGTGATTTTAACCTGATTTAGTTTTCTAGCTCAAATTAATTATACTTATGACTGATAAACCAAATATGGATGGTGAGTACCGTAAAAGAAGTAACAATTTGCGTCTTATTTATTAATTAAATTTTCAAGTTATGCCTGCCCATTCTTCCTCATTGAGAACAAATTTTAACATTTTATCGGATTAAAAAATAAGATCGTCTTTAAGAACATTGTGTACTTACCAATACACAGATTTTTTATGAGTCATGTTATATGCAAAAATAAAGTATGTATTGATATTTCTTGACGAACGTTTACGTGGGTGCATGAATTATTAAGTCAATTAGGTTATACAAGCTTATAATATTGAAATTAACAAAAAAGTAAAACATTACTTTACATAAATAGACATTTTTAGTTAATGATTTTCTAAGGTAACGATTACCTTGATTAACCTGAAAATATTTTATTGTCAACTGATTTTTGTAGATTTTCTTGTGGGTATGCCATATTGCAATTAGAAATTCGTAAATATACCAATTACAAAAGTGTAAGCTAATCTTTTATTGTTTTTACTTACTACTTATAATTTTCAAATCCTTCTTTATTTTTCACATTGTACTTTTTTTACTTTATTTAACATAAAATAATATTGTGTTTGATTTGTTTCCATCCAACATTACGTAGTTTCGAAAAATTAAATTCATTAGTACGTGCTTGTTTAGTAATTATAGAATACTGCTGAACATTAGTGATATAAGCTACTGAATTGTTAGTCACATAAGCTATTCACTGTAATGAACTATAAAACATGTTTTATTAATTTGATTTGTTTATTTTAAATGTCCCCCGTTTCTGCAATATGGTTCTGCCAAGACTATCCCAAGACAATACAAAAAGGTGGTTGAGTGATGGCTTACAACTTCACCCATGAAATAAAAATGTATTCAAATATGTCAATTATGAAAGTGTTACGAATATAATATTCAGATTAATTGTCTCCTTTACTCATAGCAATAGAAATTCTTGCAAAAAAATAAAAACACTGCAACCCTGCAACATAATTATCTTAATTTTTTAGTATAATGTTTAAATAACTTCTTAAGTGTAGTTGGAAATTAAATTTGAAACATTCATTGATCAGCATACCGATATATATATATATATATATATATATATATATATATATATATAGTCTGGAGTGTTTTGTATTTAAATAGGAATTAATTAATGTCTGCATAACTAACAAGCAAAGGGTAGACATTACAGCTCTGTGTGACAGAGCCAGGGCATATTGGTCCGCTACGTGCATTTTATCACAATAGTTAAGCTACTTAGATGGCTACCTACAGAAAGCACTGGTGTGGAAGACATTCATTGGGTTGGTGATAAAGAACTACTCTTCCCCCACTGTGCCACACCAACAAATCACTGTCATATAAATTAAAGTAAACGGTAGGCCTCGTCCGACAGCACAGAAGTAAACCCTAATTTAATAATTGTTAGGGTCCTTCCAAAAATATCGTGATAAGTTTAGAATAGTATTATTTGGAACAAATCGATTGTCCAGGATCAAGGATTTCTAGAACAAAAAACTATAGTGGAATGAGTTTGAAGCTGCAAATCAGTCACGACTAAGGCTTACGTGGTGGATTGGTGGGAAACGTCCCTTGCACTTTTCAAATCCCCATATATGCTAAATAACACACTCAGTATGTGCTAAATTTTTCAAAAGTAACTGTGCACTTCTTTTGAATGAACATTGTTGTATCCTTAAATCTGCATGGTGAACATAAATATAACTTAAGCACATAAGAACGCCATTTGTAAAAAAACCATTGGATGCAATCATGATTCAAATTATTACCTTTTCAAATTATACACAAGCTACTTCAAATTTAACAATACTCGAAATCTTTTATTATTATTCACAGAAAAAGTTAATCTGCTACATAAAATTTGACTTAGGAAAAACCTTTCCATAAAACTCATCGATGAAATATTTATGTTTTAAAATTTATCAACCCCCAATTTTAAGAAAGTAAGATAATACACTAAGTCCTATCACATTCATAAACTGTGCTACTTTATTATTTGAATTTGTATTATCTGCATGGAAGGCTGTTAGGAAGGGGTAAGCAGGTACCTGCAGGTGTACAATCAATTTCCGAAACAATCCGTTTTAACTTAAAACATAAACATATATGGGGATCACACATATAAGTGATAACTCCACTAATGATAATTCGTCGTGAACATTTATTAAACAACAACTCAAATAATAATCAAATTATATAAGCAGACTTACGTTTTTATATAATTTGAAATTATAAAAGTTTTAGTAAAGTTCTAAAAACTCATTTCCTTTCAATAACTATTTGCTATGATAGTAAATACCTGTGGTAACATTTCTAAATAAACAATTCGAATGTTACACTTTTTTCAAATCATGAAAGGAAAATGAAAATCGTAACATACTAATATTTAAAAGAATTTAGGAATAATTAAGAAGTTTCTTTTATGATTTCTTTTACTTCGAAAAGATACTTAACTTTTACAAAAACTAAAATTACTTTGCATTACTAAGTTAAAGTTTCTTATAATCAAGGTTTTGAGGAAATGGAAAATTATAGTGACAGGGTAAGCTCAACTATTGTCTATCGTTAAAATATAATAAAAAATTAAACATTCTCATAAATATCAGGCACTGTTAGTACTTGAAAACATTAATTTTAAATTAAGATTTCGAGATCATAAAAAAAACCTTGTAAGATATAAATGTAAAGACGATAGAAGAGCAAATAGTGTGATAGAGTTGATTGATCATCCAATATATCAGAGGCTACTATCTAAAGAAACGCTGAGGGAGATGTTATTTTGTCAAATGATTAGATTTTTTTCTGATCCTTACTTGAGAATGGAAGGACTAAATTATTTGATCAATATATGTCTTAATAATTAGAATAGAATAGTTTATTGAAATAATTTTATATTTTTTGTGGCCTCGCTAAGAAAAAAGAAAACATACTTGTCAAGAGGTCTAACATTAACTACAATTTGCACTTAGCAGTCTTATATTCTACATATCTGACTTACACAACGTATATAAACTGCATAATACATTATGTTAGAACTTATATGAAGAAGTAATTTAAAATTATAAATAGATGGATAGTTTTTTAGTTTTAGTTCATTTAAATAGATTGGCAAGGTGGTAGGCACTTACAACAAAATCAATTTCAATTGTGGCAATTAGAGACTTATAGTGTTTCAAGCTTGACATAGAACAAATCCAGTAATTAAGTCCAGATGCAATATTCGAGGATATGCATTTCAGCTAACTAATTAACTAAGTCAATAATAAGTTTAAAAAACCAAAATAGTATATTTTTTTATAAAATACTTTTCCAAAGCTTAAAATTCAAATCACAAACTGACACCATTGACGCATTGAAATCTATTATCTCTTTAAATATATTTCAACGCAGCTTATGTTCCATGAATTAAATATCGTACACCCATAGGTTTTAATTAATTTTATGAAACTAATTGTTTTTTTTTTATTTTATGTCTTATAAAATTATTTAATTTGTATTTAGAAACCATTTTAAACTAGTCTCTGTAATACAATAACTATTTACTTTCTAATCACATGACCCAAAATGGCGGCCAGCCCGCAGTGCTACCAACCCTGTGGGAATTTTCCCTCCCTAAATTTCCCTCAATATTTCCAAAACTCCCTTGTTATACTATATAAAATGCACTTTTTCCAAGATGGTTGCCTTTCCCTTGTTGTACAATTTAAAATGCACCTTTTCCAAGATGGCGGCCTTTCTCTTGTTAAACTATATAAAATGCACTTTTTTCTAAGAGTTAGCCTAGGTATTTAAATTTATATTTAATTTTTTATTTAATTGTTCTGAATTTTTTATTAAACACACTATTATCCTACCTTTATTATGTAACATGCACTGTTAGCCTACCTATTTAAATTAATGTTTAATTTAATTTTTCTAAATTTTTTAACAAATACACTGTTAACCTAACTGATAAAATGCGCTCTTACCTTCGGGTGCTCCCACTTATCAACGGCTTCCTTTATACGTACAACATACATCAATACTTACCTATGCCCCCCCATATACTTCCGTTAAAAATATCTAATTACGGTTAATTTCAACCGGATATCACTACTATAGCAACATTTATCAACACTCAAGGACTAATTCACTACCATTTCACCAAGAGTCATTGTGTTTGTTAAGTAGGTTCTCCATGTGTGTTGGCGGTCTATCAAAGGTTTTATGTAAATGTTAGGTGGATGATCTATCAAGAGTAATGTGTAGGCATGTGGTCCATCAAGAGTTGCGTGTGTTTGGTAGATGGGTAGACTATTAAGTCATGCTTGTATGGTGTGTGGTTGGCCTTGTATGTTATTCAGGTTGTGTATATAAAGTCTTGTTTTTGTGGGTGGTCAAGTCGTAGGTCGTTCATGAATGTTGTGAGTCAATCTAAGGTTTTATGTAATGAGTAGTTACGTAGACTATCGAGAGTACTGTGTGTGTTGAGTAGGTTGGTGGTCAATGAAGAATGTTAAGTAGGTAGTCTATCAAAAGTTGTATGTGTAGGGAATGTGGATAGTCTATCAAGAATGATCAAGTAGGTGGTGGGGTCAGTCAATAGACTTTTATGTTAGGTGCATGGTTAGTCAAGAGTGTTACTTTCTCGGTAGGGGGAGGGGTCTATCAAGAGTCATTGTGTTTGGTAGGTAAGTTCTCCATGTGTGCGTGTATATGGGTATCCGAGAGTGGTATATATAAATTTTCTGAGCGAGTAAATGCAAGTATTATAGCCAAAAGGAACCAAACTGTCTTACTGTTAGTGCCAAAGTTTCTACAATAGACGCATTTCAACTAACTATTCGTTTATTTGTTTAATAAATAGATGCAAATAATCAAAAGCACCAAGTTTTGCTAAACTTGTAAAACTTGGTGCTATTGATTATTTGCATCTAATTATTCTTGACTAACCACGCACCTTACATAAAAGTCTATTGACTGAACCCCCACCTACTTGATCATTCTAGATAGACTACCCACATTCCCTACACATACAACTTTTTGATAGACTAACTACTTAACATTCTACATTGACCACCCACCTACTCAACACACACAGTACTCTCGATCGACTACGTAACTACTCATTACATAAAACCTTAGATTGACTCACAACATTCATGAACGACCTACGACTTGACCACCCACAAAAACAAGACTTTATATATACCACCTATTTAACATACAAGATCAACCACACACCATACAAGCATGACTTAATATTACAGTGTAATGTACAAACTATTATGAATTGAAATTTGATCATGTCATAGAGAGAACATATTATCAAATATATTACAATAGATATATATCATAGAACTATGATAGTGTAATAGCAGCCTAAGCTGTTAATAAGAAATTATGATGTTGGGAAGTTTTAATCAGTGAATCAATATAATCAATCAATATGAATTAATAAATTTTACTTAATATGTATTGTTATCACTAGTAAAAATCTCCTAATGTGATATTTAAGTATAAAATTAGCCAACGTAAAATGTTATACAACACACCGATTTTTTGGGTACTTTATTCCTTTACGTAACGTACCATACTTAATGGAAGAACTTAAAAATGGTTAGATGAAGAAAATAAAGATCGTACATCCCCTGAACTTGGTGCCAAGTGTGAAGTGCTTGAAAGGGTCTTTTTGACAATAGATATTCAGTGGGGAAAATAAACAAAACCCTTTCTTTGTTTCTTCTGTCTTATATAAAAATGTCACTTCTTCCTGCAGTGAAATAGTGAACGTAAAAAGGGATTCACATAAATATTAACAACATATCCAACAAAAAATGAAAAAATTTGAGCACAATAGTATGTATAATTTGTCATTAGTAATTACTCATAATTCATTATAATACTAGTAAATTGTCAAATTAGGAGATTTAAGAGTACTAATTGACACGTTTATAAAGTAAAAAAAAATAGAGTAAAATAACTTCATCTCAAATTATAATTTTAGTAGAGTTACGGATGTAAAAATAATATGAGACAAATATATTTTCATATAAACGTTGTAAATTTACACAAATAAATAATACATTGATCTAATACTAGTTCTTGTAAAAAATTTTTTAGTATTTAGAAGCTATTCACCAAACAAAGCTCACGATACAGTTGGCTTACATAATAAAGAGAACTATCTAAGAAATAATAACTTAAAATTTGAGAAATTTTAAAAATTTCTTTATCTCTTAGGCAATTAATAAACCGTGCATTTTTATATTACATACCAATGAAAAACAGTACTTTATAGATACAACAAATGTTATCATTATACAGTAAACTTATATGTTTCTTTCTTTTTTTTAAAAATATGAAATTTTATTTTATAATAAATAAATTTTCTACTGTGCTATAATTAATATTTAATACTAGTAATAAATATTTTCTGTTATAGTTGTATATACGAATACGTTGAGTTTTTATCGATCTAAATTTGGAATACTTTTAATATCTAGTGAAATATTAATTAATAGTTTATTAAATATAATTATTTTACAGAACTACGGGTTAAGTGTGTGGGTATTTTGATGTGATAAGGTTTGGTGTTATATAATCTAGTTAAGTTTAAAACTATTCTTAAGCCATACTTAACTAATACTTATCTCTATTACCACCATACATGTGATTATGGTTTGGGAGTATTGACCAATATGTTTCATTTAAAACCCACACATATTTATTCAAAAATTTAAATAGTAAAATGAACTATTACAATTTATCAACTTGATTAATCATTAGTCAAATATACAGGCCACGAACATTTGAAATTATGTTAAACTTTATTATTTTAAAATAAAATATTGAACATTTATACATCTACCATTTATTATATAAACAAATACTAGCTAAATTATTATTACAAAGCATTTAGAAAGTATCGTATATTTCTACAAATTTTAACCCAGCAGGCTCTTCTAGCAGAGGCATATTGCCAGATTCACTTCGAACTCATGATTTATGATGGCACGGTCCATCGTGGCTACAATCTTCAGAAGTCTCTTGGCCTGTACCACGTTTCAGTAAACTTGATGAAAAGGAATTACCTGAGATTAAAACTGACCCATTGCAAGTTTTAACTACTATGGAAGAACCAAACCTGTTTTTAAGATTTTCTTCATGGACTAAATTGGTAAAGATTGTGGCACACATACTGCGTTTCAAGAAATACACTTTTCACCAAGAAAGTGTAAACAGGCTACTTAAAAATTTGTGAGCTAGAAAGGGCAACAACAACTATTTGCAAATTCGTACAACTGGTTCATTTTATCGAAGAATTTAAGCTTTTAAAATGCATGAAAACATTATACAACTCGCTTGCTTTCTTTTTCACCTTTTATTGACGAAAACAATTTAATTAGAGTTGGAGGTCACATCAAATATTCACACCTACCTTACAATGCAAAACACCATATACTACTACTTAAAAAGAGTCAAGTAACTTCAATGATTGCTGACTACTATCATTTAAAACATTTGCATTGTCAGTTTTTACAGTCTACCATTTCACAGAAGTTTTGGATAGTAAATACCCGCAGTTTCATGAGAAGCAGAATCTTTAAATGCATGCGTTGTTGTTGTTTTTTGTCTTTAAATGCCAACCAAGAAATGTTACTCAAAAGATGGGGGATTTACCTGAAAACCGCATAATTCCATACAGTGTGTTCAGCAAATGTGGAACTGACTTTCTAGGACCTTTTACTGTAAAGCCTCACGCGTTTAGAAAAATTCTTCAAATGAAAGTTTAATTATGTGTTTTTGTATGCTTTTCAGTTAAAGCCGTCCACTTAGAAGTAGTGTCCAGTCTTACCACCGAAGCTTACTTTACAGCTCTAACTCGATTCGTTTCCCGGAGGGGTCTTTGCAATGATATCTATTCAGATTCGGGGACTAATTTTACAGGTTCAGGTTCTTCAGAAATTGACAATATTATTAAGAGATTTTTCAAGAAAGAAGAAGTTCAAAGTTCAATTGACCAGTTTTGTAGTAAAAAATTAATAAACTTTCACTTCCTACCAACAGCAGCACTACATCAAGGAGCTCTATTGGAGAGAACTGTCCGCAGCATCAAACATCAGTTGAACAGAGTCAGAGGTGACCAAATTCTGACTATCGAGGAATTTATCACATTGTCAACAAAAATCGAAGCAATTCTCAACTCAAGACCCATCTCTCCGCTCTCGTCGTATCCGTCAGAAATTGACTATCTTACACCAGGTCATTTCCTCATTGGTAGACCCCTGATAGCTGTACCTGAACACGACTGGAGAAACACGCCAATTAATCGCCTTTCTAGGTGGCAGTTGTTGCAATCTATGACACAAGGTTTTTGGAAACGATGGAGTCAAGAATATTTAAATACCCTACAACAAAGAATGAAATGAAAACTATTTAAAACAATGTTAATATGGGAGACTTTGTGCTAATTCATGATTCAAATCTACCACCTTTATCCTGGAAGATGGGACGTATCTCAGAGACTTGCCCTGGCTCTGATGGTCTGGTACGTGTGGTGAAAATCGTTGTGAAGAGGCATTCTGTCCAGAACAACAAAAAAATTCTCTTTTGCCTGTTGAAGTCTGATGACATTAACTACTTTTTTTCCGTCCTATGCTTTTTTTGTTTGTTTGTTTGTTTTTTTTTTTTTTTTTTTTTTTTTTTTTTTTGTGAAAGCATTGAGTTTTCACAGTCGGGGAAATGTTTAATGTTTACTATTCAATATGAGTTATGATTTTAGTTTATTTATTAAATAACACATGTTTTTCTTAATGTGTTAAAATGTAAACAAACCAAATATTATTGTATTTTTCCTACTTATGTCTAATACACCCAATTCAGTTATTCTCAAACTCTATTTCATATTTACAAAGCCTTGCTAGTTTAAAACCCAGTTTGCAAAAACTCTTAGTGGAGAAATGTTGTTAGAATGTTCCTCCCACTACACCCTACTTCCATCCTAGTTGATGAGAAGAGAATGTTTTTGAGAGGGGAGTTTTAACCGGCCAAATGCCCAACCAAGAGCTTCACATGGTATAGAGCCCTTGGCTAAAAGTATGTCAAAAAAGATATTAAATCATTAATTCGTACCATAGGTCTCTTAATATCTTTACTAGTTAAATAACAATACACAATGTTTGATGTTGCCTTCGCACTTTAGGAAATAAAATATAAAATTTAAACCTATCGCTATACAACCTATATATTGTTATCAATGGCTTTTTTTGTAATGACAACGATCAAATAAAACATACAAAGAGTTATTGGTTGCAAGGCTTAACATTTTACTCTATTTAAATCTCTATTACTGTATTAATGAATTGGTATGAATTATTTCAGCATAACTGTAGGTGACATAGTACCAAATAAGCTACTGTTCCCTACTATTTTAAAATATAATACTACTTTGACCTTTTAACTTTGTCCATCGTGTCTTAGAATAACTATTTATAGTAGAAATTTGGCAAAATAAGTTGGAGTAAGATAACATTTTCAAAAAGCACATATTCTTAAAATTAATAAACAGTGAAATATTTCATTGATATAATAAAAGTATAAAACAATGTGATGGTACAATATTATAATAATTTATCAAACAAAATATATATATCTCAAACATCGGAACTATGTATATTTAGTAGAAATTTCAACAAACCAAGGTTTGATGTAATAAACTACATTTGGCTTTTGATTGAAAGCCAGTTTAACTTGAGCCTTACATGAAAAAATGTTAGCAACATAGCAATCCTCATATAACGTGGTACGTTTAGTTGTGTACTTCATGCTGAAATATAGTATATTTTCAAGCTAATGTTTATTTTTATTGTTTCCGAATAGTTCGATAAACTAGAGAAACTAATTTTAAAAAATAAAACAATTTAAACCAATAAAACAGTTTTTATTGGTTTAAATTGTTTTATTTAAAAAAATTATATACACAAAACCAATACAGCTCCATCTTCAACATAGAGAAACTAAGATAAATGTAGAAATAATAATAATAATAATAATAATAATATATTTTATTCCATCCAACATTTGTACAATATTAACAATGTATTAATTAGCTAGGAAATTCAAGCCATCATTTCAAGTAGGCGATGGCTAGCGCAGGTGTGTTTTGCATGAACAATGTTCTTATCAGTCCAATAGATTCGTGTTGATAAGGACGGTCACTGCAGTATGTGCTTGTCCATACGCTATCTTCACTAAATTAATAGTAAGCTGCTAAATACGGTTTAACAATTAGCTAAGTGGTGCTTCACAATTACAATATTGAAGCTTGAATTATCAATTTAATCTAACAACTGTACAAAAAAAGGCATCACCTCCTCAATGGTAAAACAAGTACACTATTTCTCAAGGAAAGTCTTAATAATTTACACTAAAATATCAAACATATAATCAATTTTGCTTTTGGTAAAAAGCCATTTCTTAATTCTAGATATAAATATAGTCAGTCTTTCACATTGTTTAAGGTGTTGTGGTAATTGGTTGTACAGTTTAGGCCCTAAGTATATGAAACTTTTATTAAAAAATGATTTATTTACCTTTGGCCTAATAAACAAACCTAAAGTAGCACTTCTAGATCCACTATAGAGCCTATTAACTGCCGTGTTGCCACTTCTGATATAAAATACTTTCAACACCTTAAACACAAAAATATGACGAATTGGCAAAATATTCAGCTGACAATAAAGAGGAAACGCATGTTCACGCTTTGCTTTAAAGGGGATTAGCCGTACATAATGGTTTTGTGTTACTTTTATTGGATTTATTGTGACACAGTCCGTTCCACCCCAAAATTCCAATCCGTACAGTAGTCTAGATTGGATGAGGCCAAAATACAAAACTCGCAGCATGTCAGTGTGTAGGTAATTTCTCAAATGGTAAAATTGTCGTATGTTTCTCTGAAGTTCAGTATGCAGTTTTGAGCAATGATGCTTCCATGAGAGCTTTTCGTCTAGAATCACACCAAGGTATTTTAATTTATCAATTTGCTCAATTTTTTCACACTTACAATTTGGAATTTCTAAACAGTTATTTGAATGTATCTGTAGGTCAGATTGGAAATAGAAACCCTTAAGGTCAAAATTAATAAATTTAGTTTTTGTTGCGTTTATTATCATTTTATTGTTGTCGCACCACATTCGAATTGTTTTTAAGTCGATCTTCATATCGTCCCAAATTGCGTCCCATGTACTTCCGGAATATCGGAGAGACACGTCATCCGCAAAGGCGCTAATTTCACCCTTAAATTGATGAATAAGCAAGTCATTGATGTAGATCAAAAATAAATAGACGGAAAGTACGGACCCCTGTGGGACTCCAATGTTAGTCTCTTTACATTCACTCAAGGTGTTGCCTATTCGGACTCGTTGACTTCGATTTGAGAAATAACTCACAAACCAACGTAGCGCAATGCCTCTAATACCTGCCAATTCAAGTTTATTAAATAAAATGTCGTGATGCACAAGGTCAAAAGCCTTTGAAAAATCTATGAAAATACCTGAAGACTTGTTATTATTATTAATGCTATTGTAAACTCCCTCCATAAAGTCATAAATTGCTGTTTCAGTATTTTTGCCCTTTGAAAATCCAAATTGTCTTTGGCTAAAAAAATAATGTTTATTAAGAAAGTGTAATAATCTGGTTTTCATTGCAGACTCAATAACCTTAGACAGTACAGACAACAAGGCAATAGGTCTATAGTGCTGGACCAGGTCCCTGTCACCCTTCTTGAAAATAGGAACAATAACACTTTGTTTTAGTTCATTAGGAAACAAACCAAATCATGTAGTAAATAAAAAAATATTTGTTTGAAACTATACAGAGTGATTCACGAAAATTTCCAGAACCTTTCGGAGCTTCTTATACATGGCAAAACAAAGATAAAATGCTATTTAAACATAGTTCTGGAAAAGCCTCGTTAAAGAGTAATGGCTAACAAAAGAATTTTTTTCAGAATTTGATACCTTAGGTTAAATAAGTGCTTTCTGAAACTTTGATAAGGTAAATTAAGGGCCAAAATTATATATTTCTTATAGTTTTTAACCCGAAAATGTTAATAAAAGAGACCCTAGGACTGTAAATAAATTAGTTCTTTTAGGTTTATTAGCAACCTGTTGAACACTGTGTTAGTTTCCCCAAGTACATAAAATGTACATATGCAAAACATTATGAAGATCTGTAGTAGTATTTAAAATGGGTTAGTATATATATACTTCTTTTCCTTGACTATACATAGATTAGGAGTGTTAATAACTGAAAAGAGTAAATAATATTTCGTTATCAATGTGTAAATAAACATTTATAAGATCATGGAACATTTAAAAATAATAATACAATATCACAGATTTTTAATTAATGTACATGTATTAGTTTATCTTTAATTTTTAAAGAGCTGTAGTAAATAACCAGCCTATAAATAATTAGCCTACAACAATTTTAAACCTTGATTAAACTAGAATAATAATAAAAATAAATATAATGTAAGCTACTGATGGTTTGATACTTTTTATTAAGTTAAATATTGGAATTATTTTACTTGTAACTTGTATTACCTTGCATAAATTAATTCTTGAATAAAAATAAACATATTTTAAATGTTAAAAATTATCACTATTGAAAAAATTTGTTATTTAAAGTAACTATAACAGTTATGTAATTAATATTATTACATACTAACTGGACATTAAAAGAACATTCGAATAGTTTACGGATCACCCATTATATGAGGTTTACAATCGAAATAGGAGCACAATAGCGTCAGATATATTTTAATATTTTTCTTTGTATAATATGACACATATATGAATATATATAATTTATATATTCTTAACTATGTTGAATTTAACTATTCATACTTATAGGTTAATAGAATAAGTCCAACATTGCAATGATACTGTTTATTTATTAATATTTTTGGTACGTAGACATTTTTTGATAAAAGTAGCTCTACTTAATTTTTCAAGGTTATAAATATAGATAATAATAATATCCATTAAATTTGTTTTTTAAATAAATGTGATTTGTCTGCAACTAATATATTACCTCAATGAATCGTTGTATTAGCAAACATGTCTCTTGTTTTGTAAAATGATATGTCAATAAGTTTACTTTAACACTTTAAAATAAGTCATATAATGTTATATCAAATAATAAGTATTAAATTTCTTAAGGAATATAAAGCTCAACGGTATGAAAGGATTCCGTAGAAGATGTAAAAAGAGCTGAGACTCCACTTGGCGCCGTATAGGCTAAAATGAAAGGGTCTTTTGTACAATGGATATCCGGTGGAGAAAAATACACAAACGTCCTTTCTGGCCTCCCTTTCATGTAGAATCAGTTGCTCTTTAAGATAGTGAAATGTCAATACAGACCAGTGGAAATAAATTACACTTAAAGTACACCATAAATTTATGAAATTGATAAAACACTATATATACACCTCAATATATATTCTAATATATTCATATATTCTTGAAAATAACTATGTAAAAGAGTATATATTATTCTCAGTAGACCAAATACCTTTTCCAAGTTAGTATTAAAGCGAATACGTGATTGAATTTTAGATTAGATAATATTTTTAATTAAAAAAAATACAGTTGTTTTGGTTTTTATGTTAACGACAATCAATGGAATAATATAGTACGAATATATATTCAGAAAACATAAGATGTTATAAAATAATAAGACTGTTGTTATTTACTATTTTGTAACTTTTGTGATTTTACTAATTCCCGTTTGAGACTTATATCGACATTTTGAGTTAAACAGTAAATTTAGTTTCGGAGAGGTGGTTCATTTATACTTAAACATAATAATACAAACTGGGGTTGATTGTTTTATTACAGTATTTGGTACAAGAAAAATATATATATACCGTATATCGATTCCAATATATTGACCTTATCTAAATTAAATATTTTTTTAAATGTGGTTATTTAATTTTATTTCATAGATACTTAAATATTTAATTAGTAACAACTGTATGTTTTTAAGTTCCCAAGTATTATCTGTATTAGCATAACGTGTTGAAGGGAAGAAGGAAAACACGGCCAAGACTGTAAGGCACTGCGTGGGTTGGGAGTGAAGGGACGGAGGAAAACACGGCCAAGACTGTAGGGCGCCGCGTGGGCTGGGAGTGAAGGGTCCTCGGTACACCGGATATCCGGCCTCCCAAAATAAAGTAAATTCAATAATAGTTTAGTTTATTTATGAAATAATTTTGTATATTTATGGTTGTCAACAGTTTATTGGGAGCCATATAAATAAACACAGTAATGAGAAAAACTAATATTATAAATATTTCTGGCACATAATTACTAATCAATATAAACTGTTTTCAGCGAAAAATAATTATAATATAGTAGTACCCTATTATATCTTTAAGTAAATATAAATATTCTTGTATAAAGAATTTGTTCAGTTCTACAATTGGGTGTTTAATTTAATTACTTAGCACAGAAAAACATTGACATATAATCCTTAAATAGTTATGTTTGTATCAATAAAATATAGTATATTGAAGTATAGCTATTTCAATAACAGTAAAATAGTTTGCTTTAGGACAAAACAGACTTAGTTGTGTGTTAATTGTGTAAATATATATAAAAAAGTAACTCTATTTCAGAGAATAACAACCAGAATATATTTTATCTACTTACACAAAATCGAAAGTTTTTCCTTGACTTTGCGACTATTCTTTGTAGTCAAGCAGTAACACAGGCCACAGAAAGCTAGTTTTTTGTCTTTAATATGCTCGGGCATTTTATCCAGACATGTGTGGTCCTTCAATCACCCATAAATAAATATAAATTCAGTATACTCTAAATAAATAGTTATATGGTCCATGGAATTTGAATTTTTTATGGAACGGGGCAGAAAGGTTCCTGATCTGAGGACAGTTATAGCCTTCTAGAAATATTTTTTTACAGTACTTTTACCGATTCCTTAAGAATATTACTTTAAACACACCAAATATCTGTAACATAAAATAATATATATATACGATTCTTTTTACCAAATTAATAAAGTGGTTAATGAAGGTTTATTTAGAAATGTTATACCACTAACACTTAAACGGGGCAAAAATTATCTATTGGCATTTTAACTCGACGTATTCATGTAAATATTCTACGTATAATAAGGCATGTGTGTTAGATTTAATAAGGCAATTGTTAATAAAATAAACCAATAAATTAAACGTATATTTTTCCATTTTCAATTTTTGACCAAACATTTCAAATACTCGTAGTAAAATAAATAAGTAATTTGTTAATACTAATGGTAAATTATATGGAAAAACAAACACACAAACTTATACATGTGGGGGTATTGTTTTTAAATGACATTATGGTTGGTTTTTTATACTTCTTAACAACATGTTTTATTAAATGCCTGATACCCCCTTATATAAAAAAACTTACAACTAAAAATTCAACTTAAATTTTAATACCATTTCACTCTTGGTAGTACAAATAAGATTTTGAACCAAAAAATAATAGTAGTAAAAAGGGAAGGAGGACAAGAAGAACAAATACTGAAAAATACGTGATACAGCATCCAATACATCAGGGGCACAATCACAGAACAGACTAAGGGCTTGGTGATTTGTCCAATGATCAGACTTTCTTCAACCATCGCCAAGGGAAGTCTGATCGAAGATGGGCTGCTCACTTTTGTATTTCCTTTTTTCAATATTTAAATAGTGTAATCAGGTGTTAAAGGACGCCTAGGTTCTTAATGGATAACAATCCTGTACAACGAAATAAGTTTATTATTTTTTTAATCAATCAATTAGCGTTAGTGGGTTGATATTATATTTCCAAGAGAAACTTTAACTATAAGAGTTGCTCGTATTTGCTTACAAATATAATGATATGAATTATATATTTTACAAAATATTGAAAACTTGTGTACTCTGTATTAGAACCTAAATTATATTAAGGAGGGGATATGTTTTTGTTCTGTTTGTTTTTTATTTTTAATTTTTTTATATTTTAACACAATAAAATTTAATCCATTGTTTAATTTTTTATTATTTTCAGAAAAACTATTTTTGTTTATAACATTTAACAAATGTTATATGAGCTTGGTGGAGTAGATTTTTAAAAACTCATGTTAAAAAATGTATTATGTTATAGCAAAGATGAACAAAACATTAATTCGGATACCTATAATATGTTTTTAGAAAAAGGTACATTAGTACCAAACAAATCAACTTTCGAAAAATCTCCAAAAACCAAAATAAATTTCAAAATTTATTAATATTACACATAAGAGTAACCCACATGTCTTATATCAGGTGAACCTATCTCATGCATGTAACTGTATGTTTAAAATTATTCCACTCTTTGTAAATAACACGTACAGAGACTTAACAGTTAGGTTAATTATTACAAATAGCCCTTATGTAACTAACATAATTGGCATCCTTTGTTATGAGGTAAATTATGCCTTACCACACTAACACGTCTGGTATAATAATACAGACGTTTCAGTATGTAACTTAAGTACCAATATAAATACTTGGGATTGCTGGCAATTATGAGTGGGGGGGGGGGGTTTGATTCCAAATTCCCTGCATTAAACTCCTCCAACAATCCCGTAACTTGCAGAACTGTTGGTGGAGATGGCAAATGTTGATACTCTTCTTCCCATAAATCTTCAAGCTGCCTCTTAACCTTAATTTTAACTAGTTTTATTTTGTTTTCAAGTTCACGTGCTTATTTTCCGGCTTGTTTTAATCACTTTTTTAATTTTTTCAGCTTCAGCTTGGTTATATACCAGTTGTCCATATGAGTTAGCATTTGCTAATGTTACCATCATTAAATAAGTTTACTGATTCATAGGCTACAAATTTTCGCGGGATTGGTGTTACAACATTTATTTTGGGTATAATAGTCCATACAAAATTTAAAAAAAGATACATTTGTATTTTGTGAATTACTCTTCAAAGAGTTTTTAAAACGTTCTGGTTTAGCTAAAATCCTACAAATGAATTGTATGTACTTCAATTTGTCCTCTGGCTTATGAAAATTATTATGACGGTCATAGGTTTCATTGTTCAATACAGCTTTTCGGGATTTACACCAGCTTTCATACCAACACGTCACAATAATATCATATTAAGAAAAATATTATAGCATCCTGTGCAGAAAAAAGTCTATATAAAATTTGTACACACACAAACACACACACACACACACACACACACACACACACACACACACACACACACACACACACACACACACACACACACACACACACACACACACACACACACACACACACACACACACACACACACACACACACACACACACACACTCACACACACACACACACACACACACACACACACACACACACACACACACACACACACACACACACACACACACACACACACACACACACACACACACACACACACACACACACACACACACACACACACACACACACACGAGTGTGTGAGCGCACATGTACGCACGCACTCACACGTACGCGCGCACACACGCACGCACACAGCTCAATAGTATATTGTAATTTTAAGTCTCTGTGTTTCTTTGTTAAACTACATACGAGATATTATACCTTTATCTTAACTTGCACTGCTTCTTGCATTTATTTCTTAGTATTAATGCCATTGACTTGAGTCGTTCTATAAAACAGTTATGTACTGAGAAACGCTTGTTAATAAAGGCATTTTTATTTAATTATTTAATGCTAAAGTGTATTGAGCGCAGTGAAATTTGGGGTTGGCACGTGAAGGGTGCAAGAGTGTCCCTTAGTCCTTATATATAATACATGGAACCGTTTATTGTCAACGAAACTCCTCCCTTTTTCCTTAACCAACAGAAACGGTGGAGGTGTCAAACATTTTCCTCTGTTCGTTACTGTGAAATAAGGTCTTAATTATTAAATGTTTTCACCCTAAAGGGAACAGGAAGCCTTCAAAGTTCATTTTCGGCCAAAAGAATAACATTGAGAGAGATTTATATGAATAAAAGTAACAGCTGTTCAAATTTAAATAATGATTTACAAACATTTTTTACATTTGTTGAAGTGTAAACAAATAATGTTTGTAATGTAATGCAGTTATTTTATGAATGTAACTAATCTTTACCTGTAAAAAAAAAAAAAAAAATGAAGTAAACACGTTTGAAATAGGAAAAGTACAGTAATATCATTGGACGTTTATGATAGTAAATAGGTAGCAACGCAAGTAGTGTGAGTGAGATACTGTAAACAAATTTAATATTGTGTTTTTACGTTATAAAGTGAACCTGCTCTTTGTAGTGAAAAGTCACAGGCCGAGGTGTAACAAGCGCAGCGAGTGACAGGGTACGCATGTGTAGCGTGCATGGGTATCCCCTAGATATTTGAATAATAGTTTAAAAATACAGTGTAAACTGAAAGCTTGCTGCACATTTCGGTTTTAAATTCCATATTATGACCAGCGAAGTGGGCTAGTTTAGTAGAGAAGTATTATTTTCTCTAAAATAGCTTTAAGAGAGAAAATACATAGCAGCGATGCAAAATAAAATACATCATGGAAAATTAAATATTGTTTAATCTGAATCTAGATAAATACTTTTAACTCCTAAAAATAATACTTCACATTGACTACAGGTCTTTTATATGAATACGTTTGTGACGTATTAATTCTTTATAAATAATATCAGTAGAATCCAACAGCAAAATGTTAATGTCTGCATTCAGTTACAGATGGTTACTCTCTATTAACTAGAATATACCAGAATGTAGTTAGAATGTAATAGTTGGAAATGTTTTGTGACCCTACTAAATACTAAAGAGCCTGTTTGTGATATTGACAACAATCACTACTTAAGCAGTGAACAGATCTAGACAGATTTAATCTATAAATTCTATGAACTGCATACATTAATGATGTGAGAACTTAAATGTAGTAAATTTAATTATATGAAAAGATGCACAATATTGTTCATAATTGTATTATTGTAAAGTTTGATAGTGTAGCAGGTATCAAATCGTGACAACTAATTAATAAATGGCCATCTAAGACGGTGACACTCAAAAACCTTTAAAGCGCTATATGCTATTAAAAAAATTAAATCATTAGGCCCCGTTAAATTTACAACAACCCTCTAAGGACTCACAACGTTAGGTGATGTGTCAATTTTGGATTTTTCAAAAATTGTTCTGTTCTGCCTTTATGACTGTTTTCATCATTTAATATTTATTTGTCTGCAGACTTTGATCTTCTCAACAAATAATTATTGTACTGAGGGCCAAAAAAAGAGACTGGCAGAAAAATAAACATTTTACCCTTTAAGATAAACAGTTATTTATTATTATTAACAGTATGATTCTTATTTAAATAATTTGTAATGTTTGATAAAAAAAGTCACTTTTCACCCTTTTATAATTGAAATTATGTATTTAGTCCTTTCCATTAGGCCTCTTTTGAAGCCAAATAAATTATTGTATAAAGTTATATAGAGTATATAACAGTATCTATAATATTTCGAACTATCTATAAAACTCTAATACTTATGATTAAACATTGAATAAATAAAAACTTGCCATAGAGTACTGTAAAATATGTTATGACCCAAATGTTTAATTGTGCAATTATATTGTTATGCTAAATATAAATACTAATAGTTGATTGTGGAGAGGGAGAATAAAAATGTCTCTTATTTAATTATCCTACAGTTTATTAACAATCAATACAAAGATACAAATCTTAAATGGTATATACATTTTAAACTCAAATTGTGAAGACAGATTATATACAGTGACTATCTGATATGAGGGTGGTAAAGAAAACCATCGCAGTCACAAGTATGAAGGAATTAACATTAACACACTATTAAGTTTAGTGTTCTCTGATTCCAAATTATGTACTTAAGTTAAATTATTTAATACGAGTGAACAAATAATTAGTCTAATGGTTATTAGTATAATGAAATAAGGTTTTTGAAGTAATAAATATTCCCTTGGAAAATCTGTGATTATGTAGATAGAAAATGTCCATAGTAGCCCATTTTTACATCATGAAAATAAACATTCTTACTGATTTCCTATTCCCAAACAAGGTTAAAATATGACATATACGGATACAGGATTCTATAGTAAGCCGTCAGGAGAACTGACTGCTCAACAAATAATGCCATCCTTCGCAAGAGGAATATTGATAAAATAATTGTTCTACATATAGAATCAATATTTAGAAGGAAGTTAACGTTAATATCCATAATATACATAAACAATTTACATTATATGTGGTTTTTAAAGAATTATGACTTCAAAATATGATAGTACCTTAGCCACCATTATACTTTTTTCTAATCTCAAAAGAAATCATTTTGAGTTTATTAACATTTGATAAAAACATACCGGAATCAACCCACTTTTTACTTTGGTTGTATTCCCTATCATTTCATTAATTTTTTAGAAATTGATTGTAAAACAATGTGTCTGTATCTATATTTTAGTGTCTGATATACTTTCTTATGTAGTGTGTTCAATTTGAATATTTTGTTTTTTCAACATATAGAACAGGAAGTCTCAAGCTCAATGTTTATTCTAGAAATATTTTTATATTTTATTTTTATTGTTTGTTTGATATTTTTATTGGGGAATGCTATATCGAGCAGACATGGTAACTGCCCATAGAAGGCCTCATGTTTTACGTTTCCACCAATCCTATCACACATATCTCTCCATGATCCTAAGTTCGTTAGTTTTAATAGTTTATTGTTTGCAGATCCAAAGAATGCCCTTCTAAATCTGGTGTTGCTAGCTCGGGTATATTTTATATTGAGGTAGTAACTGAAGCAGCTTGTGCGTGATGGTCTGAAAATGGAGACCCTATTACAGAACAATGAAAGCAATCCTTATTTATATTTGTAAATAGAATATATATGAGGCTTTTCGATTCATTAAATTCTCCTGTGAAATATGTGAGGGGTTGTGGAGGACATACGATTTCATTGTCGTTTGGAATTGTAGAAATGACGTGTATTTTTTCGATAAGTCTATACTGAAATCCAACAACCTCGAGTTTCCTTCTAGCTCTTCAATATTTTTCTAGGGAACCAGATAAAGCTTAAACAATATGTCATGTTGTTTTCCTGTGAGTATATAACCAACTATAATAAAAAAGGATTTAGCCTTTCTGTCTATCATATTGGTCACTATTTTATAATTAATTATTTTCTTCACAAAACTTATATACATTAAATAGTTGGTAAGTAATTATTTCCACCACCCTTATCTATATGCTAGCAACAGTAAGCTGTTAGACTATTAATTTTAATTTTCAAACTAAGTTTTTAAAGAATGTTCAGTTACACAAATAATATCAAGTGTTTAACTATCATGAAAATTTTGTAGTAATAAAAAACTCAATATTAAAGAAATTAAACACAGTTATTGACAAAATTTAAATCACAATATTGATAAAATAAAATTAAATTGTAGGCAAGTAAAATGGATACTGATGTGCCAGCCGTAATTCTTAAATGGGCTAATATTATTATAGAAATTAGTAATCTAGCGTTTTTTCTATAATAATCTAGAGTTGTAAAAGAAAGTTAATATATGGTGGGCAAGTTACGGATTTTGACAAGAAAACTATCTCGTGCTTCTTGAACACAAATCAACGAATATCAATCGGGTCGGATTTAGACAGGATTGCCATTAAAGCCTGGCTAAAATAAATAGTTCCAACAATAAATATACATGGCAAAAATTACAATAATATTATAAATACAAACTGGCTTTTAAGGTTATGTTTTTAATTATACATTTTGTTCCAAGTGACCTACATTGTCATATTTAAGTAACATAATTATGCTTTTTACTATTTAATAGAATTATTACTATTATTTACGGTTATGATCAAGTTGTATTGCTGATTCCTTAATAACTAATATTATATATAGATAATTATAACAAATGACAACTAATGATAGCAAAGTACATGTGTGAAAATACATGTCATATTTATAAGGAATTTTATTTTAAATGGTATTACTAAACCATAAGTATAGAAATATCTTCAATATGATCTAAAATGTTGTTTAACGCAGTATATTTTTATGTATTCTCCTGTTCCTTGTATAAAAATAATTATAAAATTATTAATAATTCAAGGAAATTTGAAAGTTTTATCTACCTTCTAGTTAGAAAGTAGAGGGCTTTATAAGATTAGAGTAACTTAGTATATTGATATAGGGAGATGGATGGGGTGATCTAATGATTGAGAAAAACTATTGTATGAAATTTCAAATTTTGTCTATAAAACTATTAGTTTTTATAGACATATTGAAACTACCAATAATTACCGTATCCTAAACGTATTTTAAACGACGTATTAAAAAAATTTTATTCGAGTCGTACATTCTAAAAAAAATTAAAATTAGGATGGGGATAATCGGATAAAACATACAGTATATTTATCTATGTATGATATTATTACAATTATATAAGTATTCAAGTTGTCCATTTAACACGGGGTACATTTTCATTCATTAGGATATTGAAATAGATTGTTCAAGGAACCAAACAAGAAGTCATATACTACAGTGTGCTGTGGGTTTTTAGACCATGCACTTCACACCAGTTCTGGTCGCTGAAGGACTCCTTCGTGACGGAGCAATGGAACGACCAGCCGAACAGCGCGCATCACTGAGTACGTCTGTTAGGGATGGACACAGGCAGGGAGGGGATGGACACCCTCTGCATGGCCTGGAGGCTACTGCTGCTCACCGTCCGCTCCAGGATCTCACCCCAGTACTTCTCACTCATCCCCTCCAGGTCTGTGCGGTTGGCGACAGCTGCCGCTATGGGCCCGGTGGATGTACAGCAGCGTATCGCTGCCTCGTGGGGCTTCTTTGGCTTCCGACAAAGGATCTGGAAATATTTTTGAGTTTATAAGAAATTGCAAAGATGATAAAGCATTACATTACTGTATGTGTATATTTAGTTTGACTTGCCTATAATGGACATGATAGAATTAGATTAAACACCAAATTATCTGTTCTATAAATAAAACTTAATTTTATATTCCAAGCATCAATAATTATCGTTTGTATTTAAAATGAATAATAAACAAACAAATTTTCAACAAATAAAAATTTCTAGCTCATAAGAAGCCTAGATGATCATCTGTTCGGGTCTAAAATTACTGATTTTAATTTGCTGTCTAGATACCAGAGTGTTAAAGTTGTTTGAAGGTTTTAAATTAAAGATTTAGATATTAAAACTGATTATTCGTTGTAAATTTTTAATGTTTTAAAAAGTCATTGTTTTGAACTTTAAATTTTACAAATGTTGAAAAAGTTAATAAATAACGTTCTCATAAATACCATAATCATTTTGAAAATTTACTTTCCTTCTTCATGAATTTATATTTTCACCTTTCTCCTTCTGAATATTTTCTATATTTTATTGATATCCTTTTATGTACATGTGCATTGTATTGTTTTGAGTGATTATAAATAAATATATTAGTTAGGAATAAAATTAAAATGTCAAGAGTGAATTCTCTTTCTCACACACAGAACCATAGTTTTGTAAGGAACAAAAGTACTAAGAATCTAAATCTAAAATAATTATACTGGCTATATGGCTTTGGAAATAAATAATCCTTTAGGAACTAAGTCAAACTCAGATAGTAACAATAACTACACTCGTTCATCTACACTCATTAGACATCCATATCTTGACGATTAGCGTCTTAAGAATAAATAAATAAAATAAATTAATCTAATTTAATGAAAGTAAAAAATGAACGTAGATGATTTGTTGGATAGAAATATATTATAAGATGAAAAATTTTAAATTAAGTTCTTTGATGTTCTAGACTTGTTTTTAACCCGCTACAGACAGATTCGGTAGACCCTGTGGCCTCTCAACTAGACATTTTAATCTGAAATTAGTATTTATTACCTCTAATTCTAACCATATAATTATTTGGGTGTTATAAAATAAGCTAGTAAATAATTGTGTATCGTAGTCTTCTTTCTAAAATACCATAATATAGTTACATTATTTCAAAATTTTAAGAGAAAATATTCAATTTTCTGATATTTGCAAATAAGAATGTAAAACCTTCAATGGATTAATATCAGTGTAATCGTATTAATACGTAATTGTATTACTAATAAAGGGCAATGCATTTTATGTTGAAATGTATTCAAAACTATAATAGATTAAGGTATTGTGTACAAAAGCCTTTCGGGTAAGAAGGAGTATTGTTACATATAATTAAATGGATCAATGAATGTGTAATATATAACAAAAACAATAAATGTGATAAGGAGTTAAACTCAGTTTATTTTAGGCAAAGATATTTAACTATAAAGCTTGTTATTGATTTTTTATATACTAAACAAGACTCTTATACAGTACGATAACGGTTCTATTACCTTGGATACAAAGAGCTCTCTGCTTATCCTTCGGAAGTTGCTGTTGAGCAGCCAGTACAAGAAGGGATTCCAGAAGCTGTTGCTGAGAGCAAGCCAGGTAATTATGAAATCCAGGAATGGCGGCATCTGGATAATATTTTAATTAAAATACATTTTTATAGATGTAATTTTACTAAAATTTAATACATCGCTAAATTAACTTAAATGCATATTTTGACTTTCCTTGGTTCTTAACTTTACCTAATTTTTAGGCCTAAATTTTTATAAATAATTATTTGTAAATAATTACACTAGTATTTTGATAAAAGGTAGTTGTATTTAAAAGGAATTTTATTTAGTCTTGTACTTTTTCTAAAAAATAGACAGGCTTCTTTGATCAAGTAATTTAGCTGGTCTTCAAGCTATTTTTAAGTTAAAAAGTAATATTTTAAAACATAGCCTTTGCATTGTCTTATTATTTTGCCAATTATTATGCGGATTCATTTCAGAAAGTGATAGTGGACATTAATTTTTAGGTCCTCAATACTTAAGAGCTAGCAAATTAGGGATTGCCTCTAATGTGATGTGATTTTGTTGAGAAGTCTTCAAATATTTGCTTTTCGTACCCTTTGCCTAATATTGAACAACGAAATTGATTCCATTATTTCGTCAATATTAGCAAACTCTGCACTCTATAAGTATTATACATTTTCTTTGTATCTATCCAAAAATTAACATTGTACACTACCTTAGACCCTGTGCAGGCGACCACCACCTCCTGAATGGTCCAAGGTGTTACCATCACTATGAAGCCCAGAGACATAGCAGCCATGGTGCGTGAAGCACTGGTACTTAGTCGGCGCTCATGGGCCACCAACTGGTTGACACAAACTTGTGTAAACAACTAACTAAATAAGTGGCAAGTGAAATACTTGAAAATATTTAAATCTAGAGTTTTAATTTTATTATATTCAAGCAACAACTAGTCACATTAGCTAGTGACCTGATTTTAAAATATATCATATTTTTAAACAACACGAGATGCATTTTTTAAATAACTTGCAAAACCAAACTTAAATATTTAGAATAATACGAACATTGTAGCTGTTTTAATATAATGTTTATCAATTACTAAATCCAGTAATTGATACATTATGAAACATTTATTATTGACATCGTTAGGCCTAGAAATTAACAGGATAAAATAGACTAGTAGTTATGGACTCATATTTTGACAAGAATGTATTTCATTTATGGCTGTTTTTTTTTCTATTATTATTATTTTATCTTTGTCTTTATAATTGGTTATTGTCAATTATAATTGTTCAAATATTAATATAATTTACTATACACTTTTGTACAATTATAATAAATAACTACAAAAATATTATATATAGTACGTTTTATCCAATAAGTAAATAAATGAAAATTTGCTATAATAATTTATATTCTTCATAAATTAGTAATATACTATAAAATAATTAAAAAAATCATGTTTTCGATACCTTTTCCATGGTGGGTGGAGCCACCTCGGCCTGAGGACTGGTGGCCGTCACTCCTCTCTTCAGACGTAGTTTGTTGACGTGGAAGGCCGAGCCATAGCAGTACATGAGTACCATGGTGGTAGGGAAGTAGAATATACACGCAGCTAAAATACGGAGGCTGGCTCTCGTGTAGAACGGGTCACAAGCGGCCAGTCCGCTGTAGTTGAAGTAGTAGCCGCTACGTGGCAGCACCAACGCAGAGAAGACGGTGAGTGACGTCACTAGGGTCAGGCTCAGTAGCGCCATGCAACCCTAAACATTGTTTACAAGGAAAGTTCAGTTTTGTTATTGTATTCTTGACGAGTGCATTACTCAAACCTCTAAAAAAGGATTTACGTGATTCTAAGAAGGTAGAAGCATTTAAAAAGCATTGTAAGTTAAAAAATATTGAAGGAAGTAAAAATACTAAGATACATTAAATATATTTATTGTATATTATGAAATTATAAAGTATATTTATACATACAATAGTTATATGAATATAAGATGTATAGTTAATTAGAAAAAAAAAATTAACTTCAAAAATTATTACAATGAAACTACTATGCTAAAAATATCAAAGCAGTTTAATGCATAATGACTTTATTATCACTATACTGCGTGAAGACATATTTTCGACAATGGAGTACACGTTTTAAGTACTCTTTAAAATAACGATAATATAAAATTTTAAACAAAAAACAAGACGTATTTGGACTTTTCAGCATTAATAAAAGCATAAATAATATGTAATACGCATTTGTAACAACTGTGATAGTAGTTAAATTTAATAACAGTTGCAAATAATAGTAATGTTTAAGTAACAAGACCTACATTTTGGTTCTGTAATAAGAATCAACCATGTTAAAAATGTATGAACAAAATCTTGGCTTGTAGAAATATAATACTTAGTTTATCGTATTCATCGTTTTTACATTATTAATATGCCTTCTTATAATTTATTATTGCAATTTTTAAGGAGAAAATTTAGTTACCCATTCTAAAAATTGAAGTCCTGGAGACTACCGGCTAAAAACCAACCTTACTTCAAGTAAACTAACCTGAAATATTTTATTGTATTATCAAGGTTACGTATAACGATTTAAAATTCAAAACTGATTAAAATATACATTTTTACTTCATGTGTCTTTTGATTAACACCAAGGCCTTCCAAGATGCAAGCCAGTTCCAGGTTTCATGTGCACGGAGTTTTATAATTACAATTACCCTATATCCGGAGAAAATAACACAACCCCTGACATATGACAAACAGACAGGCTCTCGACTGCAATAATCCTCTGCAACACAAAAAGCTAATATTTGGTGTGCTGTCGATAGTACCTGGTCAATAATATAATTGGAACTATCTCCTATTTTGTAAAGATAGTGACCGACATACCTATGACTGGACGAAGCCTGAGTACGACAAACAATCTATAAGCCTCTCCTTCCTGTCTCCCAGTGGTGACCTTGGCAATCATTGAAACTATGACTGTGTCTTAAACTGAACAGACTCTATTTTAGCTTCGTGTATCCTGTGATGGATAGTCTGCCACTTACAAGTCTAAGGATGGATTGGGATTACTCCGAAGATTACAAGGATAACCGACTCAGTCACGCGTGGTACATAAGCGACACGCAGTGCACTTGTACATGGAAAAGCTGAGGATACTGTCCCGTGTTGACGACGTGAGCTCAAACCTCAGCTGTTGCATAAATAGCTTGCACTTACTTTAGATATAGGCTAACCAAAGGAAGCTAATAAACTACTTATCATGTTTACATTTTTTTCTTATAATAATATCTCATATTAGAAACGCATATGATGTTTATATATTATATCTATTAATCTATTAAGTATTACCTTTTTGTTTGAGTGTTTGTGATAGCTGACAGGGTGCAGCATGCAGTTATATCTGTCTACAGCCATACATATTAAGATGGCAGCACTTTGCTGGGTCAGAGCACCACGTAGAAGGGCCTGAAACCAGTATACAATTGAACATTATTGCTAAAGTAGTATGTGTATTTATGTATAGAACCATATAATTCATTGTAATGTATATAGTATTAGGCTGAAAGTAACAAGCATTTAATATACTATTCATTGAGGCTTCTAAATATGATTGGTAATATTATTTTTTATTTTAATTTAATTTATAATTTTATATAATATATTTTAAAACAGGTTCAAACCCAATTACATTGTAGCATTAATATAATATATGATAAATAAATGAGAAATGAAACTTATACATAGACAAGACTCCAGACCATCTTCAACAAGAACAACTGACAACGAACATCATAATATAGAGCCCTATAAATATTTAACAACAAAACAAAATAAATAATTAGTTTTTTAATTAGCATAATACGTGTTGGTACATATACAGTACAAGTAAACGTCACACAACAAAAATGTATTACAATATAAGCACAAAATACATAAATATATTACAATACAAGTACAAAATGCACAAATATTATGGTGATCGATTTCGGTGAATCACGCTCACCTTCCTCAGACCAGAGGGATTCACAAAAGAATCTTTGTGAATCCCTCTGGTCTGAGGTAGGTGAGCGTAGTTCACCGAAATCGATCACCATACTATTTGTGCATTTTGTTCTTGTATTGTAATATATTTGTGTATTTTGTGCTTATATTGTAATAAATCTGTGTTGTATGACGTTTACTTGTACTGAAAATAAATAAGAAAAATAAAATAAGAAACAATAAAAAATTTATAACAAAAGTATATATTAACGATTGTAATTTTCTCTCTGATTTTATAATAAATAAATTACAGTTAAAGTACTCCCTCAATGACTTTTAAAGAATCATTTTTTGATTGAAAACATTTTTCAATTGCATGGAATGTTGATTCAGATTTAAATTCCATTTTTATAAAAGTCGATAGGCTGGCTTTTATGCTTGTTATTACATGTTTTAGAAGTTTTCAAAACATAATTATTGGTATTGATTCTCATCGATAACGTGACTATTTATGTGTGCTGAAACTACAACGTAAAAAATTGACTTGCAATCATAACAGAATAAAACTATCCAAAATCTTATTTACGTCGTCTGACAACGGGGACTCTATTGATAGTTACAGACTTGAATAAACTGACAAATTGCCTAACCCAAGTTTGCAGGCGTTCTACAAACTTTATTGTAGCGGGCGCACCGGGCTATTAAGTCGCATGATAAGGATGCCATTATTAAATATTTTCTATATTCGGTTTTTTTTTCAGATAGTAACACTTTATTAAATTGATACTTTGTTTAACAAATCACTTAATGTTATTTAATTAATCTGTGAAAATCAACCTTGTACAACTTTACTATTTATTTTTCACCTGAACATTGTTATATCTATATGTTTATATTGTGTCGTGAAAAGACTCCATAGTCTACTATGTTAAAGAACACGTCATGTTAGCATAACAATTTAATATTATAATATTACTTAAAAATAACTTACTGTGTTTATCAAGGGATATTACGTGAACATGTCAGTTCCACATAAACATACAACAAGGGTTTACAGTTAAAATACACATAAAGTGCTTTCTTTTACTTCGAAATAAAACTTTTTTTACGTTTATTAAATATACAAAACTGTAAAATATTAATTTGTGTTTAATTTTAAATGTGAACTACATAAATTCGTTAGGTTACATATGTTAGTTGTCGTAATAAACAAAAAATGCCTTCATTATTTTAGATACTACATGTAATGCATGGCTGTACGCTGGATGAACCCGCGTTCATTCAAGTATGATACTATCAGTAGCTCTTACTAATTGCTAAACCTTACCATACTGTGTGGCATGGTAGTGTCGTTAATAAAAGCATTTTAATCTTTATCACTGATCAATACCATATTATAAATAATAACATCAGTAATTTAAACTTTAAACAGTAATAACAAAAATATCTTGTCAGGAAAGCTTTAAAATTATAAACTACCTCTGCAAATAAAAATAAAAGTAAGTAAATGTATCCGTAGCCATCATCCTAAGGCTACAAAGATGATAAATTGACCATTTAGTTGGCAAGGACAGCTCTTAAAATCCTCTAAGGATGACAGGCTCAGTCATCTGCCGTGTATCTAGACTTAATAGAGTGCGTGATGAAATTATGAATTAGTTTTATTAACGTGGAACTTACCCGTGGTAAAATGTTTTCTTATTTGTATTTAGTTAGTTATTCCATAAGTGGATAAGATATCATTTGTAAAGTTTCGATCTACTGATTAGTTTTAATCGACATTAATTTCTATTTATAGTTTAATATATTATGTTTGGCTTTGTTTTAACTAAACATTAATTAAATGTTGGGTACTATAAAATAAAAAATTGCACGCCTATGAAAATGTTATTTTATTTTATCAGCATAAATGAATATAAGCTTAAGTCAGCATAACAGTTATATCCTACTACACTGTTAAATTATTAGGAACCCACCCACCCTTACACGTACAGTATTACTGACCCGTCCGCTCACCCCTACACATACAATGGAAGACCCACCTACCCACTCCTATACGTACAGTAGTATTGAAACCAATCAATTAATTAAAATTCATAAATTATTCATTGAAATTAATCAATTAAACATTTTATTTAATTAGAAATTCAGTAATTGATTGAAACCAAGAAAAAAAAACTAGTATTATATACTCGTATTTTCCACTGCTTACTTGACATTCATGATGTGGAGTTCATGTTAATGTTTTTGGTTTCCTTCTGACGAAATAAAATAAAAATAGCTAATAATTTGGAAAATACAGTGATATTAAAAATAATTTAAATCAGTTTTTTTAGTATTTATGATCTATACTTTCAGGTTCTGATTTGGAAAATATTGTGCTTTTTTAATGTTTTTAGAACCAGGTAGAACATACGCAATTATGAAAATCTTTCTATACTAGGGGAATATTTATTAATTGCTACGTAAATGAAGTATAATATGTTACAAAACTTAACAATAACACCAATAACAATAGTGAAATCTTATCTTGCCATTTTTGTTTTACACGTTTGAGTTATTCACAGGTACATAAAATTTAGGATTTATTTGAACTTCTCTAAATTTTTACTTTCATAGGTTTTTTCTTTTTTACCTGGATCTGGCATATGATGTCACTGTACGGCCAGCAGCCATACACGGCTGGCAGAACTCCAAACGGCGTTACCAGGAGGCCTATGGCGAGATCATTGCCTGCCAGTGACGTCAGCAAGTACCTTGGCTGTCGGAGGACAGTAAGAGAACAAACAATGAAATAATAATCTTCTCAATTTATGGTAATTAAAAATACAATAACATAAAATGTGAATATAACAAGTTTAGTATATATTTTACTGGAACCAAAAAGGTAAATTAGATGCAAACAATTTTAATTTCTAAAATGATAATCAACTTAATATTTTTAATACAATTTATCAAAATACGTTATGATAGTAATGTATTTGAATAAGGACCCATTGTTTATATACTGATTCAAACAAAATAAATTTGTTTATTAACTATAAAAATACACTATATACTGCAAAAGTAACTCTAGAGAACCTGAATGTATTACTAGTATTTTTTTAACTGTACTAATAATATATTATTATGTAGTAGGATAATAACTAGAAAGTGTAACCCTTACTTTGACACTACGAAAATTTCAACATATCCGAAGTCACGTTAAGGTACAAGAATACTGTTTAGAATTTAATGTATAATAACATTTCGTTATACATAAAGATAAATTTATAAGAGTTAAAGTGTACATTATATCGTTAAAGTATTAGATAGTTTAAATAAATATACGATTGTTATTTACAAATATCTTAATTAGGTGGATACAATTTCGTTTAGAGCAATATGACAAACGAAATTTATTATGAAAAGCATTATGACAGCATCATGAGTGCATAAACGAAAAAAAAAGATTTCAAGCAATCCTTTAGAAAAAACAGTATTTTTATCAACTCTCTTGTCAATTAAAAAAATATATTGAATGTAAATTTATACATAACTACGTTAAATAACCCACCCTACAATACATGTACAGTGGTATTGACCTACCTATACAATACCTACCTATACAATGACCTACCTATACAAGTACAATGGTATTGACCCACCCACCCATCCATACACGTAGAGTGGTATTGACCCACCCGCCTGCCCATACACATACGTTGGTATTGACCCACCCACCTGCCCATACACATACATTGGTATTGACCCATCCACCCGTACACGAACAGTGGATATGAACGTATGGGTGGGTGGGTCATTTCCAATGTATGTGTATGAGCAGGTGGGTGGTTCAATACCAACATAATGTTTGGGCAGACGGGTGGGTAAATACCAATTTATGTGTATGGGTGGGTGGATGGGTCAATTCCAATATATGTGTATGGACAGGCGGGTAGGTCAATACCCCTTTTCGTGTATTGGTGTATAGGAGGTTGGTCAGTACTAATGGACTTATATATAAATAGTTGTTTTGTGTATTATTCTAAACATTGTAGTGATCTTGATCTTGGCCAGTGGGCTGGAGTCGAGTTATATCAACGTATTAAAGTTGACAAATCGTTGTTGTCACGTACTAGCGTTTAAATTAAAACAAACATTTCTATAAAAGAATTTAATGTTGTATTATTTTAGTATCTTCAAATAAAATATATACGTAAAGTGTAAAAGAATATCTTTACAGCACATGCATAATATATATGAACAGTAAAAACAATATAAATCCAGCACATAAACGTCCTAGTGCTTAATAAAACAGTCTGTGTAGACATTATTGAATGATGTCTGATGAATGTGTTTTCATAGCTACATAAACCTATATTTCAGTTTATTGGCTGGTAATAATTCTTTAATAATATTAATAGTACCTTCTGGCGATCCTTATCGCTGTTGAATTGTGACGCGTTTCGTCAACACAGTGACATCTTCAGGCATCTACTATGTAGCTTCTTCTTGAATAATAATATAAAATAGTCATTACACATAACATGAATATTCATAACATAACTTTATAATTCACGTTTGTGTAGTTGCTGCTGTTTTATATTAATATTCAAGAAAAAGCTACTAAGTAAATGCCTGAAGATTTCACTGTGTCGACGAAACTCGTCGCAACTCAACAGCGATAAGAACGCCAGATGGTAGAATTAATAGTTGACGTTCCAGTTGAAGGAAATTAACTACAGTAAGTAATTCTTTTCTTTTTTTATTATTAACAGTTAGATTTAAATTGACCTTAATGTTAAGTACTACAATAAAAATATAAATATCATTCTCAAGGGAGTATTCACCTGAGCATGAATGTACTTCGAGTACCGGCGGCTGTTGATGACTATGATGACCAGCAGGTTGGCTACGATGATGCCCACAAACAGAGTTAGGATGATGGTGCCTTGGACTAGACCTCCCACTGTAGCCGTAGGGCCGACGGTCCCATACCTAGGGTGGGAGCAGCTAGAGTTGTGCAGAGCAGGAGGTACCAGGAGGGTGGTTTTTGAGGATATCGTACGCATCCTTGTGTTATTCTCGCTTTATTTCTCGAAGTTTCATAACAAATATAAACTCAATAATGTATCTTGTATCGTACTATGATTTTAATCGTCCTATATACAATTATGGAACCTAACTGTTAGGTCCTTGAGCAATCTTATGCTTAATTAACTAGTTATTATTTCCATCCAACTCATATTCAGTACAACATTATATTGTCATTCACTGCATTTTTACATGCTGTTAACTTTTAAAAGATATTTTCTTAAATTGTGATTTGATGTGAAACTCTTAACGTAGAATCATTCAATCCAATTTTTATTCAGAAGAATGGCCAATGAAATTGGAACCTGCAACAAACAAAACATGGAAATAATTATTAACCCACCCTTATAATTTAATTTAAAACGCATAAAAGTACATTTATAATGCAATCATAGCAGGCTTCCTTGTTAATAAACAAATTTATTTTAGTAAAGAATCATTGTTATTATGATGTTTTATATTTATTTGCTCTAGCTATAAAAGGAACTGTAAATATGTTACCAGTTTTTTTTTTCTTTTATAAAACATGCGAGCTTTCCTACCGAAATATTCTTTATCGAAAATTGTTTGCCTAGTACTTGAACTATTATTAAACCAACTATCGATGTGAACTATTCACAATGTCCTCTATGTCAGGTGATATATTTCCGTATCGCCAATAAAAAAATTATGCACATCACAAACTATCCTAATGACCCTCCATTAAAAGTTTTTCCTAAATTTTGGAATATTTAATATTAATTTAGCCTAATATTACTAAAACTTAAGAATTATTGAAAAAAACCCTTTTGATTAATATACTGACATTAAATTAATATATTGGCTCGGTGAGCCAGTGGCCGTGCGGTCTAAGGCGTCAGGACTGGAGATAGAGTTGGTTCGAATCCGGCCTGGAATGGATGATTTATCAGTAATATTCACAGTTCTGCTGTACTGGTTCGCCCCCTTACTCTGACTGAATAAGAAATCGTACAGATCAATAGTCTATGTGGAATGAACAGAGTAAGGTTAAGAAGGAGATCGGCTTCTCCTTTTTTTAGTAAAAAAAATTGTGTACTTGCTACATTTTATTTCTTCACTAACGAACAAACAGGAAAGTTCCGTAGAAGGGGACTTTAATGACTCAGTGGGGAACTGACATTACTTTCGAAAATAACTCATAATATATCTCTAAGTAACAAGATTTTCCACTCTACTGTATTTGAATGAGAATAAGTTAGACATAAAATGGGCCATATTATAATGGTTTGTGGTTACATTTAATTGAGTTATTGTAAATAGAGTTGTACATTTAATGTGTAATACATATAACTATAACTGTAATGTTAGTTAGAGTACAAAATTAAAATTAAAGGAAATATTGCGTGAACGTCTTTGAACTTAGGCTTAAGCGGCCGGTGTCATAAGTAGAATCTGAGGATCCCACATCGTAGGATGGGCGAAACATCTGGTTATCTTATAAATATTGTAGATTATACATTGACGCGGTTGTTACCGGAAAATGTAGATTCTAGTTATTGCGTGAAAGTATTTATAAACAAATCAATTGGTTTTATTTTTTCTTTCATTCTATATTGCAAATGTATTTTATTTGTGTCGTTGCTGGGAATCACTCCAAGGGAATCGAAGATGGAGGTAGTTAGAAATGGTACGTCTTTGGTCCATTTTATGAAACATAGTTTAGTTTTATTTCTTTCCTCCTACTTATTAAAACAAACTCTATATTATTTACATACGAAATGTTATCAAACCCTTCACTGCACTACTTTAGCTGTTTAATGTGAGCGAGCCGGTGGCCGAGTGGTCTAAGGCGTCAGGATTTTGAGCTTGGGTTAGCTGGTTCGAATCTGGCCTAGACTGAAAGATTGATATGTAATATTCACCTTCTACTGTACTGGTTCACCCCTGTCTGGTTACTCTGTCTGAATAAGTTCCCCACACAAATCAATAGTCTATGAGGAATGGACACAGTAAGGTTAAGGTCTCCTGATCAGCCTCTCCTTTTATAAAAAAAATGAGTATCCCTAATTATCGTACTATTCTCCATGTAAATGCAAATTTCCCTGGCTTCTAAGCTATTTATAAATGTCCTTTTTCAATCATAAATCATATTTAGTCAAATACTACAAAACATCCACAATCATTCAACGCTCCTTTGATAATTCAACATTGTTGACTGTGAGTAAAAATTTACGGAAATAAAAAAAATCTGTTCAATAATAAAACTGTGGCTAAAAATACCGCAATATTTCTTTTATCCTCAATAAATTTTTAAACTATAACAGCAATCCTACATGACTTATACACTAAATTGTTTATATAACAGTGTCACGATGATTTTATTTTTGATTTTATTGATATAAATGTACCTTATAGAAGTGAATTGTAACAATATTATACATCAGCTAAATGTGTAACTAATACTTTTCATAAATACATTTACCAATACTATAATGAACCTACATTGTACACCTGCTCATTTGCACTTCTATTTATATCAATTTGACTAAAATCAAATTCGGGCATTTAATTTAATCAAATATATTTGTTTCATTAAAAGACATATATTTTAGTAATTTTACTCACTGTATCATTATAAAGTGTACAATGCAACAGTAACATTAAAAAGTAGTATACAATTATTAAAGATATAATTGTAAAAACAACAACGTATTAGCATAATGTTTATGTTCTAAAAAAGAAAACATTTAGTTTCATTTTATATAGCGTCGTTGATATAACACTGTGTATAAGGCGAAGGACAGTAGTTTTCCCTCCATCAGCATATCATGCAAATTCCCAAGAATTTATTGGCCACATTGAATATGTTACTACGTAAGTAGAAGTCCTGTTTTATTTGTTTTTCATCATGTTGGGGAGCACGTACAGTAATATGCAACAAATTGTTGATTCAACTTCTACTTCTTACATTTACCTCTCCTAATTCCTAATGTACTTCTTGGACAAATGGATTTTACTTAGCACTTACATGATCCCTAATGCATGTCACAGACAAACGTATTCAAGAATGTCTTTTTCAATACCGACAGAAAAGGCTAGGAATAAACGTTCCCCCAATACATTTAGCAGTGAGACTACCCCCCCCCTCTCCATCGGAGGGTTAACCTAATGGCTGTTTGTAAAACAGCGGGCGCCTTGAATGTCTTAGCTGATACAATAAACGTCTATGTGTCCTTAAATTTACAGAGAACCTTTATTCAGTTCAAACAGCATTACTGAGTTTAAAATACTACGTTTTTTTATATTAAGATATTATAGTCAAATTAAAAATTTTCTCAATTTTTTAAAATTAAAAAACATTTATACACCTTTAAGATAAGGAACATTTACAAATATATATAGTAATACCCCAAAATAATATATTATTTTACCACCTTAAACTCCAATATAAGAATTTGACTAGCAGTAAAAACATTATCAATTCTATTTCCATTTTTATTATTACGTTTTTTTATTTTTTGCTGCCCTTAATTAATTGTGGATATTTAAATATTAGGAAAATGTTCTAAACTGCTTTCAAATAAAATTTAACTAGATCTACTACTCCTTTTGGTTAATTTTTGTCATGAAATAACGTGGATGGTGTTTTTATTGTAACTAAAATGAAAATAGTTCGATTGAGGATGATTTTGCAATGGAAACGAGTGTGTAGATGAACTATTATATTTATTTGTACATTATGTTATTATAAAATGTTTGATGATAATCTATACAATTTTTTTTTTTATAGTATTGTTGAATAAAGGAATTACACAAAAATATTTTGCCACTATGTTTATTACTCGATTTGCAACTATTTTTTAATTTTCATATAATTTTTATTCCGTAAGCTAATGAAACTATAAATCATGATTTTATTGTAAACTTTCCAAATATCACATACATTTATCAAAACATGATTAGAAATATAATCGTAATACCTATCTTCAAGCGCTTATTATATATAATGCAAAACCGCAAAGCACAATACCATCACACCTAAATGTGTGGTTGGATAAGTTAATATCACCGTACGTTAATGGTTGGGTTGGTAGATTAATACAACCATAAACATATGTCACCCACGCAGAGTGGGTGAGTCAACACCACTCTACTTATATGTGTGGGTCAATATCACACAGGTATGGCGGCTTCGGCCTGCGTAGTACTTTGCATAATTTATTGGCTACCTTATCAATAATTACCCAACAAATTTGGTTACAGTATATTTATTATATTTAAAGTCAATATAAACGTTCTAGCCATATTATACTTCCTCAATATGAGGTAAAATTACTTACAATGAAATTAATTACAAGCCTATAATTGTAGTTTATCTTTAAAAAATATTGTTTACTAAACTCTCTATCCGATTTGTGAAATGAAAATTTAGCACATATATGTAGTAATAAACATTAAAAAATATACTTATTTAAAAAAATATATATAAATAAAAAATATGTTTTCATCTTTCGATTTTCATTTACTTACGTGCGAAAATGTGATGTACTTTGTTTTTCATAACAAGAAGGGTGAATAATAATAGCAAATTTTTTTGTTCGTATTTCTTAAATTATTATAGTTCAACTTTTTATCATAGCTGCCAGATCGGGTTCGACTCCTCGAATGACCTTGAAGATCTTACCCCTTTGCCTCTTCCATAATTAGGAAGGCTCGTTAATTAATATTCTGGTGGCCCAACGAGTCTACAAAACCAAAATTGGCACACCCCAGCAGGAGAGGGAAAATGTATACTAATTGGCCATCACTGCCCCCGTCCTTTTACTGCCTTAACGTGTAATATAAATTGAACCAGTTTTAAAAATAATGATTAAGGTAATATTTATTTTCAAAGCTTTTATGGATAAACATGCAACCTATTACAGAACTTATTACAAATTACAATAAACAATATCGATCTTAATAAATGTTGTTAAGATATTGTAAGCTTACAAGTCATATATAGGATGATTATTACAATATTTTAAAGACCTTTAATCACCACATTTTGTTATGGATAAATCTTTTGAAGTGCATATCGGCATATGCTTACATTAACAATTTCTACTGACCGCTCGTAAACCATAACGTTCCCATAGAAGAATAGCTGGATACTGAATACATCTTATAGTAGGTGTTTGTGTACAGTAATCAAGTGTAAAGTTTCGTAGCTTCATTTGATATGGTTTCATTACAATTAAGCCATTCTTGAAAATGCACATAAGATCAGTATTGAAACTTTCGTGCGCCACCATTTTGTTTATGATTAACCTATTGAGGTCTAATGATGTTCTACTATTTAAAGATTTTACAATGGTGTGCATATCGACCTATGCTTACATTTAAGATTTGCTTACGACTTATAGCAAATCTACCTAAAGAGGTAGCGGGTCACTGATTATTTGTTAAAATATGTTTTTATGTTAAATAACTTGGTAGCGATTATTTTGTCTTTATCTTAACAACTTTCAAAAGCGTTTAACTGGTCCGAGATATTTTGGATACCCAGGATATGACAACTATTACATAATAGTTGAAATAAGAAGCTGAATACGTGCAATAGTTTGCAGTTTTATTATAAACATTTTTGTTTTGATTATTTTATAATTCTTTTTCATATTAAAAAAGGTGGATCTGTCGAGTCAGCTGATTCATGATAGCACAGCAGTGTGACGGGGAGCACAAAACCGGCAGATTCCCACTCCCACCAAAATCCACAGCTGATATCCTATTTTACTTTTATATAATTTCTCAAACCAATCAATTTATTAGTGACCCATCATTAGTACATCGTATTCATAACTTCATATATATATATATATATATATATATATATATATATGTATATATATATATATATGTATATATATATTCAAATTTCAAGCTTTGACATTCTTGGCATATACTGTAGGAATTCTCGATTAAACGGAATATCCATTTAAAATTTGTGGCTTTTTCCTGGATCCTCTTGTGGAATATCTATTTTTATGTAGGCCTCTCTTTTTATTTTTATTACGAGTCTGTTTAATGCTGAGCAGATGACCTAACAAATAAAGCAATTTTATATGGCAATTATAAAAATAACCATTGCAATTGAACGCATGATACATTTAATACTCTAAACATTAACTTCCAAATAGTCCATAATATGTTGGTGAAAAAAGTTTTGTCTTTTGAAATACTTTTTAAAAA
>JAQJVL010000076.1:130000-172500 GCA_035578905.1 Stictocephala bisonia | reverse complement strand
TAGATGTATACATATTATAACTGTCTAAAAGTTAATTTTGATTTTTCATTCTAAAAATGCAATCCCTTAACATAATTAATTAATGATCCAGTTTGCTTATTTATGTATTATAAATGGTGATGGTTTTGCTGGTATAACAATAAGTGCTATACAAATTTAATTCACGCATTGTAAATTTAAAATTGTTTTAATATGATGTAATAGGAGCGATATGCTGATCTCTGGAAAAATAACTACACTTTCTCTATCTTAAAATTGTGCCATCGATAAAATATGATTTGAGCTAAAGTCTCTATTCTGCCAAGATGTATTTTTTTGTCACTATATTCTTATTGGTCGTTTTTTATCTCCATCAAAACGTAAAAAAATAATATTAATAACGATTAAATGAACACTATTTTGAGTGGTATTTATAGTATGTTCATTCTACATCCAAAAATTACATATTTAATGTTAGACAAGTAATTACATAAATTAATGTTGATATAAATATTAAATTTAAATTTAAATATGTATACTAAAGCAATTGCGGTTGTAACTAGAATTCATATTTTCTAATAAAATTAACGTCAATGTGCTTTCTAAATTATTTACAATATAACTAGACATTTTACCCATCCTTAGTGGTATACCTAATACTAATTTAAAATATGTTCACTTCTCTGTGTCCTTTAGACAGCATAACTAATAATGTAAATACCTTATTGGCAGTGTTCTTTGCGCATGTGTAAAAGTAAAGAAAAATTACTAAGGACAAAGGATATTTTATATACTAAGGGAGATTCTACAAGTATTAGGCTTTTTATACAAGAATTAGCAATAACATTTGATGATCATGTAAAAAACTGTTATAAGCTTTGATATTTTTAATAAATCTGAAAATTAAATATTAATTAGTGTACAGATTTTTAAGTACAGGTAAAAATATATAATATTACCAACGAAAAATAAATTTTACGAATATCAAAATAAAGAGAGTAAAGTAAGTATTTTTATGTGGTATGAAATTGCAACCAAAGTAACTTTATCATAAATGCCTACCGATCGTTACATCGTAGATATGCTTGGTTATGACATAGATGTCGTTATGTATGGATGGATAGAATCTTAAAAAGTTGGTTACTAAAGTAAACAACATTTCCCAAATATAAATATGTCTAAACTGTTGTTGTATTGCTTTTATTGAATATGCTTTCCTTTCATTATTTATTTTGAAAGACTAAAACTCAAAAGTATCCAAAGTACAACTACTATAATTACATTTCGGCATGATACTAACTAATATTTATTTAGATAAATAAAGTAATTTTTATTGTATGTATATTTTTATGAAATAAGACACAATACTCTTTTCATAGTTTAATTATTAAAATTTATATGATCTAAAAATTACAGAATGAATATCTTAAATTTAAAAATACAATTATACGATAAATTAACCCTACAATTTCATGGTATTTGGATTCACAATTACTATTTTCTTTCTTTTTGCAAGAATGATTTGCGCTACGTAAATCTCCGATTATGAAGCATTATTTCCCCAACACAAAGTTGTTTGAGCCCCTTTGAAAAATTGGTTGCTAATGGAATTGGACTGCACTGAAAAATAACTCTCTAGATATTCCAAAACTTGTATAAGCCCATTACGCAATATCCTTACCAAGAACAAGAAGTTTTATTTCAATCGGAAAATATGAATATAATTAAAGTAAAATAACGTGAACATTTTTAAAATAATTATGACTTAATGTAATAAATCAGTTTATTCACACTTATTTGAATACATTTATTTTAATTAGAACTTGATTTGCGATTAAAAGTATTTAATTATATAAATATGTTTAATAATGTACTAGTAATTCGTTTGTTTGCTGATGATGCCAAACATTTCGTTTAATGAGGTAAAATGTTTAGGTGAACTTTTTAAATGTATTTATCATGGTTTAAATGTATTTAGTGACAACAACTATTCATGCCTTTATCGTATACTGGGTTGGGCAAAAGTCTGGAATACATTTATTAATTTCAAAATCGTTTGGATAAATGTAATGAAACTTTGCAGTTATGTACATGTTCCTATAAAAAACTTTTAGACATATTTTAATTGTTTTTTTCATATCCAGGGGATGGCCCATGAAGGAAGTCTTAAACATTTTAAATGTAAGCCTACCTATAGTTATACCTTCATTAGTCATTCATTCAAAGCTTGTAGAACACAAGAGTGCAAATCTGTGGTGAAAAGGTTGACCCAGTCAGAAAATACAGCCACTCAAAAAAATTAATATCAGGGTTGGGCAAAAGTCTTGAATGTATTTATTAATTTTAAAACTATTGAAAGAAAAGTAATTAAACTTTCTAGTTATGTACATGTACCTATTACAAACATATGGCCATATTTTACTTGTTTTTGCTTAACCAAGGGATGGCTCACGAAGGATGTTTTAATATTTTAAATATAAGCCACCTTTAGTTATACCTCATTTTAAAGGTCTATGTTTGTTTAGTAAAAAAGTGCAAACCAGATATTAAAAGGATGACCCATTCACAAATTACAGTGATTCAAAGAATTCAATGTCACATTAATAATTCCTCTCAGTTATACGGTTATTTATTTAACATTTTCAGGTTCCTATTGCTGAGTATTGTTGTTTATTGTTAACAATCGTAACAAACGCTACATTATAAAAAAGCTATGCTATTTAACTAAGATAAAAATAAGAAAATGTATTAAAACACTTTTGACAGTACGTTTAACTAAAATAGTCTATGAATATTACAATTAAAATTTGTTACTTATTTTTTGTGAAATTTAATCTCTCACATTCAGTTAGATAAATTATAGCTCTACACAGCAATATATAATAACTATCTTACCTTTTTCTAAAGCAGTGTTAGTTATATGACATTAAAATCTTTGAGAGGCTATATTTTCTGACTGGGTCATCCTTTTGACCACAGGCTTACACTCTTGTGTTTTACAAACAAAGAACTTTAAAATGAGGTAAAACTCGAGGTAGGTTTATTTTAAAAATTTGTAATACTTCCTTAATGGGCCATCCCCTGGATATGCGAAAAGCAATTAAAATATGCCCATATGTTTAGTATAGGTACATGTACATAATAAAAGAGTTTCCTTACTTTTATTGTACTAGTTTTAAAATTAATAAATATATTCTAAATTTTTGACCAACACTGTATATATAAATACTACAATTGGGATTACGTTTCTACATAATGAAATTGAGCAACCCAGAAGGCAACGATTATGTGCCTTCTTACGACGTTTCGATTTGGTAAAACCCAAACCTTTTTCAAGTGCTAAAAACTAAATTACATCTACACAAACATGTTATAAAACTACGTTCTTAAACTAATAAACTTATCTACTTTAATAATTATCTACATTTTAACCTAGATCCTAGAATGGAGTACAACAAAATGAACTTCTACCAAATTTTCTTACCAAATCGAAACGTCGTGATTGTTACTTTTCACGTAATGATGGCAAATGTCCAACAACCTTTGTCTCCCTCAACCTAGTAATGATAATCATAAGAAAATAACTTTAATGAAACTGAGAAAGTATAAAGCATTTTCAAAATACAATGTATTTAATGGTTTTAAGAGGTTAAATAAAGCAAGAGGTTTGTATTATTTTGAAATCTGCGTCATATTATACTTATAGTTTTTAGTACATAGGCTTTAAATTAAAAGCTGTTATGAATCATTATACATTCTTCATAAACTACTTGACCTTTCGGTACAAGTAATTCCTATGTTCATCAATGAGCTGCACGAATTAGCAATACTATGATTGGTAGGCTTTAAGATCATGAATCTATAAGTATTGTAATAAATTTATACATCAATTTAGTAAAAAAAAAAAAAAAAAAAATTGCTCCAGAAACTATACTATGTGATGATAATAAAAAACAACAACAAAACTGGATGTATTTTTATTCGTTGGGTTTTAGAAGTTAACTAGAAATACTGAACTATAACTGTTAACTATAAGTATTAAAAATATAGTTAACAATTATACAAGAATGTACAAGAAAATACTGACATTTAATTATATTTTGTAATGTAGGTGTCATCAATAAGTTATTAAAGTCAAAGATTCGAAGACATTAAAAAGACTTAATATTTACTTTAAACAATAAAAAGGATATTACATTTTTTTACGTTGAATTCAATTATACTTATATACAATTTTAGTCCGCTTACAAAAAATAATTAGAGCGATACATTCTAGCCTGGTGCGGGATGCAATATAAGGGTGCAAAAGTGTTGGACCCAATTATCTTTTCCAAGTTTGAAACAAAGCTTATTTAAGCTCAACCCTATTACAGTCTAAGCTACAAAAGGCTGTTAAACCTGTTCTTTTATAACCTGACGTGTAACTAAATTAAAATAAACTTACTACCAAGTTTGTAATAAACTGCCGTGTTAGAACATTTTTAATTAAAAAGAAAAAAGTATTATTATTATTAAGCACTATTCATGATTTATTAAATTATTGTTAGTTTATACAAATATTTTTTTTCCTTATAATATTTTTACTATACTTTTGTCTTTATTTGTAAAAAAATATTAATATTCTAAAGTATATCAAATATTACTTTTTGTTCTCTTTTTATACAAAATTCAATTAATTAGTAATGTTATTAATTAAATTAAATTAATTATAACTCGTTAATACTTGAAGCTTTTATTTTTTTAGGTAAGCAAATACAAATTAATTTTAAAGTTTTAAACATAAATATTCTTCTAAAATCACTTAGCTATCTTACCTACCATGTACTTTTCTTAACACCTCACACGTACACAGAATCAACCCCATTATACTGTCGTAGGAGTTTGTTGTTGAAGGCCGAAATATCATAACAACGAACGTGATATTTAGTTTATAAAGCAAAAACAGATTACGCTTATAAGAGTGGTTATTGTAGTTGATAAAAATAATAATTATGTTTGTGCAAAAATAAATCAAATAATTGATAACAGATCTCATTTACTACGTGACGATTGTATTTTAAATTATAATGTGAATATGATTTACGATTTAGTGATAAAAAATATCCTAAACCGCTTCTCTTGTTTGAAATCTCAAAATCGCAAACATTATATCCTCAAATTGTATTAGAACTTTTTTGTCAGTGTTAATTAAAAATGTTTTGTTTAGGGAAAATCAATAATACCGTTTGGAAATGTATAACTAAATTAATAATTTTCTTATTGTTTTCATATTTTTATAGCATGTATTTTTTTAACATTAACTAATCATTATATATGTATAAAACAAGTAAATGATTAGTATTATACCAAAATATAATCCGTAGGATTCGCCGTTCTAACTCAAACAATATACAATTCATCACCTGTTATCATTTATTAACCAAATAAATATGGAAGCGCAGTTATAGTAAAATTCTAAACACAATTTAAAGTTAGGTCATAATAAATAACTATACTCGATAAAATGTTTTTAAAGTAATACAAAATAAATATTTATTTTTGTTTCTTTAACTTCTATGTTTTTTAAATTATGTAACCATTCCACTGAATACTAAACTATTGTGTCAGATTTTATATATTATGTGTATTTTAAAGGTTGAACAGTTTAGAACATGCATGCAGTCTATAATAAAAAAATACTGTAAGAATAATAATTTAAAATGCACGTAAATTATTTTCCTTTAAATTTAAGGTTATATGAATCACTAACTACAATTGTAAACTACGAAGTTCTTAAGAACAAATAATGTTACGTTTTCTGAAAAGTGAGTAATTATTTTTGATAAGTTATAAGACAAAGTAGCTATAATACACGTGACACTAACCTTGACAGTCGAACCAATAAGGACGTATCCTATTCCAGTACACGTTACAGGGGAGAAAGCGGTACTGGCGCCGCGATCAGTACTGCCAGTGAACTAGCGGCTAGCTGCCTCCCACCGTGTAGCCTGCCACCCTCCGCCGATCGCATGGACAGAGTCATCAAGAGAGGTGATTTAAATATTACACCTTTTACACCTCCACTCATCTCCTACCTTAGAGTAATGCAGCAATAACCCCACTATATAAGCTAAGCTTATAAAATATGTAGAAGTATAAATATTGACGGCTTAAACATTTCGAGTTCAACATATTAATACTTTACTTTTTCAGAAAGGGTGCAATAAGAAAATGTCAAGACGTATGTGAGATAGAGTTATACATCGTAGTATACTTTTTTTCTCACTACTCACTAGTTGATAAGAAAGAGGTTAATTCCAATAATGTATACAAGTATAACTCCGATACCCCATTCATGAATAAAAAGGACTGCCTTCTTACTCACTTTAACATGTGGGATTTACTTACATAATACATCCAAACATGAGAGAATGAATATTGAAAATTATAATTTAAGGTTCTCCCTTCATTACTTTATATTTTTGTTGATGTGATAATAGTGGCATATAATGATAAACAATTCAAAATATAATTTTGTATTTGTGCAGCTTCATCATAAATAACAATTAATGATATTATATGAATCAGACATAACTTATGCCTGCAAAGAAATATTTTGACGGTAAAATATTGTAACATGAAATTGGACAACACTATGATATTTCCTCGTAAACTGTCAGAGAGTTAAATAAATAAAATAATAAAAAGTATATATTAAAAATAAATACAACTGATCTTTTAGTTTATTTATTTTAGAGTGTTTGGCAAAATAAATGGCAGAATTTTTGTTGAGAGTTATTACTCTAAAAGCAAATAATATAAGGAATACACTAATAGCCTTTCCCAACCTTTGTAAGACTATTTACTTTGCAATCACTTTGAAGTATAAAAACTCAATTTTTAACGTCCTTCATTTTGTGGTATTTTTAACAACATTAATGTTTTTTAAGAGGAAACTTTGCCACACAGCACAATACGAGCTAAAAAATATTACCATAAATATACTAATACTATAAAATTGTTTTTAAATGAAACATGATAACGTAATGAATTTCAGTTTAGAGAAACAAATATTGTTTTAATTTCATATGAATCGCATTTTATGGAATTCTAACAATTTAAAATATCACTTTCAAAAGGCACTTCTTAGCAATTAATTGTTTTCATTATCAATAGTTCATACTAAAATAAATATATTTCGAACATAAATGTTTATTGTTCTTAACTTATGCCAAACTAAATATTCACTGATTTGTACTTATTTAAAAATAACTTAAGAACTAATGGCATAGATTTGTAATCCAGCTACTTCGGGAAGAAGTTTTGTGGAGATTGTAGGTGATAAGTCTGCTCTCAGTCGTCTTTACACCGACATAACGTTAGCTAAATGGTTACCGTTGACATAAAAATAACTAGAGAATTCTGGGGTGTCCGTGTTGGGTGGAAGTCACTTCCAGTTGTTGTTTAGGAGAGAACTAATTATCAGTCTGAGTTTAAGATAACATCAATACTATCTGGTTCGGATTCCTTGAAAAGGTTTAGAACCCCTACTTACAATGGGTATTGGGATATTCTTATAAGGGACATTGTGAACCTTATAAGTGAATCTTTTTATATGTGAACCTTTGTTATTAACATACTATAAAGGTTATCAAAACTAATCATACACTCGTTTAATAATTTATATTCGTCTAAAAATACGCACAATATTTGTCGGTATCCCATTTTTGAATTATTTACTATGTATATAAGTGAAATTAATAAAAACGAAGATAAACCTATTTCACGGTAATTAAAAAACTGACATGAGCACATCCGATGTAAGGCGTATTGGTTTTGCTATCACTATTAGATATAAATACTTTCGTAAGTGGTTTTAACAAGATAAACATGAGTACTTTTGTGTATCTTACGTGCAACTACCAGTATATGCCAAGATTCTAACCTGGGTTTATTTAAATCAACCTTTAAGTTCTAACAAATTGGCCAACTGTTCCAAAACATCTGATAAATAACTAATAATTGCAAAAATATAAATCTGCACTACACATTAAAAAGAGGTATATTATTGATTAAAGCTCAACACAGGATGAAGTGAAAGTCGATACAAGCTGTAAGAATGGAATATGGTCTATAACACACTTTTTACTTGCAGAGTGTACGTAGGTAAAATACATTTGAGAAAATCCCTCAGGGTAAAATAAGTGAAGGAAAATTGTCATGTTATAAATTAAAATAATTGTTTGAATCATATAATGAGAAACAAATCCAAGACGTTAAAACGTATTACTAAAAATATATATGTTTGTTATTGTATGACCATGTCTTTATTAAAAATATATATTCCTGTGAATAAATAAAGTGGGAGTGCAAATTGAAAGAAAAGTAATCATGGACATATCATGGGACAGTACACTTATGGCACCATTTTATTCATTAATGAAAACCCAACGTAAGTAGAAGAGTGAAAATTATTATATACATAAATATAATACAAGAAATAAAAATCGCATCATACCCATACATATTTTTTTTTAATTAAAAAAACGTACATGGGAGCAATTCTTTAAATATTTATCAAAATTTTAGAAAAAAACATCAGATTTATTATTTTCCATGTAAGATAAAAAAAAGAAATAAATATCTGACGAGTCTTTAGTTTAAAAAGCAGCATTATATGAGTATTACTCATATAACCATGATGCATATGAGTACAGAAGTAACCAAATAATAACTAAACGAAAAATATCAACAAACGTTAATCTGCGACACGTTAAGCCTCAAAATATCACCAAAATGGTTAGAAAAAATATGCAGCTTATACCTTGTATGATCAGTATATATTATGATATTTATAAAGTATATAAAGTTGTAAATAAATAATATATGAATTAACAATGAAATATAATTTATTTAAACTCATAATTCTTTGAAATTTTGTCACTGGTTACATAGGAGGCTTATATAATGTTCCAATAAAATAAGGAAATCTGTGGGTTTATTACCAAAGTAATATTCAGATGTCACATTTTACAGGGGTAAACAGCATTAAAAAATTAATATTACATTGTGGAACCCACTACACAATGTGGTGGATACAAAAGTGGTAAAACACACGGGAGGTTGAACTTGTCCATCAAAGTAAAGACAATGGACGTCAAGAGCCAGATCCGGACTGAGTTTATACATACACGTCATTGAAACGAACCATTAAATTGCTGTAGTTTGTTAAACCCAGATTCATATGCTAGAGGTTTTTAGTTCGATCCCAATCAGAGTCATAAAGATTTTTGAAAGTAACAAGCTTTTCGATTACCAACCGTAAAGCAACAGTTTAATATCACTAGTTGTTAATTTGGTAACAGCAATTTTCTAAAGAACAGTCAGCCTTAGTTTATAACAATGACTACACCCTTTCACCTACATATACACTAATCCTATGCCTATATTTACCCGTATATTGACGATCGGTGACATCTTTTTTTGTTTTCAGGATACATAAAAAGTTGAGATTTTCCGTTAGTTCACTACTAGTACTTTTTTTTTGTTACTTCACTACCACTACTTTTTTTATCACAATTATAGTTAGATTAGATTAGGTTAGGTCAGTTTATGTTAGGTTAGGCTGCTACTAAAGCTGATTACAAACTGGTAAATCCAATGAAAGACTTACCGCCGAATGCGCTCTCCGTGTGCAAGTTCTTGGAAAGCGATAAGATAAGGCCAGCGATATCAGATTCCTAGTGAGTAAGGAATTGCACAGTAGACGTAAAATTGAGTGGGGAATATTTTCTAGTGAAATAAAATATTTATTAAAATGTAGTTAATTAGTGGAAAAAAGTAATGGTAGTGAACTACTAGAAAATATACAATAGATTAAATATGTTAAGTGATTGAATTTTATTTAAAGTATGTTTTAGATCTAATTATGTACTTTTTATGTAATTGTCCAATTTAGTGTTGCATATTTTATAATGTTCTCCTTAATAATACTGGCTGGCACTAGGTATTAACGTATAAAAATCAATATTCACTTTTAGCATAATTTAATACAGAAATTTATAATCACTAAGCGATTTCTTTTTATATTTTGCAAGTAAAAGAATTATTAAATTTATTAATACAATATGAACAAAAATTTTACAAAATAGTAATAAATATGAAATGTTAATAAACATGGAAATTTCTTAGTTTTTCAAACAAACAGAAACAGATAGCCCAATACATATAGTTCTGATAAGTATCATTTTTTCTCATTGTGATTAAGTGGTTAAGAAATAATTTTAATCGTCTTTATTTTACATGTAAAATAATATTGTTGGTCGACTGATGTAAGAAAAGCTCTCATAATTTGCTTTATAAAGAAAAATTTTGAATTTTTAAATTCAAAGATTTTATTTAAGATAATAAGAAAAATATAATGATCGATATCGGACATTATGGTCGTTTCAGTTTATGTAGTTTTGCATTCCGGTTATAAACCAGAGTGTGAGGACAAGATCGTTGGCGATGTAATGCTGTTGTCTACCAGAGGGTGTGGCTGGCAGCTAGACTGCAGTCTTGGGTGGAGGCCAACCATACAAACACAGACACTGCTGCTACACATAAATCCTCCAACGATGTCTTAAACTACTTTGAACTCCGTTCCACTCCTTGCTAGAAATGTGCTGGACCTTACTGAAGAATATAACAATTAGAGATAAAAAGACACAATACACTTTAACTAATCATTATCTGTTTTACTACTGTTATTTACATTCAAAATCTGTTTTTAAAAAGAAAATCGGTTGAATATCTTCTTATTTACTACCATGAAAACATTTTTAGTGTCTAATGATGTCCAAAAGACAGTATTTTAAAATCGTTACTGTAGTATTTATTATTGACGTAACGTATCACTTGGAGTGGTAGTCATACAATTAGTGAACCTTAAAACATATTATTTTTTTATGACTCAAAAAATCAGATTACAAAAACTTTATAATTTTATACACCATTCTAACAGCTAGTATTTAGTTTCTTTATTCGTTACTGGTTATAATCGAACCTTGGCTGGAAACTCTGCATCTAGCTAGTGTGAAATTACTAATGTCAGTTACATTCCCCAACATGCAGTGCTTACCTGGTAACACCGTATTTGTATTGGTAGGTGAGTGGGCAGTTAAAATTACGTGTATGGCTGAATATCAACACCAAAGTACGTGTATGGGTGGTAAGGTGTGTCATTAAAATTGTATGTGTATGGAAATGACATAAAATTCACAGATATTTACATCAATCCATATGTTAATATTTATCCCTTATCCCTGTATTTTTTTTTATTTTAACTGCATAAAGCTCTGATAAATATTATAAAATAAAATTATTTAAGCAAGAGTACAACGTACCTGAAGTTAATTCACTTCATTGTAAAATAAGAGTAACATGTTTGTTTTATTAAATTAAGTTCGGGGTTTTTGGTTGCTTGAATCAAGTCAAGATAACATAACAGAATATGTTATAGCAACTGTGTTATATTACACACCAACTTCCAATGAAGGATATAGATACTTTGATTTTTAAATGGCTCACGGTAAAGGATCAAACAATCAAATTAAAAAGATTGAATAATTTGCTGTTTTTAATTATTTGCATTAAACTCACCACAAACATTAATTTCTCGGTGTTTTTAATGTTTTCGCTTACTAATAACTTAGAACAGCGTTAGAACTAAACTGAAAATAAATTATCTCAACCTAGTGTATTTAAAACATTTTTTAAAGTGGAAAATACATCAATACATTATTTAAAGTAGAATTATTTATAAAAACAATCCTTAACATAATTTTGGTAATTATTGTCATAACCGATTTTTTTTACTAATGGATAGTTAATATTGTAAAAAAATACAATTAATTATTTCATTGATGCAATATTCTAATTTTACACATAAAATAGTAAATCTTTGGAAAAATAAAAACATACTTTTTTAAAGAACCAATTAAACTATAACTTCTTATACATCATTGTCAGGCTTAGTTTCTAATGAGCATTTGTTGATTGTACCAATTCAAAACTGATCGAAGATATCAGCAATCATTTTCACATTCTGTTGGCTTCACTAACGACCTACGTCATTACTCCTAGAGAGCTCCTCGTTACGTCATCAACGTCTGATACATTATGAACTAATGCTGTCAAATGCTAATGGTATGCCAGTGGCCGACCCATCTAAGGCGTCAGGACTTACAGCCTAAGTTATACTTGGCGTAAGTTCCTTGACTGGAAGTTTTTATTAGCAAGGTCGTTATTTTGTTATACTAGTTCTACTCGTTATTCTGTCTAGGGATTGACAAAGGTAACCGCATCAGTTTCTTTGCATCAGTTGATAAAATTTAACTGATGTGAAAATTAACTGATACGCGAGACCATCTGATACAACAGGAAATTGATACTCCATACATCCCACTTGCCTTATCTGCTTCCATTTGTATCAGACAACACAACATATGGTTGATTTCAACTCGGTAAGTTTCAAAAGTAACTGAATGCCTGACTTCCTGTTAATTCGCATCAGTTAAATTAAACTAATGTGTGCTAGCAAACTGAACTGTTACATCAGTTAAGCCAAAGCAGCAGGTTGGAACATCCCTAACTCTGTCTGATAAGGTCCAATAATGATCGATAGTTTATGAAAGTAGGCTGAGTAACGTTAAAATTAGCTCGGCCTCTTTTGATGAAAAATATATTCCATTATTGTGCACATATTTAGATAATCTTATGTTATAATAATAAATCAAATGTAAAATGTACATAGGTTCTGAAGTTATGGACAAAAATATAAAATTTTGTTTCGTGACTCCAAAAGTTTGGACATAGAAATTCTATTGGTTCATTACTTTAGTACATAATGTATATTGTTGTACTATCATTAATTGTTTCATATTAGTTTAATCTACTAATTGATTAAAAAAACTTTTCAAAGAAAAATATTTTGTTAAAAATCAAATCTTTTGTAGAAATTCTCGGTCTTTGGATGATGACCACGCCAATAAAGGCCGTGCATTATGCACCGGATCAGACAACGTCTCGGCCTCGATTCAGAGAGCCATTTCTACAAAATAGTGTTGACCGTGTAAGTCTATCCAGGAATAGAGAAAATATATATTCTGGATATTGTTGTCTTATCTTTGTATATATTAAGTGTTTTAACAATTCTAAATAAATGGTATATGACTACATTTGCATTAAGAATTGTTTTTTGCCGTCAAACTACACTTTGGTTTATTCATAAATGTACTTCTTTACAAGAAGTTTAAATGATTTCAAGACATAAATATGATAAATACTTTTAGTATATTTCACAACCCGTGTAAAGTTCAATTAATACCACACACTTAGGAATTAAAAATACTTGACGAAATTTGTAAATCTACAATGACAACCAGAAAACCTAAACAATAAGTCACTGTAATTATCAAGTTGTATATAAAATAAATTATTTTTTGGAAATTTGATTTAGTATTTAGTGATTCTTTTGGACGTTTGAATTAGGTTTTTTTAATGTACTACAAAAACCTACAACATAATGTCTGTGGACAAGCTATTGTGGTTCACTCAAAAATATACGTCCTTTAATAAAGAAAAGCATGAACAGAAAAGATTAAATTTAAAACAAAACTTAATTCTATTAAAATTTAGTTTAAATCAAAGTTTATCAAAACTGAGCATTTAGTGGAAGAATTTGCGACCAATTTTCTCGTAAAAATACCATTTGATATGGAATGAAAATGGTTACCATTTTTAGGAGCTATAGAAAGTAATTTTCTATTATTACGTTTATCAAACCACAGTGTCCTTTCATGAAACTTGATTGTAAATTAAATAATAATCACTAACATTTTGACAACGTATTTGTGTCATGCTTCCAGACAATCTGAAGAATGCCGATATATCTGTTGAGACTTTAAGAGGCTGTTGAAGGAGTACCTTCTTGAAAGGGGTCATTACAGTGGCTAAGATTTTTTTTATGAATATTAAAAATGTTTTATAATCAATAACTTCGTTTTAATTTAAAACTACTAATTTTAATTACAAATTTTCTCCTCTGCTACTATTGTAAAGAACACAATATTTGTACCCTATATTCTCATTTGACAGCAACTAATGTAAAAGTATGTATTTTTCTAGTAATACAATTAATTATTTGGTTTCAAAATGTCTTTAACTAAATACAGTTTCTTATCGCGTGTCTAGGGTGTATAATATTTAGGTAACAAAGTTACTTTCGTAACCATATTCTACGAATATTTTCTTCATTAAACAATATCCTTTTGTGTAAGTCAAAGGACTTGTAAATGAGGTACATTCAAAACGTGACGAGACGTTTGTTACAAGATGACACAAGGGATGGTGTGGAGTTGGTTTGTCTGGAGAAATGGTGAGCAACAAAAGGCATTTATTCCTGAAACGTTTGTGTCTCCCTGTAACAACAATACAGATACATAACTTATCTGTACCCTCAGAGGTTTTAAATAATTTAAAATCCTGTACATTTCGCGAATGTCATATAAGAATTTTTCATTTTAATTTAAAATGTTGGTGTACATTTATTTTAAATTATCCTTTATAAATTATTTTTAAATAAAAACATACTTAACATCAAGTACAGTGAAAAGTTTACCTTGATTTGTTAATATCTGCAGCAGAGTTAACATAATTGTACTGAAATAATTTCTGTCAGTTTTTTTACATGTTTTGCACAGTATTACATTTTAATGAAAAACAAGTTTTGTCATTATGGATAGTTACCACTACCGAAGTATAAATCAGTTATTATAAATACATTAATCTGATACCAAATATTCATATAATCATGAGTAGCATCTCCTGTATAGTCTATATGCCCATCTTGTTTTAACATTTTATTTGCGTTATAAGTAAATGTACAATGTAGGCTTTAGGGAAAGTTATCTGAACGACCCCCCCCCCCAGTGTAATTATTGTTCATACGTCAGATGTGGGTCCGGAAGGGCCTAGCCAGTTAATAAAAATGTCCTATTCTTTCTAAGATAGCATGAACGTAAGTTTATATGTAAAATATATTTTTCTATGAATTTATCAACATGTACTTAATATTTTATATTAAGACTGATTACATGAGCAAGTACGGTCAAAGTTTTATAAGAATTAGTATTATAATTCTAAGCAATATAAACCGAAACCAGAAGTATAAAAAGTTTAACAAATTTTAGAACTACATAAAACTCGAAGATTATAATGAAACTAAGGATGAATAATATGAAGGCATGTGTCACGTTTATATCCACAACTATGCATAACTGAACGAAGTTATAGTTTTAATCAGGCTATCACTTTGCAGTCAATTTATTTGTTATATTAAAACTTCATATAAAATATTTAATTAATTTATTGTTAAATATTTTATAATAAAAGAAAAAAAATTGCAATTTGAAGATTGATCTCTCTTACATAATGGTGTTAGACAATAATTTTAATGCAATTTAGGTGGGTACATTTTTACTGTTTCATATTAGAAAAATACGTAAATTCAATTATTTAAGTGTGCCATATTATGCAATACATAAGTTAAATTATTAACCATGAAAAACATATCTAATATAAAACTAGTTACTATTTATTTATTTTCACACATTTTAGATTTCTTAAATTTTCAATTACATCTCATTAACAACGGTTATACTATTGTAAAAACTTTTCTGTTTGGTTCCGTTTAGGAAAATCATTTATAAAACTAAATAAATATCACAATTTTACTACCTGCAAAGACACGTCCTTGGTTTCATGGAATTTATGAGAATATTACATTCCGATAGCATTTATACAATGTTATAGAGATTCCCTGAACATTCCAGAGTAAGACTGACTCGCTTCCATCCAATATTGAAGTCTGGAGCATTCTATACTTGGAGACAATGTATCTTACATAAAGATATTAATAAATTAAATAATTTATACATAGTAAATACTATGTATTTTTATAAAAATGAATAAAAGGGTACTTCATTATAATTACTATTCAATTTATTAAACTAGTAGCCCTAACTTGTGAACTAGCTTATATATTAATATTACTTATAATTAACAATTACTTACAACATTAAAATCAGAAATTAGTAAATTATTTGTCAGTAATAAGTATTAAAATTTAATTATTATAAAAAATTATAATAATTTATTATATTTATGATAGTTAATAAAATAATTCAGGAGTATATATGAAAATTTAAATAATAAATTGACGTAAACGTAGAAATCATCATTCTCTATGAACTTTTAGCATAGTTGATTAAAATTGGTACAACAAACATTATGCCTTTTTAATAAATTTTCATTTAAACTTCTTCTACATTAAGTTTAAGATAATGAAATAACACGTCTCTATGATAGGTTTCATATATTTAATAAATATTAATACATTTCTTGATTCGACGGCTTCTAGTATTAAGCATTACAAATTTTCTTTCTGTCACATTGATGTACAGACATTATAAAGCTAAAAAAAAAAAAAAAAAAAAAAAAAAAAACACTTACAGTTTAGAGAAAATTTAGCAGACACATTGTTTGGAATCATAAAAATATCAAATATTCAAATTATAAATATTTCACTTGTTGCTAATAATAGTGATATATGAAAATAATACATTGTATTTTCTAAAATAAAAAAAAGAACGAAAATCATACTTCAAGCCAAAATATTGTACATAGAATTTTTAAATTGTATTATTATATTATAAATATTTTTCTAAATATATATAAAAAAGATTAATGTTGGATAGTAGAATTGTATTTGTATCTTCTTATTAGCTGATTAAACAATTATAGGCTTACATAAAAGTTAGAGCCAAGTTCAGTAAATAATTTAGTTTAAATAATATATCATATTATTTAATTATCTGTAATAATAATACAAAATTTATTTACATCTTAACTTATAAATATCTTAAACAAAAATGTCCCAGGCCATGTTGAATACTGCAGACAGCTAACGGTGCTAAGTGAAAATGAGGTGGAAGTGACAGCTGTGTTTATCATTGTACTTACTAACATTAGTTTAATGAAACATCATTAATTATGTGTAATGAATTCGCAGTTTTCTTAGTGAGCTTAGCTTTGTTTGGAAAGTATTAAAGAATTTAATACTCCAATTTAAAAACTGCACTTAATATAAATAGATAATAATTAATTACAAAAAGATTATCTCAAGGGCAGATTTTTGTTTTAACCTTAATAGAGTTTACTTATTAAAATACTTTACCAGTATAACACAATATACAATTGCATTAATTTAAAATATTATATAAAAACTAAACTGTACATTGGAGAGTTTCTGAATGTTTATTATTGATTTTTTATTTATTCTATATTAATTTTTCTTATAACTTAAATTATTTTAGAAATAAAACTAACAGAAAGCGTTTTTATTTTGCTATTTATCAGTTCTTTTTAAAATAAACTACTCATAGAAATTTCAATACAGTAACGACAGTAAAAGTAAATTACGATATGGTTAAAATATGTTAAATATTGTGAGATAAATAATTCATACTAACAAGCGATTTTGTTGCTAGACACTACGTTTATTTTGTGAATCCCTCTGGTCTGAGGAAGGTGAGCGTGGCTCACCGAAATCAATCACCATAGTATTTGTGCATTTTTTACTTGTATGGAAATATATTTGTGAATTTTGTGCTTATATTGTAATAAATTTGTGTTGTGTGACGTTCACTTGTACTGTATTTGTAGCAACACGTATTATACTAATTGAAAAACTACTACGTTAAGCACAACATATGGTTGTGGTATGCTCAACCTCAACAAGAGAGTAAACGATTTCCAACATACAGTGTTAACCTTAAGATTAATTCCTAGTATGATACTGTTGGAGATTTCCAATTCTTCAAGTGTTAGAAAACAATTAAAACATTTCGAAAAGAGTTTGTCATACCTGTCGAAACGTTGAAGCATCAGGCATCTCCAAATATTGTCTAATAGTGTCCAAAAGGACATAAAACCCCCAATAACCCCGTTTCGAGAAAACTGCAAATCAACGAAATACAGGAATGTAAAATATATATAAATAAACAAATTAAATTAAAGTCCAAACAAATTAGAATTGTCCACTAAGACCTACCAAGCACTCTTGTAAAAAAAGACTATCCCCATATTGAACAGTAAGAGTCACTTGAATCACTGGCCGAAAGACTATGAAAAATATAGGAAGGAGGTCACCTGATGCTTGCAGAAGTCTTCTGCCTGGAAAAATGTTCAAAATCGCAGTGAGAAAGGGGGTTGTACGAGGCTGCATCCCCTGTGCCGCAAATAAGACCTAGAGGTCAGCCTAGAACGAAGGTCCTCTACTACGACCGTAGGTCCAGGCGACATCAAGAGGGAAGCCAAGGTAGGTGACATTCAATATCCCCTTCCGTACCCTGGAGCCGAAGTCCAAATAGTAACTAGCCCGAGGTGAAGACATCGAAGAACGGCCGGAACAATAAGGATAAAGAGAAAAACGATAAGGCAGACAAGGAAGAAGGAACGAAACACACACCGACACACAAACTAAGACCTAAATAGAGAAAGGCGAGAGGACTAACTATGCAATGTTACAGTTAGAGTAGATACATGACCTGAGTAGATACCTGACAAAGTGTGTTACAGTTTATTTGTGTATTTTATAAATGTATGCTAGGGATTCAATGCTAACATGGATATTATGGCTCCTACTAAACATCATGTAGAGATTCAATAGCCCATTTGTCTTGTTTAATGCAGTGCACTTTCTTTTGTAGGAATATATTATAACTGATAAAACAAGTACAACTTAAATAATTAGAAATGAATACAGCTATACCGCCGTTGAAAATTGCAATTTTATCAAGATTAAATGTTATTCTATAATTATCAACTATATCATAGTTATAGATTAAAACTATACACTTTATTCCCTATGCAAATATAGACAGTTTTTGTTTCACGTGCTGTATCAGAACAATTATTAATACCGTCATATTATTGTATCTTACATATTGGCATACTTATTACATTTTTCCTTGGATTATTTCTGTAAGTACTTACTTTTTGTGAAGGGATACAAGACATGATTTTATACTTACAAGAGTGTGTTATCGGCTGTAGGAGTATGTCATCAAATTCATATTAGGGCTTCAACGCTAACATGGATAATGTTGCTGCTACCAACATTCATGTAGACAACATTCCCAGAGATATATAACAATCACTTCGTCAGTATTAACATAGTTCACTTCCATTGGTCCACAATTAGTTATTCAAACAACTAACATAGAACATATTCTTTTGATTGAACCTTTCATTGCATTTTGACTAATCAAACTTTTGTTGTAACGCAAAAACAATCATGCGTTATGTGAAATAAACTAAAAGCTGTGAATATGTTGTATATGAACATTTTATTTTGCATATTGACAATATTGTGAATAGGAAATCTTTACCTTCCCCTTACTTAAACTAAGAAGCATTTATGCTTTTCCGGAAAGCAGCCAGTCCCATAGGGTTTAACAATATATTACAAAATAATAAATGGTATTAATTTATTTCAATACTACAATTTTATATGTAGTTGGCCTTTGTATTCTACGTTTAAAAATAACATAACTTTTAAATTAAATGGAATTTTTCATTATTGAATGTACTGCAAATACAAATATTATTTTAATCTGATTATTATTGTTTCACAAAGTAATATTCGATCAAAAGAATGTAGTGAAACAATGTTGTAGAGCTGATTACTTACATCAGTGATACGTTAGTTTTATAAAATGATTAACAATAACATTATTTTTCAATGTTGGTAAATTATTATTTTGACTGAAAAAATACTGCATACGACTGAAAATCTGTCGTGAACTAATACAATACTATTGATATATAGATAATATTTGGAGATTTCCACTGCTTTGAGTGTTTAAGGAACAAACACAACGTTTCGACTGGTATGACAAGCTCCATTCGTCTTCAAGTGTACTTACTAACTTAGCCTACATCTAAAACAATGTTTTTCCCTTAACCCATACTAAATCAGAAAATACTTAATACTACATGCTAGATACTAAAGATTACTAATGGAAGTCAAAAGTTCTTAAAAAACTATCACACTTAACATAATTATACAAAATATAATACACAATATGACATAAAAAAGAAATGCAAAATATGAAATCAGTCAACAAAACAAAGAGCAAGTTATTAAATAGATCAAATACTTAATGCCGTAAAAAAATAAATACAAAACATTAAAAAATCAACAGAGCATAGATCAGGTTATTAAACAGACAAAATATTCAATGAGACACGAAATATTTCAAGGAGTCCTCGCACCACTACACTCACGAGATCAAACGCATCATGACCATCAAATACGAACTGAATCCTTGCGTAAGCCGGTCCATGACGAGTGGTGGGGGGTAGCCCCCTCCAAACGATGTCTAGGTGGACTGTACAGGGCGATTGGGTGGAGGGGGTGTTGTTAAGGTTTTGTTGTTAAGATACAATTGTTAAGATTTTGAATCAACACAAAATTTTAACTTAAAAAGTGACTATGTACAAGGAATATCATATTTGCAAGTGTGTTTATATATGAGCATTTTTATTAGTGAAACATAATATAAACATTATTAAAGTTAGACAAAATGTTGGCTAATCTAAATAGCCAACACATGTGTCGTATTAAATTAATATAAGCTTAGTTCAAACTTTAAGTGAAACAACATTCTGTCACCAAAGATGTTATAATTGAGTATAGTATAATATTGTTACTAGTAGTTAATGATCCGAATACTACCTACACGATCTTAGTAGCACTCTACATATAGTGAGTAGAGACTTACATTTTGTAGGTCTCTATTGTAGGTTCCCATACGGTATGTGTATGGGTGGGGGGGGGGTGGTGGGTCAGTACCACTGTATGTGTAAGCAGGTGGGTCAGTACCACTGTTCGTGTATGGGTGGGTGGATGGGTGGGTCAGTACCACTGTATGTGTATGGGTGAGTGGATGGGACAGTACTACTGTTCGTGTATTGGCATTTATTGAATCGTAATTTATTTTAACATAAATGTGTGTAGGTGAACAAAAATAATGTCTATTTAATACCTTAAAGATGAAAAGAGTCAATGCACTGGAAGGAATAAAAAGGTATATAGAGATAATAAATTTAATATGTGTTGGATAAAAACTATTATTTTGACATTTTCCAGTACCAATTACTTTAAAGTAATAAAACGATGCCACCAAACTAGTCAGCCAGTTTTTCTGCTAGATTCAATAAAGGATTGTTATTAAAAGTTTAAATATAATTCCAGGATGGATCAAAATATTATAAGGAAACAATATTCCTTTTTCTCTTGTAAAAAATGACGAATCAAATGAAAACCTTTACGATAATTTGAATATTTAGATCGTGCCTAGTAAAGAATCTTTGTTACTTTAAATTTGGCTGGATTTGTGAAGTAATGTGGCGGAGGCAGTGGCCGACCGTTCTAAAACTTCGGGACTGAGTCGGAGCCAAAAATTTAGCAGGATTGAATCCAGAACTGGAGTAGAAGCTGTTATCATCAACTCTTGTCTTCTGCTGTTTTTATTATCCCTCTTACTCTCTCTGAATAAGTTCCCCGCACAGACTATAGTCTATAGGGAATGGGCAGGGTAAGGTAATATAGAAGTTGGTATAAACTTGTAACAAATAACAAAACATAATTAAAATAACCAAATATCAAATTTACAAATAATAACACATAGGTTGGACACAATTAATCTATACGTTTTATTCCTGTATAATTAAATTTGGCTCTAATTGTTTTTGTTATTTACAACAAACCCATGTTCCCCTTATTGGCTAAGTACGAACTGATGCGCCCTGCCAACCATAAAAGTTAACCACACCAACTTGCACAAGGGCTCGAATCACCTTTAAATATGGGAATGATTATGGCAGGCTTCATATCCTTAATAATGGCTAGTACTGCAAATTTAATGCGCAATAAAATACAAAGTTTGATAATAATGTTGCAAGGAACATTTTGGACTAATTAAACGATCCTTACGGGTACGTAGCTTAATGGAAGCTTCAATTGTTGTGTTTATTAAACTAATAAATTTCATATTTAAAATAAAACTGATCATCTTTCTATACAATAACGTAAACAAGTAAAATAAAAATCACAGAGAGAAAATTAGGTATCAGTTATATTTTTTACTTTCTCCCATATGCATTAGCATAGAGAAAAGAAATTATTTTAAGTTGAATTAAATACCATTTTAGGGTTCCCTGAACCCGAAAAAGTGGGTTTTCGTATGTCTTTTCTTATGTGTGTCTCTCTGTCAGGGTGTATGAGGAGTTCGCTGATGGATAGATTTTTGTGAAGTTTTTTATATACGTGTATACAGCCAACATCTCCAGACTATTTATAACTTTTTTGAAAATTTTGTTTTTTATTTTTATGGATAAAAACATACAGACATGAAAATGTCTCAAAATCGGCTTTAACGATTTTGATAAAATTTTCAGAAAAAATATGAATTACAATTCAAAATATTTTAGTAAAAATCACTTGTCTCTAACTTGACTAGTTTTTTAGTTATGGAAAAAAATATTTAGGAATAAAACTGGTAATTTTTTAAGTTTTGATTTTTTCGTGTTTAATATGGGGGGGATATGTGTTTTGTCATAACTCAAAAACTAGCCAAGTTAGAGAGAGACATGCAAATTTTACTAAATATTTTAATTGTAATTCACGTAATGATAAGTTTGATGAAAATCATATGAGCTTTTACTGAGATATTTATATTTTTGTATGTTTTTTGCCTATAAAAATAAAAAAATTATAATAAAAAAAAGAAAATGACTTGGAAATATTGGTTATATAAACCTACATAATAAATGTCATAAAAATGTATCCATCCCTTTGGTCCCTAGTGAAGTGCACATGCGGAGAGAAATCAAATTTTTTTCAAAAATAAATCCTTTTTTGGGTCCTAAAATGAATTTTTAGACCAACTTGTAAAAAAAACTTTTTTGTACGATCGCAATACTTTCTGTAGGTTAACGCACATGGGAGAAAGTAAAAAACTAAAATTTTGGTAAAATACTTTAACTTTACCACTGTATGTGTATGGGTATGCAGGTGGGTCAATACCACTGTACATATATGGTTGGGCGGGTGGGTCAATACAACTGTTCGTATATGGTTGGGCGGGTGGGTCAATAACATTGTATGTGTATGGGTGCGTGGGTGGGTCAATACCACTATACGTATATTGTTAGGCGGGTGGGTCAATACCACTGTATGTGTATGGGTGGGTGGGTGAGTCAATACCCTTGTACGTGTATGGGTGGGTGGGTGCGTCAATACCACTGTATTCGTATGGGTGGGTGGGTGGGTCAATACCCCTGTACGTGTATGGGTGGTGGGTGGGTCAATACCACTGTACGTATTCTATTGTTTGTCCATTGTGTAAAATAAAATGCTAAATGTAAAATAAATTTGTCTTTTTATTGTACGCTCACTTTTATTGTATTTTAAAGAATCATCAGTCCCTTATCAGCATATATTTTTTATTAAAATGAAAATAATATTTATTTCGTGGAAGATGTGTTTAACATTATCCACGAAAATATTTACCACCACGTAGAGAATCCACAATTTAGAAAACCACATACGATTAGTTTATCAGATAATATCAATAGAAAGTCATTGACGTGTAACAATTATTCAGAAAGATAAAATACTTCGTTCATCTCAAATAAAAGTGGCTCTCTGTTGCTTAATCGGTTTTACAAACTCGATTGTGCGATTTTCTCCCTTTTTTTAAATAATTGTATATATTATACAAGGAGTATACAGAACTATCTCACCTTAGTACTGTATTGCAGTAAACTGATAAAAGTAATCGTTTTAATTAATACGAAAAAGTAATAGGTTTAAGCTTTATAAATTATATGAAACTTAAGTTATATAACCTTAAAAAATTCTAAGTCCATATAGTTTAAGGTAGCAAGTATTTTAGTCAGGCAAAGAAGTAAAATTATTGATTGATGATATTTAATTGAAAAAAAAACCTTCAAACATAATAATTATATATTATAACGAAATATAATAAAAATGCGTTTTCCCATTACATTTGAAATTAAATATTTTACATTACGTTGTCAGGTTTTCAAATTACGTGCACAATTTTGTAAATTTCCAATTATTTTAATTACTAGATGTAAAACTATTCAATAGACGAGTAAAAATTAAAAAAAACACAGATAAATACCATAATGCTTAGTTACAAAAAAAGTAATAAATAAATAAAATAACTAAGAGCCTTGATTTTTAAAGGACAAGTTGTTGATAAATTTCTCGTTTACCAAATTCCAATAGTTTTCAAATTTATTACAATAATATTCATTTTTTTTATAATCCAGAGGTTAAATAAAGTTGGTGAATACATGCACCAGATTTTATTTTTATTACTTTATTGTAGGAGTACAGTTTTTGTACATCAGTTCCTTAACTTTTAATAAAAGCTTATGCCTAAGATATTCGTTGAAGTTCAATAAGAATTAAGAGTGTAAACAATGTTTAAAGCTCATTTATATTAACAGAGAAGACTTAATACAAACACAAACCAATAATCTAAAACAATCAACAGCGTATATAACAAATTATTCATGAACATATTTAAGTCGAATTTATAGCAAGACAACATTTCATAAATGATACCAAGCACTCAAAGAAATACATTTCTATCCGATCATTGTCAAGTATAGAAAATAATTTCTTGGTATTTTTGGCTATCATCCAACTTTACGTCCTAGGTACCAACTGTCTTTGAAACATCAATAATGTATCAACATTTCTAGAATGACGTAGCCTTAGTAATATCCTACTTCCTTATTTATTGGCAATGAGGAATGAGATTTACATTTACTATAATTATTTGATTAATTTACTAATAATCTGCTAGTATAGTTTACGTAGCATTAATAACATATTATAATTCCTTTGAACAATGGTTGGCTATGTTCAATCATTTTCAATTTACGACATTTTCGTAAATCATCATTAAAGAAACGTTGATGTATTAATAAGTACAAGTATAAACGTTAATTAATCGATTTGTTTATGTCTAGTACAATATTTCTGTACATGTTATTTTGCTCAAAATGCACCAGGTACTCATTTAATAAATTACCCTAAGATATAAGGGTGGCTAACGAAAGGTGTCTCAAACGCATTGTGGGTGAACCATTTGGCTTAAAACATTGTTGTAACGTTCCCCCCCCCCCCCAAAAAAAAAACCATATGTGTAGAATCAAATAAAAATATTTTCATTAATTTTAGACTTCAGCATTGACTGTCCAGGGTTCTAATCTTAAAATATTTTAATACAAACTTATAGCTCGTGGCATATCATATTAAAGGTATTGCATATCATTTTATTTGGGATGCAACAAGTCTATTCTTCTTTATTTAAGATTTTTGACTGTTGGTGTTTTCAACACTGTCAAAAATGAAAAAAAATAAATAAAAAAATTATAATATTGTAAAATTGTGCCTATTTTTGGATTTCATAATAAGATTAAGCTGTGAATTTACCGATAAAAACAAAAATTTGCTATTTTTGACATACTTTTGACCACCATTTTAAAACGAATAAGTAAAACAAATTCGATTGCACCAAAACACTCAGGGCGTTTTGACATGTTTTGCAAAATGCTATATGTTTGTATTAAAATATTTTAAGATTCAAACCCTGGAACATCAATTTTGAAGTCTAACAAAATGGTTTGGGGGGGGACTTCTACAGCAATCTTCTTGGTCAAATGGTTCACCCAAATTCGTTTGAGACACCCTTTTTTCATATATAATTGTATTGTTGAGTAAAACTGCTTAGTTTAAATAATTAGTTCATATATTATAACTTATGTAGAACATACAAAAATATGGAAGTAAATGTTAGTGTATTATTTAAACCTGATTATATAAGTAATGGAAGGGGCTATTTTTAAGAAACCATTTTTGGATTATTACTCAGACATGAGACACTGACAAAGCTTGTACGTATTTTAGTCGAGTGGGAATTACCTAATAAGTGTAGTTTGAGTAACTTGTGTAGTGTGTTTACTTATGTAGATCATTCCCTATAAATAGCCATGAATTAATTTTCCAATAGCCAGAGAAACTAAGGGAGCTACATATTTAAGTGGAATCAGAATCATGTAGTATTAGTCTGATTTTGAGTTAAAGACAAGACTGGTGCTCAATTATTATTCCTACATAATATCCGAACCCTGACGGACACCCCACACTTCTCTAGTAGTGAAACGTCGATGACATCCATCGAGGGTTGGTATTAAAAAGGACTGAGATTTTATATATCATATCATATGATATATCATATAACATGGTTTTATATAACATATCATATAAAATCTCTACAAACACACATTGTTTCAACTCAATGGAAAATAATATTGAATCAGTTACAATTAAAATACAACAATGTATTATATAAAATTACTTCCATGTTATTTTAGTTTAATTGTACGTCAGTTTTTGTCACACAACTAATTAAATATTACTGAAGGTGGACATTTTAACTCAAGTGTTACGAATTACGCTGTTGTTTTCTCTGCGTCATAAAATTACAATGTCGATTCATTAAAATTCTATATAATCCTTTTTTCAATGGATTATGAAATAGAAACAACTCCAAGAACGTTTGTAGACGCCCAAGAAAAGATATTACTCTTCGATTATTGTCAAGTACAAAAGATCTTGTCTTTTAACTTTGGCCAACCTCCAATACTGAGGTTCAGATGCCAACCCACATTGAAGATTTCTGGGATTAGATAAGACATTTTATTTGAAATTCGATAAGTTAGAAACTTACCTGAATACCAAACGATGATTTTGAAATTTTAAATTGGATCAAATTGATTTTTTTCTTACGATAGGGCGCTATCAATTTAACATGCATAAAGATCGGTTGAGCCAACTTGGATATAAAAATTCTTCGGTGAAAAAAAAATAAATGGCGGATATCTGGGAAAAGAAGCATTTTAGGACATACCTTTAAACATTTATTCTCTATTTTGGTCCATGAAATCATCTCCTGGAATATATCCTCGCATTACGGATACGCCCTGTATATACAGGGTGTACATCCACAAACTTCAGGAGGTTGTTCACGGGGCGTAAAGCAAAAATTATATAGCTATACGACTATTTCTATATATGTATTTTTATATATTTATAATTGTATATGGATGCTGTTATATTAGATTATAATTACACAATAAGAGTTATTTATAATCTATATATTTTATTTGGTTATAAATAAATTACTTTATAATTACACATAATTACTTTATGTGGTTAAGTGAGGGTTAGTGAGGCTAATTTTTGAATGTGGAGATTTTGATAAGTTGATGTTTATTAGTAATAGGTGAAAATATAATATTTTTTAACATCACAGTTTTAAATTAAAATCCATTTAACCAAAAAAAAAAATATACCAGTCTGTACAATTTCTAACCACGCTGGTTACTAAAATGATTGACTTTCCTCTATATTGTCAATACAAAGAAGAACTCTATATGTACATACTTATCGGAGTAATTGGAACGTGATCTTAAGTTATTAAATCAGTTGCAGGTAGATAATCTATACTTTGTGATGATTATCTGTACGAAAGGTATATAAAGGTAAATATGATTATTTCATTATTCATCCATCTATTTGTAAATGCTTTAGGTCTATTACTTATGTTTTCAGAGACACAGGCAAGGGTATGTATGTCGGAGATAGCTCATAAATGTTTTAAATATAAGCTTTTCATAATAGCTCTTCCATTTCTAAGTTATCTACTACATACTGGATGATGAGAAAGCTTAAATAGTTACTTAAGCCCATACATTTTATTATATTTTTAATAGTTGATCAATTGATGTATTAATCAAAATCATATCTCAATTGCAAAATAAGTCTTCAAAAACAACATTATTCACATTTTAAAATTCTAAAATTTCAAATGATAACATAGTTTTTATTAAAATTAACGTATTTTATTTCATAATACAAAAAACTTCTAAATTATTATTTTCTTCTTAATTTTAAATAGTGTAATACAAATAATCATACTAGTGTATTTCTTTACTTTACAAGGGTATATTTTAGCCTTAATTGTATCTGTTAAATATGCCTTAACAGTTGCAACCAACTTGTATTACATGAACAATGTGTATTTATTTTACAGTCTGACATGTGAAGTTATATTCCATCCCAAGTCAAGTCAGTTGTACAGCAGCCAACTCTACCAACACAATTTATCCACTACTTGACTCAAATCGAGGATTAATGTTGGGAGTGTCTGTAAGTTAATATAAATCCTCTTGTGTTGAACACCTACATACAAAGCAGCGTATTGCAACTATTCCAATTTGTATTTATGGCACGTAGGGAAAAACAAAATTTGGTTTATGAAGAATGTTCTTACGAGATTATTTATAACGTACAAGAAGATAAAATTCTGTTATTATACAAGATGGGTGTATTAACATCTGCCGTATTACTGTTGTTTTTGTGTTGTAATAAACGTCACTTCCAACCTACTCCTACTGTATTTAGTGTTTAGTAAATAAATGTCACTTTACTAAAGTTTCCAATTTATTAATATCAAGCGTATTTTTATTTCATAAAAATTATAATATCTCATTAAATAGTCGTTCAATCTTAAAACTTTTTACACAATTATTTTTAGAAATTAATTCTTAAACTTTTTTTACCTACATGTTTTTAGTAAAATTTAAAGTTATTAAGATATTTGGCTTCAAACATTTAAAATGGCCGCCATTTTGAAAATGGTTACTGTAAACAAATGAAATTTAAATAGTATATGAACACTATAAAGATCAACATTCATACGGATTTTCATGGTTTTAGCTTACATAACCTTAGAGATATTAAGTTTTTAGTAAAAAAAACATATACAGATAGATAGGCGGATAATGGAGCGAGATAGACGATTTGTACACCTGACATTTTTTGTTTATTTTAACCCAAGGGATAGCCTCCAGAAGTTTGGCTGGTTACTTACAGGACGTAAAATTCTGTTGGAAATCATAAAAACATGGTAGACAAATATAAACCAAAACAATATATATTATTATTTATATTAAAAAATAATCCTAGAGCTTACGCTTGAGAACCTGTGTCGTAACTATAATTCTTCTGGCTATCTTTTAAATAGAGTAGATAGTCCCTTGACGTGGAAGTCACTGGAGAATATAGATTCTAGTTAATATAGTAAATAGTTTATCAATATATATTAATTTTTCTATAAAAATGTATTGATTCCTAAAAGGTAATTTTTTTTTGTAAAATTGTACGAGTGGCTTGAGTATAATTTTAGTTTTCTATCTTCTTTACATTAGAAATGTTTCATCACAGGGAATCTGTGTCTATAGTCTTATCTTTACCACTTTTTTTAAATTTTAACTATAGAACATGTTAATGTTTTGAATAAATAATATGAAACAATCAGTTGCTTTGCTTGTTACGTATTTGACATTTATTTACAAAAATTGAATGTATAATAGTAGATCAACATTTTAATTTATTTCAACGTTTGATTTAAGACCTATGCAACAGAAATAGAGATACCAAATTTTTTTACTTTGCTCGTCAGATCACATGAGCCTACAGGCCTGTGCGTTAACGAGTGAAGTACCGACCGTTGGCTCAGTGGGGACCTCGTTGGCAACATTTTTTAGTATTCAGGATAACATAATTGCTTCATCGAATTAATATTTTCTATAGGTAGTAGGTGAATTATTATCTTCACAATAAAGAACACCTTTATTATGATTATAAAGGTTTTCTTTATTGTTACATGTAATATAACACATTTAACTCAAATTATAGTTCAAACGTTATTCTACAATAATGTTTTAACTATAATTTCGTGGTCTGTATTCCTTTAATTTATAAAATATATTAAAATAGAATATTTCTCAGAATACACATTTTGATATTACATAAATATACCCTTAATGTTGGAAAAAGAGCATTACATTAAGGTAAAAGAACAGATGAGTCTTTTAATAAGGAAATGAAGAATATGTACGATGTTTAAACACCAAGACAACTATGCTAAACGAAACGATTCATTGTAGCCAGAGCTGCAGCTTCCTTCTCTCGGTGAAATAATATTGTGGACGTAATGGAAGAATTTCCGAGTTTCATGTATACTTTACGTTTTCATTATAGTGCAACTATTACCTTTCATAAACCTATCTAACAAGTTACGCTTCAGCTATTCTCTTTATTGGGACAGGAAGGGTGAGGTCCTCTCTAATTTAGTAAATCCATAAAATAGATTAAGCTAAAATCATATTTCGAAATAACATAATTAGTAACTATAGATGAATATGTAATTAAATAATCTTGAATTTTTTGTAAATAAAACAAATAAAAATAAAACCACTATGTCCTATAAAATGTTAAGCTTCATTATTGTATAATGTTAATATTTGACACATTTTAAAGTACAAGTTAGTTCCTAAGTTAATACATAATTCAACATGATAAATTTGATATATTGTTAAAAATAAAAAATAAACAAGTATTTTTCCCACTAACTGTGTAGCACATTTTAACAAATCTAGATATTGGTATACACTTGCATTATGTTGCTGACGACGCGTCGGACATTTATACATGTGATTTGGTGAAATGAAGTAGAATACACCTGGTTTAAGTAGCGTGTTCCGAAACATGGACGTTGGCAATGGGCATGTCCTGCGTCTAACACGCGGTTTCACTTCCTTGACTGTCACGCACTTGCTTGAGACGAACATATGACATATCGGTCATTTTTTACCACCTCGTTCCCAAACTTAATCGGTGGAAGATCTTGTACTACTGCAGTAATTTGTTCAACTCTGCTCGTATTCTGCCTTCCGGTTAAAAATTTGTAACATGAAGCTTATCTCGGTATACATGTAATATAATTTGGTGTACAAGGAACCCTGTAAATTGAGGCGATAGTCTTCACATTCTATAAATAGTGTAAGTTTATGTTATAATTAATATTATGGAGTGTTTAATCTTTGTTATTTAATGAAATATAAGAAGACAGCACAATTTTTTAAATTATATCCGCATGTCTTAAACTGCCTTTAATTAAATTTCAATCATCATAAGATAAGTCGTGATAAGTGTTTCGTTTGCTGTCTGGCTTGGCATAAGTTCCAGGGGAATATATGGAATCATCAATTAATTGTTTCCAAGAAGAGCAGAGACCTGTCACAGCTCTGTCACAGAACACAGGTCTCCGAACGCGTTACTCATATATATATTGACATTTGAAGTTTGCTATAAAATTTTTATTGTCAAAAAAAATTTGAACTATTTGATTTTATATATTATATTAGAATAACGCACGTTCTCTGGAACACGAGTTCTAAAAGTTGTGAAACCTGTGAAACACAACTTTTAGAACTCGTGTTCTTAATAACTGTTAGAGTTTCCAGAGAACGTGCGTTATTCTAATATAATATATAAAATCAAATAGTTAAAATTTGTTCTTAACAATTAAAATTTTATAGCAAACTTCAAATGTCAATATCACTATCAAATAATAAATTTAATTAATTAAGCAGTAATTATATAGTATAACGGGTTTAAATATCGCAAAAATAAAGTTAAGTTTACATGTTTGTTTAGTTAAATATATATATAAAACTAAATTTTATAGCAACGCTGTAAATTATTATGTTCAACTCAATGTACACCAAACTAAATTATATTATCAAGCAATAAGTTAATCAGAACTAATTAAAATTCTATAAATTCAGTAACTGAGTAACAATCTTTTACGATAGAAATTTATCTAGTAGAAGTTTTGAGTTTTTCTTTGTGCATTCTTGTTTAGTTTTGTCTTCAGGTGTATTGAAAATTTTAGGTATATTTTACGTTTTATATATCACTATGACCTTCTTTAAAGCTAACTAACCAGTTAAGTTCCAGCTATACCTGATTTATATTTTGAGGAAACCACAATTTATAATTTTTTTGAGGTCTGTCTGTGTTGATTCTTTAGTCGGTTGTCATAATTGTGCATCTCTGCGCCAGTTACAGTTGTTTAAGATTTAATTTTATGTAATATCAGTATTTCATATATTTATACAGATCATGTGAAAGATCACACCTGTGATAAAATCAATCATACCATCAGTCGTATCTCTTCCTCTAACAAACCCGTATTGTTTAGTACTTAAATAATATTTTTATAAAAAAATTAATAATGTATTTGCAAAGATTAGCTCTTATACCTTTAATATTTTTTACACAACTGAAACTAAACGCCAGTGACAGGGAAGTTCAAGTTCAACACAAATTGGTGCTTATGGATAAATGATCCCATTTGATTTAATAGAGCTACTAAGGCCTGTCATAGGACGCATTGCAAAAAAAAAAAAAAAAAAAATAAAAAACCTTAAAGTACATTACATGAAAAACATTTCCAAATCAGGCACTAAAAATTATTTGCGGTAAGTTATTTTGTCTTAGTTAATGCCTATACATTTGCTATTCATGGAGTTTCTTTCACCTTTAGTGAATTAATCGAAACTTCGAAATTGAAATATTCTTTATTTATGTATATTTTAGATTTCACATATATGATAGCTAAGTATGTATCTGAAATAAATATTTTTATACTAATTTGACAAATATTTATTGTGATATAAAACCTATTAATATTTTCATTAATCAAACTATTCATTACGTTATGTTATTCTTTGTGATGTTTAAAAATACATTAATAAGCATTAAAATTAAACAAGCTTCTCATCATTAAAATAATAAACCTAATCCTGGATATTTTAGACATTGCATTGACATATATCCAAAATGACTTTTATTATTTTAATTTAGAGAAGCTTATTTAATATAAATGCTTATTGATTGACTAATCAAACAACTTGAAACCCCTTGTTTAATATACAGTCTAACAATTAACAGAGAAAATTGTTGCTTATTCTTTGAGTATTTAAGAGTATACTCAAAGGAATTATTGAAACATCTCTCCATCATTCTCCAATTACACTTTTATTGAAGTGGTAAGTATTTTTTGTGCATAAATAATTATTAAATATTTAATTTATAATAACAGTTGTGCTTTATTTATAAACATACTGCATGTTTTGTAATCGGTTTTGTTTATATTTAATATTCCTTTGACTTGGTATTTAATTATTTATGTCAGCAATTCTACAAAGTTTTGTAGCTTGGCAGTAATTTTAAACGTTTGAAGGTTCGTAGAACACTTCTCAAGTGCTACATTTTTCCTTGATTGTAGTTACATTCAGTCACACGTCATGGAAAATTACATTGAGAAAATGTTTAGGCTGAAACGTCATTTACATTTTACCAACTAGTGAAACAGTGGCCTTGGAATTAATAAAATAAATGGCTTCCAGGAGAGTCTACAATCTACCAACTTAGCTCAATATAATTGTGTTAAATTTTTGCCACTCAGTTGGAACTATGTCCTGGTAAAAATATTTATCGTTGAGTCATTTACTTAATTTATAGCAACGATCAATTAAATATTAATAAATCTACAGAGAATGGCACAATTTAAGTATACTTATTAAAGAAATATTAGTAAATTAGAGTTTTTGACAATTTACAGTAGTTTTAATAGTAATGAAATAATATTCCAAGACGTTTGTTAAAAGTACAAGAAAACACGACTTTCTATTTAAAACATGTGATTTTTATTTTAGTAACTAGCATACCTATCCAAACTAATTATATTCAGTCCTTCTAAAACTTTAATAATATATAATATGGAGAACTATTCGAGGAAAGCCATTCACAAATTATAATTTAGCCCCTTGCAAAGGATTATGTCTTCTTTTATATGTTTTTATAGATGAAAGGCCAAAACTCTCAACGCTTTAAGTCGCACAGTCTATATAGTAGTACTAAAGGAAAACAACGATAACTTCACTTCTATTCACTGGTCAAACAATAGTTAATATGGACGTGGTATATTAAAGGGTTTTCAAATAACACTTCAACATGAGTGTAGGATCTAGTAAAATGACCAAAGAACAAAGAACGGCAGATCATATCTGACGGTGAGATACTTCTGGGGATCTAACCACTTGAAAATCCTTCCCGTAAAGGTTTATAACTCTACAATATGTAGCAGTCACTACTTATGAGATCTCAATATCATGTTAGTTTGAGGTATTTAGTAATAAAAATTAAAAATTATTATCGTTTGAATTATTATTGTTAAACGCTTATTTATATTTTTCTACATACTTCTACAATCGAATATTTGTGATAGTATTATTAATAATGGTTTGGCAGGAAATTTCCCCCATATTAAACACTAAAAAATGTAAACTTTGAAAATTACCAGTTTGATTACTAAATATGTTTTTGCCATAACTCAAAAGCTAGTCAAGTTAGTCGATCAAAAACTACTATTATATTATAAATTATAATTCACATATTTCCTGAAAATTTAATCAAAATCTTTATAGCCGTTTTTGAGAAAGAAAATTAATTTTTTTAAATGTTTTTCCATACATATAAAAATAAAATTTCACAAAAGCGAGAAAATGGTCTAGAGATATTGGCTAAATACATCTACATAAAAAATCTTACTAAACAATTAATCTATCAGTTTGGTCTCCTGCAAACTGCACGTACACGCAGACAGACACTCTACAGACAGACACCAACATTTAATTCGATAAAACCACTTTTTTTTGGGGATCAGGGGACCGACTTGTAAAGTATTTATTTATTTATTTTTTTTTTTTTTACGATCACAATAGTTTCTATATGCTAACTCATATGGAAGAAAGTAGAAAAATAAAATTTTCGTATTAGATTTGGACAGGAAGTTCTGTTGTATAAAAAGTAAACTTTACATTCAATATAAATTTTATTTTAAATAAAAATTCAATTATTGTTGTATATACTCATCTATTAGCCAACCAACTACAGACAATCTTGAACAATCGTAAGTTTACTTTATATTGTCCACTTCAAAATTGGTTAATATGGTTTAATTTTAATGTACTATTTTTTCATACTTTTTATGACTTATTTTATTGATTATTTGCATGTTCGGAATACATTTTATTTATAATTAAAGTTACAAAATGGTAAAGGCCGTAAATGATGGTGACCTAAACTCCTTCCCTCTTGCGGCAAACAGATTCATGATAAGTTATGGGGAACTCTTAACAAGCGATATCTTAGTGATCTGATTGCATTGCTGATGTAAACAATGGTAACCTAAATTCCTTCCCTTTTGCGGCAGACCGATTCACGATGAGTTATGGGGAACTCCTAACAAGCGATATTTTGGTAACCTGATTGCATAGCTGATGAAAATAGGGACGGCTGTGTTACTGTAATGTGTGGGGTTTTCCCAAGCTTTGAGTTAGTATTTAATGTTGATCGGAAACATTGGTTTTTATCTCTTTACTCTGGTATGTATCTAAACTTGTAAATTCAGGAGATAAGTTAATAAACTAATTTAAAGTTACCCTAATTCTCTAACTCAAGATGATAAGTAAGTGCTTTAGTACTTATGTTCAAGGACGGCAATAAAAAAATTCAAGAACGGCCTACCAACAATACTTAATTTCCGAAAAACAACGTTAGTCACAAATATATCTATTTTCAGTTTGCCAAAACCAAACCTTTCGCATTTCTTTATATTATAATGGTGTTATTAGTGTATTTATGATCCCTTTTGCAAGGTCGTGTTAAAAAAATTGCGTTTAGATAATTTTGATAACACTATTTATTTATTCAATTAACTACATCTTTAAGTTGTTGAAAGCTAGAGAAGCTCTGACATGTTACCGTTTAATAAAAGTATTTAGAGGTTATAAAACTTAATATTAGCCTTGATGACGACTTTTGCACTTAGTTATAAGTATAAGGATGTGTGTTTAAGTATAACATGTGTTTCATTTAGCATCAAAATTGTATAATATCAACAATAAATGCTCCCCGTGTCCATCAAAATCTTCTCGGACCTTTACCATGGAGATCAATAGGGTGTCTTATGTCATATATGAAAGGGTGAAACTCGAATGCATATGTGCAATATTTTCTGGTGCGTCGTTATAATTTATATTTATTTGGCTTTCATACTTGCATAATTTATTGATTGAAACATATAAAAAACTGTAAACAAAAGTGCCTGTATTTACAAATCATTAAATATTCTGACATCTATGATTAAGTATCGAGGATACTTGTTCAATACATTAATGTCCATTGACATATACTAATAAATAAACCACTAATTATGTATTAAAATATATATATATTATAAATAATTCTTTAATATTTTAATCCTACATAGCAAAAGTTAGGTATTTACCTAATAAATATGAAAATCAGATATCAGGACACATAACAGTGATTGTTTTTGCCTTAAAATAAGCTATTATATTGAGACTATTCGTCTAAAATCAGGATTTTGAACGTACGATTATACAAAAAAATACAACGCTACGAAGAGCAGATTTAAGAGGGTAAAGGTAAAAAGTAAATAAGCAAAAATAATATCAATCTAATTTGGTCTGAGCATAACAATATTTTCCTGAAATTATAACTCTTTGAAAGCAATACATCTTCCAGGACTTGGGGCAAAGTTCACTTACGTTTGATACTTAATGCTTTTCTCGTAAAGTAGAATTTCTGTAAAAAGAATATTTCTGTCAGTTTATTAAAACATCAGGGCTATATTTACTTTGTTGTAAAATGAGTTTTTTGTAGTAAATATAAGTTTGATGGTACAACATTTTTTTATTTTTTTTAACGAGTCAGATTTTCCAGTCCCATAAATTAAATTTTATGCCTAATCTGAATAACTTGAATATTAATCTTTACTTTCCAAAAACAAAAAATTACATAAATACAATAAGTATAATATAATATCCTACACTAAAAATCTTATGAAAACATATTAAGAGTAAAAAACTGAATCTTAAACTTGACGATGTACTTGCTCAGGATAACCAGTACTATACTATTTTATTCCTGCTTTGTTAACTATCTTTAAAGAAAATTGAGTGCTTTTTTATTTTTATTTTGTGTAATATATAAAAGTAAAATTTTTGCAAAGTTAAACGTCCAAGGCACAGCCTGTTTGGAGGGAAAATGTACTTTAGTAATTGTAGTCAATATAATACAGAGCTTAAAACATAACTATATTTTGATAAATATAATTTGACAAAAACATAATAATATAAACTAATATTTTTATAAAGTAAATTTGTAAAAAGAACTAATTGTTGTGTAGTAGTGCTTGAATAGTGTTATTTATATAGTAATTTATTGTATATAGTAAATATACAAACGCGTATTATATTTATAGTAAACGCGTGTGTATACTACAGTGTATCCATTGTTTTATACACGAAACACTTCGCTAAAAATTAACCATAGTGTATCATTTTAGTGGTATAATATAAAGTTTAAATGAGAAATATTAATGTCTTCCTACTTACTTATGAATCATGAGATATTTTTCCGTTTACAACAATACATGTTTTATATAAATATTTTAATCGTGATAGCACCTCTGACAGTATAATATATAATTAGTTTTTGCATATGTTACTCAAAAACCTATAATATATCAATATGTAATAACAATAGAAATACACTCGGCTATCCATAATATTACGGAGTATTTAAAACAAACTCTATAAATCATGTCCATAGGTTCTTATAAGTTTAGACTTTTATGAAAATTTATTGGAGTATTTAGTAATTCATTGTCTTCCTAAAAGAAATAAATTTAATAATTTGTTTACAAAACACATATTAGTGACATAATAACAGCAGACTCCCCGTTAAAAGTATAAGGAAAAATATAATTGTCATTTTTAGTAAACTAAATTACGTAAAACACAATTTAAGGAGGTTTTTACTTTTTTGTAGCGAAGACAATGTGAGATTAGCCGGTCATTTTTCATCAAACTCATCAAAGCCTACCTTTACCAAAGGTTTTTGTGGACAGTAGGTGGTTTAGGGATAAGCCTGGTTAATTAAGGGCGTGAAAATTAAGTAACCGGGGAAATTAAAATATAAATAATTTAAGAAAATTTTAATTTCGATGTGGATTACTGCAACCGTAGGCGGTAAAATCGTTAACAAATATTTATACTTGACGATTTTAGTATTCTGATAATCATTAGTATAAAAACACGATAAATTATATATATATATATATATATATATATATATATATATATATATATATATATAACAAAATAAATAATAGAAACAGGAATGCAAATTAGAAACACTTAACTAACGTCTTCTTTAAAAATTGTATTTTGAGCTAAGCAATGATTTTACTTTGCAATAAATGAGCAGTGTAGATTGAGCGTAAGAAATATCGGTTTATTAGTTTTACATTACATTTGGAGGCTAGGAAGAGATCTAACGTAATATATAGGAAGTATGTACTGGATGCATACTTTTTTAAATATGTGACTACATTCCATATACTCGTCCCCTAAATAGAAAACCTGCTTTTTGTTTCCCTGAGTAAATCCGGTCTGTAAACTGTAATAGAAAAAAGACGGTATCTACCTTTTTTTTACAACAGAATTTATATGCCAGAGTTAGCTTAGCCGATCTGTATGAAACTTGTTGAACATGTTAAGATATTAAGGCCTATTTTAGAAAAAAATAAACATTATCCAGTTTTTAATTTTGGATTGGACATAGTTTTAAATTCTTTAACGTAAATCAGGAAAAAATTCCAAAAAATACAAGTTACCGTTATTTTGGAATTTTATATTGGATCAAGTTGATTTGTTTCCTAAAATAGGTCTGTTATCTTAATATGCATATCAAGTTTCATAAAGACCGGGTAATCCAACTTAAGATAACAGTTATTTTGTGAAAAAACTAAATGGTGGATACCTGTTAAACGAAGCATTTTTGAGAAAAAATGATTCTATATTCTGACCTATATAACCATTTACCAAAGTTTGGCACTTTACTTTTGGGATACCTTCTATAGTTACAGATGGTAAAACATCAAGTTGTTTTAAAGGTGGGATTAAATCCTAAAATATTCTAACCCATCTATCAGTCAGCGTAAACTTAATTAAATTTATCAGTTTAATTAGAATACATAGTGATTCATGTACTGCCAGGGATAAACTAATTATAACAGTGTGGTTTAGCGTAAGGTTATAAGTTGGGCTTGAGGCAGCTCCAAACAGGATATTAAGGTGACTACAACAAGATTTACAGAGCGCAGTCAGCGCACCTTACTTGTTATTGTTAACTTAGATATGTGTAAAGTGAGATCAACGATGTACAATACCAAGGTACACCTAGATAGTATTTAGTTAGTCATGTATTCCTAATTTCAATACCGAGGATTTAAAGGATAGACCCAATAAGTTTGAAATAAAATATTGTTGACACATTATTATAGTTTGCATTTTAAATACATTGGATATTTTAAATTTGGAATAATAGATTTATTATTATGTTATGATCTAACTGAATTTCCATGCAGTTTAATCTCGTACTTAAAATTAAGGTAAATAGCTATTTTGGATGTTTTCCGTTAATTCACAACCACTTGATAAATATTCTATTGCTCTAAAAACTTTTCCCAAATCATGTTTACGTCCTCTGTGGTATTCCTCATAGGAATCCAATATCACTGGCCTTATCTTATCGCTTTTCAAGAACCTACACACGGAGAGCGCATTCGGCGGTAAGTTAATCATTGGATTTATCAGTTTGTGACCAACTTTAGTTTGCAGCCTAACCTAACCTAAACTGACCTAAACTAACCTAACCGTAATTGATATGAAAAAGTAGTGGTAAATAAAAAAGTAAAATTAATGGAAAAGGTCCAATATTTTTAATGTGGAGGCACTGTAGAAGGAATATGTTTCTAAACTTCAATGATTATAGGTTCATAATTATATACAAATAAATAGTGCTTGTTTTTAATTACTTAAATTAGTTTTACAAAAATTACAAGAGGTAATTTTTAAATAAAAACTTATAAAATAAAGTGAAATGCAAGATGAATTTTAATAGTTGATAGGATTTACATTTAAAATAATTAATTATAGTCTACTTTTTAAACATTTATTTATATAAAACTTCATTTATTTATTTATATAAAACTTTATATATTTTCATTTATTTATATAAAACTTCAAATTGAATAGTATTTTTACTAATACGCATTAATTTAAAAAAGCTCGATCATTGAAAAAAAATCTAATTAGTTAGATATTTTTATTGTTGTATTAAAAAAACACTTAAAGCAATAATAATTAAACAGTTCGAATGTATAAGAGTAGTTATATAACATTTAAACGGTAAGTATACAACATATTTATCTGTTGATGTACCATTTATAGATTTAGACGATTATTACAATAATTTTTGTTTTTATTATGGAAGATACATATTCTGTTTATATATCAAACTACGTGGTCTATATCGTTGTAACATCCTACGTATGTGTGTAAATTACACATTTCCCTGACAATATATTACATTAAAACAATTTAAAACGTATAAATTATTGACTCAACATTGGGTTTCATTGAATTTTTAAGTTACAATAATGAATTTGACTGCTTAGCCTGTTTCATGAAGTATTGCTCAATATTTAATAGTGTATATTGTTTCTGATACTCAATGTTAAGAGAAAATTAAAATTCATCCCAAAAAGGTTTCCTTGATTAGAAGGCTAGGAACTTTTTCAATTATGTTCCATAACTTTAACAATGTAATTTTTCACAATTATTTAACCAAACACACCAAATTTTCTGGTTCCATTAAAAATGTCAACTAAAACATAAATATACTTATTATCGAAAAATATATTACGACAATTAAGATACGACAACTTTGTTCCTCTGTTGGCTTACACGCTATGCAAGGTTTTTGGAATGTAAACCAGTTATATAGTGCTACTAAATCTAAATAAGATGTAGCATTACGAATAAAACGTAATAGTTTTTAAGAAATATTGATGTCCAAAATTTAATTTTATTATTTGTAAGTATCTTTTCTGCTAACTTATTAACTTCTATAAGAGTGTTAATGCAAGACATTGTAAGAAGAAAATCACTGGCCATGCCAAAGCTGGGAAATTTACCGCTAAGTTGGGCGACGGCCAACTCGACTTAGACAAGTTGTCTCATACTTGACACAAATCGAGGATTAATGTTTGGAGCGTCTGCAAACTTTGCTATAAATTCTCTTGCGTATATACACCTGCATACAAAACGACTCATAAAGAATCTCCGGCACATAGTATAGTGGGTTTAAGAAAACATGTTTAGAATAATTTAATGTGAATGAAAATAAGTTTTAAAAAGTAGTGGAACTATCGAACTAATATTAAAAAAGTTATCCATAGTTTGAGCAGTATAAGTTTAAATAAGACTACTGCAGGCAAATATAAACATTTATTTGTCTTGCATATAGACTACTTTTAATCCTTATGGGATTACCCATAAATTCTCACTTTACTTTATGTTCTTGTGCCTATTGAACTGTATAGGTTTGGCCCACCACACCCCACGTCACTATTTATTCTCGTTCCCATCTTGATAACCAACTTGGCCATTTATTTTTAAGGTGTATTTCTGTTATCATACCGAATTGACCATCTAGACTCAGCTTATCAGTTTCAAATCACTCTCTACTCTAGTACTTACCTTGAGATAGATCACAAGGTTTATCACACCCAAAGCCTTTATCTTTTCTCAAGCCTACTTTTTCCTCCAAATACGGCCCAATAATCCTCCCTGCGCTCGTGTCTGCCTAACCATATAGGATCAGTTCACCACTCCTCACGTGTCTGTCTAACCATATAGGATCAGTTCACCACTCCTCACGTGTCTCTCTAACCATATAGGATCAGTTCACCACACCTCACGTGTCTGTCTAACCATATAGGATCAGTTCACCACTCCTCACGTGTCTGTCTAACCATGTAGGATCAGTTCACCACTCCTCACGTGTCTGTCTAACCATGTAGGATCAGTTCACCACTCCTCACGTGTCTGTCTAACCATATAGGATCAGTTCACCACTCCTCACGTGTCTGTCTAACCATATAGGATCAGTTCACCACTCCTCACGTGTCTCTCTAACCATATAGGATCAATTCACCACTCCTTACGTGTCTGTCTAACCATGTAGGATCAGTTCACCACTCCTCACGTGTCTGTCTAACCATGTAGGATCAGTTCACCATTCCTCACTTGTCTGTATAACCATGTAGGATCAGTTCACCACTTCTCACGTGTCTTTCTGCTCTCAAGCCAACGTTGTCCTCCAAACAAGGTACATCACTCCTTACTTCACAGTCTGCTCTTGTTCTATCTGGAAACCAAGTGTTACTCCTCTCATCATTCCCCACTCGTTTGACTATCCA